>JANRMT010062808.1:52729299-52758320 GCA_026402145.1 Polypterus bichir lapradei
ATATATATATATATATATATAGATAGATATATATAGATATATATAGATATATATATAGATATATATATAGATAGATAGAGATATATATAAATATGACAACAACACTCATATCAATGACAAAACAATTACATTAACAATCATGTTACGTTATTTTTAAAATTTTTCCTTTTCTTTTTCATAACTTCTTTTATACACTACTTCTCCGCTGCGAAGCGCAGGAATTCTGCTAGTGTGTATGTATATATATATAATATATATATATATAGGAAAAGTGCCTTCATGTTACTAGTATGCTTTCTAATCTATTTATAACTGTAAGTCTTTATTTACAACAGAATATGAAGTAAATTGTAAGTGCCTACTTGAAATTTCACTGTATTTGAGCAACAGCATTTGGTGAGTCTAGTTCCATGTTGTGCAGGATTTTTTTTTCTTTACATTGCCTGAATAAGTTCTTGAATTTATTTCCTGCTATTATACAGTATGGGATGGGATATTTTAAACATCTCATTCCATTCTGTAAAACCTCTTTTGAAATTACTGTAAATATATAGAGAATCTTGGTTAACTGCTTTTTTTTTCCATTTCCCACAAAAACTTTGCGTTATTCCCAAATAATTTAAGGAAGCAATGTTCATGCAAAGGACAGTTTCAGGATTTGGGGTAATTTTCATACAACTTCAACATGTAAGCACAAATATTCTTTGGGACATTACTCAAAAAAGACTTTCCAGTTTTGAGCAGTCTTCTCTACAAAGCGGGTGCAGCTAGATTTTTACCCAAAATCATCTAACAAATTGTCCATAAACACTGGATGTGAACTTGCATTGTTTGCTTGATGTGATGGATTCATTCCTGTGTTTCAATGAACTGCTGCCTTTTTTTTCTATTCCTCCCTCAATGGACAGGTTTATGTGCACTGTACAGGTAACAACTAATTTCAAAATGTCAGACTGAAATAGTTGTATGATGTTCTGTACAAACTGAATTATGTGAAATGGCCAGGCAGTTTTCATTCAGATTTTAAAAGCAAAATGTTAGACACCATTTGTAGATTAAATTCTTGCCTGGAAGTTAGAAGAATGATAGGAAGGTACTACATCATTGTTAGATGCTGGCAGTTTTACAACAAGTTCTGAAGGTATGTACAGTGTGACATCGTTTAGTTCAGAGGCATAAAAGACAATGCAAAGTAACCGAAAAAAACTATGGGTTCACCAAAACATCTTTTCAGTCTAAGTAAGAGGCATCACCTCTTAACTTCCCATTTCAGTTCGCCCATTTCTCTGCTCATTTTATCAACACTGTATTTGTTGCGTTACTGCTTTACATTGTGAGCTTGATTTCATAGAATTAAATTTTAAAAAAAATGACATTGTATCTCTATAAAATAAAAGTATACCCTTTTCATGTTTCCTTAATAGTTCAATGGGATCTTAGATTCAAGTTTTTATTTTGGTCATGTCTTTAGTTGCTGTACACATTCCAAACTATATTGTAACATGAGATACTTTTGGGCCACATATCTGTAAATGGTGTTATATTCCTTTCAGTGTAATTTCATAAAACTCAACTGTTAAAAGGTGCAGTAGTTACCATATATTTCATGGCACCAAATGTCAGATGTTACACAAATATACAAGATGTTACCTAGGCACCATGCATTGAGCAGATTGGGCAAAGAATATTTTCTTTAAACAATAATAAGGCAACTTGTGGCAGTTAATATATATTTGATCTAACTAAAGTCTTCATTAAATATAGTTTTGCTTTCCTCTTGTCTGTAGTAGCAGACTCCTTAACTGTGTTTTGTAATTTGAAGGATCGTTTTGTTGTGTGTTATACAGGATTGTAAACATTTCACTTTGTCTGGGGACTACTCCAGTCCAGAGTTTATATAAAGTGCCTTTCACTGGTGGGTTGGCGATTTCCTGGGAGGTCTCTTGGTCTCGAATCCCTACAGATTTTATTTTTTTTCTCCAGCCTCTGGAGTTTTTTTTTTTTTTTTTTTTTCTGTCCACCCTGGCCATTGGACCTTACTTATTCTATGTTAATTAATGTTGACTTATTTTTATTTTTTTATTGTGTCTTCTATTTTTCTATTCTTCATTTTGTATAGCACTTTGAGCTAAATTTTTTTGTATGAAAATGTGTTATATAAATAAACGTTGTTGTTAGTTAGTTATTGTCTCACTGCCTCCTGTATAGGTTGACTTGTTGGATTTCTTTTGTATTGTGCTTTATCTGAATATAAAGTGAGTCAATTTGGACTAAATTGCTGCCTGGCAGCTTTAATAAACTGGGAAGGTTTTCTTGTTCCACGGAGACGACACATCATCTTTTGTTAGCTGGACATGTCTCAAGGCTATTTTAAAAAATATTAGAAAGGAATTGTTTATTTTTAGTCATTGAGATCTGTTTTAGTGTGGACCTTTATGTGAGGAGCGTTCAATAATTTTTTCCTCTTTGGATCAGTGGAAAATAGCTCCCATATTTCTGAAGACTTGGAATTTCTGTGCATTTTTCAAATATTTAGAAAATGTATAAAACCAATCTTGTGCAAACTGACTGAACTGGTCTAATGTGACTCTTTTTGTGATCAACCTTCAAATATAAATAAGTTACAGTATCCATTGAATAAGAAATGAGGTAGAAATGTATAAAACGTCTACAGTCAGGGTGCTTGATCATAAAATGACCCACCCTATATATACAGTACAGGCCAAAAGTTTGGACACACCTCCTCATTCAATTTGTTTTCTTTATTTTAATGACTGAAGGCATCAAAACTATGAATGAACACATGTGGAGTTATGTACTTAACAAAAAAGGTGAAATAACTGAAAACATGTTTTATATTCTAGCTTCTTCAAAATAGTCACCCTTTGCTCTGATTACTGCTTTGCACACTCTTGGCATTCTCTCGATGAGCTTCAACAGGTAGTCACCTGAAATGGTTTTCACTTCACAGGTGTGCCTAATCAGGGTTATTTAGTGGAATTTCTTGCTTTATCAATGGGGTTGGGACCAGCAGTTGTGTTGTGCAGAAGTCAGGTTAGTTGGACGATCATTTATTTTTCAACAGGACAATGACCCCAAACACACCTCCAGGCTGTGTAAGGGCTATTTGACCAAGAAGGACAGTGATGGAGTGCTGTAAATGGTCATGAAAATAAAGAAAACACATTGAATGAGGAGGTGTGTCCAAACTTTTGGCCTGTACTGTAGATAAGGTCTGTGTGCACAAGTGAGCATCAATAAAGACAGCTTTGATTGGTGCAGTCAGCTTGATAGGAACTAATGTGTTCTGGTGAAGAGCAAACGATTTGTACAATTGCTTTTGTTTGGTTACTAACATAAACATGGGAGTACATCAGAATGGATGCCATATTGTTTGTGTTTTAACCTGTTGTCTTCTGGTTTTGCTCACATATACTGTATGTGAATGTTGGAGGAAAGTCCTAGGAATTTTACAAGGGTTCAACTGGGGGAATTTTATCATTAAATATGTTAACAGGACTTATGGTTCAGAAACATTCATTTTGTATTTCTATAAGAGAAATGAAGCGTCAAGGAACTGGGATTGTTAATTATTTTTGCAGTTTTTTTTTTTTTCAACTTGTATATTTAATTTGTTTGTAATCATTATACTGTGAATATGATGTCTGCTCTGACCCTCCTTTAATTGACGTTTGCATGTTCTGTTCCATTTGGATTATTACTGGCTGATGTTTTCTGACATCTTATATGTTTGTCCCTCTTACCCACCTCTAAATAATTAGAATTGGGAACTTTTAGGCCTTACATTTGTTTATTTAAATTTTAAATGGAATGTTTTACATTGTTACCCCATCATTAAATTTTGAAATCAGCTTTTTTCCTTTTTACAGTTAACTTCAGCTAATACAACTTTTAATATGAAAAACTAGTTAACCACATGAAACATTGCTTAAGAAAATATTATTTTTCAGTCCACGATTGCTTGCCTATTTGATATCCAGAGGTTTTTTTGGGTGTACAGTATCTAATTCCAGTATGGGTTCAAAGAAAAATTAGTTTGGATGGGCCAACGGTTTGTTACAGGCCTCACACCTAGTCAGTCAGTTTAAATTTGAGAAGTGAAAAGACACTGGAGTTCCCTGAGAATCTTGTGTAGAGTATATGCACACACTACATTACAAACTACCAACTACATGTAAAGACACTGTAAAACAGCAGTTTCAAACTGTTTTAACATAAATTGAGCCCAACAGTGTCTGTCCATTAACATTATGATTGAACTACCATTTACAAGTTAATTTAACACTTCAGCCATGCCCCTAACACTAATGAGCATTCTTTATGATAAGAATTACATTAAAGAGTAAGCTGCCAAGCTGTGAGGTGGTCAATGCTGACCTGTTGCTGTCCAGTAGTATTAAATGAATCTTCTCTCTTTCCTCTGTGTGATTTTTACCCTTTTCATATGAGGACTGTGCACTTGCCCGCCTTGAGCCTAAACAGAGAGCTTTAAGGGGACAGAAAACATTCTAGGCTTTTGACAAATGGCTGAGGTGCTGCCACTGGGTTTGCTAGGGCTGTAAAGTGTAATGCACATTTATCCTTTCCCGGTCACTGACCCTACTTGGTTAGAGCCCACTGTTACTGCATACACTCTTCATCTTATTCCTTCTGGTACTGCCCTTTCAAGCAGTCACTAAACTAGTACTTCCTTTTGACTTTCAGGTTTGATCTTTGATTCTCACTGCTTGGTTAAATGAACGCATGCTAAGGAGATGCGGTCGGAATCATCTGCTGGCTTGCTGAGCTGCTTGTTCTGCTTGTCGAGCTGCGCATCAATATTTAAAAGCCTGTACAGCAGCTGTCCTTTTGTCTCACTGCCTTGTCTCGCATGATGTCAAAGTGTCTTCCGAGAAGATCACGTCTCGTCTCCTTCCCAAGATTTTTTTTATAATAGAAATGTATTGTGTTTATACTCATATGTATATATCTAATATACACACACAATTTTTATAAAATTGTTTTACATTGCAATTTTATTACAATAATTTAAATTCTTAAGATTGACTGTTCAGCAACCTTTAGACTTGTAGACAGACACCAACTCTGAATGTATTGGTGCAAGTGCCAATTGTCCTGTACTGTTTGCCAGAAGGACTGAGAAAACCAGTTGCACAGGAGAGCCGAGGTCTTTAATTAGGCAGTAAGTGATGTGTATGTCCTGAGCAGGAGGCAGCTCAATGCTGGTAATATTCTGTTCCATCTTCACTACTCTTTGCAGTGCTTTAGAATTTGTGCTGAGTAGGTGCAGTACCAGGATGTCATGCAACCAGTGACAATGGATTCAATTGTGCCCCTACAGATGGAGGAAGGCAAGTTGTCCTCTGACACGTGAGGAAGTAGAGGTTCTGGTGAACCTTTATGAAAACAGACGAAATGTGCTATTCACACTTCAGTTCATTAATTGTAGTTATTCATAGAAATTTCAACTCCCCCCCGCTCTCCTCAATAGCATCCGCTTCTGCTGCTTTCTGATGTCTTTGAATAGCTTCTTGGTTGTGCTGATATTAAAGGTGAGATTGTTGTCCTGGCACCACTGTGTTAACAGGTAGACCTTTTCTCTTTAAATCATTTCACCATTGTTGGTGAGCCGTGGCCTATGATGGTGACATTTACAAATTTAATGGTGGAGCCGAGTCTGGCCACACTGGCAGAGATGAACATGGAGTACTGAAAAGGAGTCCGCACACTACCCTGTGAAGTGCCTTTGTTGATGGTCAGCATGTTGGGTGTGATACTACCGCATCCACAAATTCTGGGGTCTGTTAGATAGGATGTCAGAAATTCACGGTATAACAATGTTAAATATTTTTGCTGTAATCGGTAAACAAGATTCTGGCATGTAGGTTTTTATTAATCATGATCATATGACATGCAAGGTGTAGTGTGATAGGTCCATGTTGATAAGTTTTTTAAATAAAGACAATGCACTTGGGCTCGGAGGAGAGGAGGAAGTATGTGCGGGAGCATGGCAGAGCCGCTTCAAACAATAAGGAGGTATACATGCGCTTCAGTCTGTTGCTTCCTCAGCACAGCAGGATCAGTAATTAGTGTACCTGCATCACTATCTATTTAAAAGGAGCCTGTGCCTGGAGCCAGGGTGGATTAGACTGACAAGGAAGACAAAATCTGGGAGTGAGCCAGCATGGTGATCAGTAGGCAGAGCAGTCAGTGGCCCTGTGAGGGAGCGAGAGGAATGGTGCTCCATGGGCAGGTCACACACACTGAGCACCATGGAGGAGCAGGGAGCGATAGAGTACTCTGGGAGGTTGTGCAGACGCCAACAAAGGCAGCAAAAATGAGGGAGATGAGCTTGTAGAGTGCTCTTAGATGTCATAGGAGGCAGTCATAATGGGAGCCAGTTGGTGAGACCACAGCTGCAAGACTGGAAGGGTGACCTGGTGGAGATGGCAGGAGAAAGACATGAGCTGACAGGAGGCAAAGGAAAAATAACCTGATCATCTCAGCATTTTATTGTCAGATTTTGTGAACCTTATTTATTGCTGGTTTTAACCTCCACAAAGGTACATGGTTTCATTGATGATTATTTTTTGGATTCTTTGTTTATGGACGCATTGCACATTTTTTCACTTGGGGTTTCATACCTCTGTTTGAAGAAAATTATTGCACTTTGCATTTTCGTCTTTTGCTGTTGTGTCCTCAGTGCCCAGCTCATATGCAATAGATGATTATTGATGGTCCCAGGTTCAAGGGTGTATGGCAGCTGCAGCCAGCACAGACCGTCATCGAAAGGATATAGCACCATAAGTGGTGCCATACAATCTGGTGGCAATCATGATGCACTGGAATAGTCTGTTTGTGTCCTATTGCCAACCTCTCTGCACTTCATTACGGCTGGTATGAGTGCCCCTTGCCCAGGGGGGCAGACAACTGCCCAGACAACTGATATCCTTTTGAAGCAGGGTGTTACAGGTTCTCTGCGTGTACTACTGAAGCTATCACTGTGGACATCAGCTAATTGGTTGCTACAGGTGTTTTAAACAGCCTGAAATTCCCTACAGACTAATGGTTTATGGATATTAACTTGTCTAAAAGTTTATGTATGTAAACCACATAAAAAAAAAAAAATAGTATGAATTGTAGTGCTGCAAGCCATCGAAAGGTATGCTGCGATCAAAATGGTCATAAAAAGCATTAAGTTGGTCTGGAAGGGAAAATGATGATGACATTAGACCAGGTTTTGCTATGTAGTACATAATCATCTCTAATCCCTTTCAAAGTTTGCACAAATTGTTACATCTGAAATTCTGGCTTTGTTTTACTCATGTGCTGATGTTTAGCCATATTGCTGTATGCTTTCATTAAAGTGTATGCTGATTCCACTCTACTCATTATAATTTTTTCAAAAACAGTATGTTTTGTATGCAGAGCCAGAGAAACTGTATCTTTCAAATGATTTAGAAGAACTTGAAATACAGATGAATGATCACAGTTACACACATGCATTTAATAAAAAGAACAGAATGCACTTAACCCCTTCTATACTATTTTAATGGTCCTCAGAATTATGACGTGCAGCCTCCCATGTAAAAACAATTTCTACTGCAGGTTGTTCATTTGGGGCTGCCCCAATTCAAGTTTGCTCAATTACTTGCTTATACTTCACTTGACAATAGTGCTTCATTTCTTGTCATTCAAATGTGAAGCAATAAGGGCTGGTCACAGTGTACAAACTATGGCCAAAATGGCAGCATGGAGAAACAAATATTTTAGCAAAAATATTTACAAAAACTGCAATCAAAATTAGATTCAGCAACCTCCAGAATGTGTCAAAATGCCCAAGAAATAAAATAATTAAAATAAAAAATACACAGTGAAATTAACTCATAACACCGTTGGAGCTAACAATTTCAAATTTGTACCCATCATTCCAGGGCACCTATTTCCAACATTTTGCTGCACCCAGTCCTTCTGTTAACATTTGTAGTCGAGTTGTTTGGTTTTATTTACACCTCACAGCTTTTTGATCTACCCACTTCCATTCGCAGTGCTGGACATCTTCGTTTTGGTTTGCAGCACTCTGGCTGTTTGGCAAACCACCACATTTGCAGTCCTTAGCCCTGCCATGTTCCTCTGGAGAGCACATCTGGAAACAGTTGGCTGTCATGAAATTACTGCATGGAAGATGCCTTGATGATGGAGGATGACCACCTTGTGTCTTGTCACTTTGCTCACTTTTGCCATGGGGTATGATGGCATACAGTTTGAAGGTTTTTAGTATTGTTGTCGTTTGCGTAGTTTTATTATACATTATGTCCTTGAATTTTAGCTCCTACTTGTTAGTTTTGCTTAATCAAGCACTGGGCTGGATTCCTATAAAAAAAATTTACATATAATACCAAATAAAATTAACGAAACTGATTAAAAACCTGCTATAACTGGCAGACTTTGCAGGGAATACTTCCAAGGATTTGTCCAGGGTTAGAAGGCATGAATTGTAATAATTTAAAAAATTTTAGAAAAAAATCCCTTTTAACGTCACTTAATTTTTTTTGAGTGCACACGTGTAAGTAAATTTATGTACCATACATGGAGTTGGAAAAACAGCTGCATCACAGAGTGTCTGGAAAAAGTGCTTTAAAAACTACATCCATCCATCCATTCATTATCCAACCCGTTATATCCTAACTTACAGGGTCACGGGGCTCTAGCAGAGCCTATCCCACCCTACACAGGGCACAAGGCAGGAAACAAACCCCGGGCAGGGCGCCATAGTTGAATCATTGTGCCTTGAAACTTGTTGTTTTCCCAGTCTGGGAGTAATTCTTACTTTTTTCTTTATGTATTTTTATATATCTTTAGTTACACACTCACCATCCGCTTTTTGGTCCACATGTTCAACTGCTTATTAATGCAAATATATAATCAGCCAATCACATGGCAGTAACTGAATGCATTTAGGCTCGTAGACATTGTCAAAACGACTTGCTGAAGTTCAAGCTGAGCATCAGACTGGGGAAGAAAGGTGATTTGAGTGACTTTGAACGTGGCATGGGTGTTGGTGCCAGACGCGCTGTTCTGAATATTTCAGAAACTGCTGATCATTTGGAATTTTTTATGCACAGCCATCTTCAGGGTTTTCAGGGAATGGTTCAAAAAAGGGAAAATATTCACTGATCAGCAGTTCTCAGGTTGAAAATGCCTTGTTGATGTCAGAGGAGAGTTGCCAGATTGGTTTCAAGCTGATAGAAAATCAACAATATCTCAAATATCCACTTATTACAACTGAAGTATGTAGAAGAATATCTCTGAAATCACAAAATGTCAAACCTTGAAACAGGTGGGCTACAGCAGCAGGAGACTATACTGGGTGCCACTCCTGTCAGCTTTGGCTTACCAAAATTGGACAATAGAAAATTGGAAAAAATGTTGTCTGGTCTGATGAGTCTTGATTTCTGCTGCAACTTTTGGATGATATGGTCAGAATTTGGGGTCAACAACATGAAAGCATTGATCCATTCTGCCTTATATAAACGGTTTAGGCTGGTGGTGTTGGTGTAATGGTGTGGGAGTTATTTTCTTGGCACACTCTGGGTCCCTTAGTACCTGACAAGAATCTTTTAAATGCCACATCCTACCTGAGTATTGTTGTTGACCATGTCCATCCTTTCATGGCCTCAGTGTACCCATCTCCTGATGGTTACTTCCAGAAGGATAACGTGCCATGTCACAAAGCTCAAATCCTCTCATCTGGTTTCTTGAACATGACAATGAGTGCACTGTACTTAAATGGCCCCCACAGTCACCAGATCTCAATCCAATAGAACACCTTAGAGATGTAGTGGAACGAGAGATTCGATCATGGATCTGTAGTTGACAAATCTGCAGCAGCTGTGTGATGCTGGAATGTCAATATGGACCAAAATCCCCGAAGAATGTTTTCCAGCACCTTGATGAATCTATGCCTTGAAGAATTACGGCAGTTCTGAAGGCAAAGAGGGTTCAACAAGGTACTAGCAAGGTGTACCTAATAAATTGCCTGTGTGTGTATATATATACACACATATATACACACACACACAAACTCCCTATACCTATAATTAATTTCTAAGGTGCTGGAAGAGCACTCAATTATGATACCCAAAATTGAACTGAGTGAGAATGACTCTGGTGTGTCCTTGTCATGTCGTCGTCATCATGTGCTAAGGCAGCATCCAACAAGTTTAATTCTCATGCCAACACTCACTGAGGTAACTTAAATGACTGAAAAGCGAACCAGGACGGCAAAGAGATGTGCATGAACCTGCAGCTGTATTGTTTATCTGTAAAAGGAAACAAAAATATCCATTTCTTTCTAACTCACTTCACACATTAAAAAGTGTCAAATGTTTAACAAAGCTTGAAGAAACTGCAACAGGATGAGTTGCCTTATTTTACTGTTTAGCATCTAGATAATCAAGCGGTCAGGTGGCTTTTCATTGTTGTTCCTTAATGTTCAATGTTTTGATGGGATGGTGAGATTGCCAGTTTTGGTTTATTGAATTAATTAAAACTGCCTTAACTTAGTGTTGTGTATGATAACACAAAATTCCTGGTGTATCTTAAAGGTGAACAGTCCTGTTTTATCTTTCTTTTAATAGTGAAAAATCCTTTTTTCCATGTGTAACTTTGAAAGAATCATTGTGTGACATGATGTACCAGAAAAGAGAGATGGCACATCGCTGAGTTAGGGGAAGAACTCAAATGTCAAGAATCTGTGCAATGGTGTGGTTTAAAAGTTAGGTATGTTTCAAGTCAAAGTTACTACTTCACAATCATGGTATAGTATATAGTACTGTAATTTGCCACATGACAATGTGTTCAAAAGTTAAACATATTTTAACTTCAAAAAATAACTAGCCTGCTCTTGCATTTTATAAAGATGTTTATGGGTCCCAGGGTCAAAATGTAAAAACAAGCTTTAAAAATTGCCAAATACATCAATGTTTCAGGACAAAATTGTTACTGAGTGACAATCCACTCTTGTAGTTATGTACATACTGCAAAATGGCATATATATGTTTTAAGAAGATAAAAAAGCAAACCATTGGTGTAATTTTAAAAGGAGACCAGCTGTGCACTTCACTTCCCTGCTTATCTTCCTCTGAAGGTGACCTTTTAGCCCAGGAGTGTAGATTCATCTTGGAAAGTCATCGCCTATTGCCATTATTAAATGTTAATTTCCAGATATAAATTGCTGCCCCTGTTCTGTAGACAACTACACAATAACAACTAAAAATGTACACTAATTTGTTTGCATTTTTTCACTATACAGGAGCTAATTTTCTTATTTCACAAACATATTAGAATGATAATGCATGTGTGCACTTTGGTGATACAATAAGAAAGATTGCAGTCAAGTAACTAGAACTGACCAGATGTTTGAAGCATCGATGTAGTTGTGATCAGGATGAGGTTTAGTACATAGATGCTTTAACCCAGGCACGGTGGTAGTGCAGAGCCTGCAGGGATGTTGCACATTCTCCTTATGTGATACTATAAGTGACTAAGGCTTTCATTAAAAATAAAATGCAGTTTTTTTTATGTGACCACTTGGTGTGAATATTTCTCTGTAGGATATGCAAAATACCAGCACAGAATGTAGTAGGTGAAAGTAAATTCAATATAGGAAAAAAATAATCAAATGACTTGAGTGTGCATCTGTATGTTACTGTAAGCCATGGCAGAACATGTACAATTTAAGCAGATTTTTATTTTCATGGGAATTGTTACATATACATAATAGAACTGTTTTATATTACAGCAAGTAATTAACCATATTGAAAAACAGTAAAAAATAATAGTTTGAAAGTAAATTGTTTCATGTTACATTAGTTATTCATTGAGTAATACGATTTTGTTCTGTTTGGCTTTGAAATTAATTAAATTTGCACTTTTACTGTACAATTTCAATAACTTTTTTTATTAAATTTTCATCAGTTATCGCATTGAATTTTGATTCTGTGTTTGGACTTTCATCGTGACAACGCAACGTATACTGCTGTGATTGAATTTTGTTTCTTTTTCTCTTTTGTTAATTGTCATAGCAAAAGCTATTCAAACGGAAAACTTAACGTTTTAATACGAATGGCATATCAAGATCTCCTTTGTTGTGTGTTATCTATAGAAGATGTACTACATTACCTTTCTTGGAAACAGCCTTTTTTCTACAGTAATTCGTGCGGTGTCAGACCGGACAGTGTTAACAGTTTAGATGTTCTATGGGATATTGTAAGCTGCTGTTTTCATCTTACGCATCATCACCACCAACTGCTTCAGCATAGTCTATTGATATGCTTTTAAACAATGTCCCGTGTAACCAATCGACATTTTTGGCGTTAATTCGTTTGATGTCTTCTTTCATTGGGAACTTAAAGTGAGGAAAACATTCAAATTTACAAAAGCTGAGCCAGCAGGAACTGTGTCTGACAAAAGCATCCAAACACGAGAGGTGAAAGTACTGTGTGCCATGCCACAAGCTAACAGCCATTAGTTTAGTTAAGCCATGGAGCTGGCAGCTCTGACTCCAGTGACCTGTGTTTACATAAACCTTCAGGGTGAATGACCGGAGAGACAGCAAGAGAAGGAGGTCCCAAATTGCTCTGGGAGGGGGTGAATGTACGCTGTGGCAGACTATTAATATAAAGGCCTGCACCAAAAGCACATTAGGAGCAGTGGTAGAGAGTCAATGGAGAGAAGGGTGCAGGTGAAATGCCCTGAAGTGTCAGGGTCCAAGAAACACACAGTATACAATTAAAATCTGTCATGGCATTTCTCCAAGCGTTTCCCTAAAAAAAAGGGTCTGAAGTGGTTGTGCTTCTTACTTATATGCTTTGGGATCCTGAAGGAGATATTAAGGGTAATGCAGATGCTCTTTTCTGAGGCTTGCAACCGTACAAAAAGCAGTTTGTCTCAAGTGCAAGGGTCCTTTACAGGGAATCCGTTTACATCCCCTTGTATTGATAGAAAGCTATCAGATGTCTCTACTCATAAAACACTAATCCAAGCGTGCAGTTTTGAGTTTTCAGATTAAGCAAATATCGGTCAATGTAGCTCATTCTGTCCTTTTGCCAGTCTGTTTTAACAAGGTAAATGTTGCATTGCGCTAGGGATCACACAGGGGTGACACTCCCATACTCTAGCTATACTCTACTCATACACAGTCCCCTGTGAGAGGGTATAGGTGGGATGTGAACCCAGGTCATCCATGGTGGCCAGTCCCAATATGGCTACTTGCCCAGCGCAGCAGCAGCTTGCTTACTCAGACGGTTCCAGAATGTCAGATGCTTTTAGCAGTCCACGTGGAGTCTTCATACAGTGCTTTTCCTCCCTCACTTTCTGAGGCAGGTTGGGTTGATTGTTGATTCGAACTGTGATGAAATTAAAAGTGTTGCTAGGATATGCTCTAAACTGGATTATGCAGCTTTGAGAATGTGATGTACAACTTGGAACACATAACACTCACAATCAGAACTGATATGATTGTGGTTTAATGAAAGCCTGCCGTAAGAAGTAAAACACCAAATCTGTAATGTTTTCTGTTTGCCACAGTTCCCTTTAGTAAACAGGGAAGTGCTAAACAACATTCAACACACCACCATGTTTAGCGCTGTTAGCAGCAGTGAAGATTAATGATGGACAGTGCATCACTGGCCTAAACACAAATGGCTTGCTTATGAAATATTCTTTTCATAGGCAATGGGGTTTTATTTCTGTTATGCTGTTTTCCTTTATTTGCTTGACTTTGTTTTCATTCTTGTGTAAATCCATGAGCGAGAGAATTTCTTGGGCTCTGACAAGAGAAAAGCTAAGAAAGTTGTTTGTTTTGCAGAGTCTCCTGGAACAGGAGAGACAAAACTCCTAGTTCAACACTCATTGGTTTCTTGCATCAAAACAATATCCTAAACTTCTACAAAGTGCTACCACACCCTGGTGATCTGCTCAGTCCTGAGACTTTCAAATTGCTGCTACATCTGCAGAAAACATCAGCTAGTGTAGCAAGAGGACTTCAGCTGACCAATACCTTCATGTCAGTCACCTTTTATTTAGTACAAATTCTGTATAAAATTTGTGTCACGATTGATTTGAGGTGGTGGTGTGGTTACTTTCACATTGCTGTCAACTCAACCTTTCCATAGCTTAATTTCTAGCTAGTGCTCCCTTCCTGGACATAACTATTGTAACTTAACTTCAAACTTTTTGCCTTAAGTAACTACTTTAGCTCATAACTTTGGTCTTCCTTACTTGAAAATCTAACACCACATCTGTTATTAACTTACTAAGTGTGATATGTAATGATTACATTATAGCATTACACCTAAAAATCTCTTGGGATGGTATTCTGCTTCAATCAAGTACATGAAATAATGTAAAAAGAGTTGACAATTTCTATGCTATCACTTTATAGTAACTCATCAATATAAGTGGGGAAGTGGCAAATGAAAGTCTACAGATGAAATTTTAGAATAAACTGAAATTGGACCATTGCTGAAATTGAGCAATAGAAATTATATGAATTGGTCATCAGACATGGACACACAAAGTGAGACTGATGCATGATATGGCACTGTATGACCAAACTGGTGTGATCTGCCCAGTGAATTTTGTCATGTGAAGCTTCACTGTGGTGCAACAATAGTTGTGCAAGAAAAATCAAGGATAAGGATAAGAAAGACATTGGCCCCTCAGGACTGTTCCCAATGTGGCAACTGTTAATGGTCCTGTTGAGGAAATGTGGAAATCACTAAGCCTTGTTCTGAGGTAACCTACACTAACCCAAGGGGTGAATCAATCATGTAGGTCAGGCCTGCACTGACATTCTATCACATTGTGTACAAGCAACAGAAAAAAAATAAATGGACAAAGAAACCTTTTTCTACTGTTATGTTTTGAAACTTTAACCAACACTATCACACAAAGGATGTGTACTAAATCTGCAGCAGCACAGCAGTGGGCACTAGACATTCCTCTGCTACTGTGTTTATTATGTTAATGTTTTGGTATTTTCACTGTTCTATTACACACTTAACATTTTTTTCTTGTTGGGGGAATCTACATTTTTGGGGTAAACAAAATAAGGAGACTTGTACATTATGGTGGTGTAGTTGTCTTGCAATTTTGGTGTAAAACTAAAGTCTTTCTTTTAATAAACAATTAAACTACAATATCAAGTTAGCCTACTTAAAATTCTTTTAAACTCATATAAAAAGTACAGAATGAGGATAATAAAGGACTCACTCACATCAGGCTTCTCACCAAATAAAATTTATGATTTGAAAAATGTGAATTTCAGAATCCTGGCACAGAGCTGAATGCTGTTCCACAGGCACTGTTACAGTATGATTTAATGATTAAATCATCAGATTGATACATAGAACATACAAATTAAATTTTAAAATACCTAAAATTTTATTTTTCCAACAGTTAAGCCATGCTTTTTATAATAGGTGGACAGTTATGGAGGCACACAAAAGGGAAAAAAAAGTATTACCAGTAAACAGTAATTCTACTATAGAATTTGGAAGGTTCACATCTTGAATATGGAAGGGCTTCTTCTCGGGTGCCATTTGGTGACCATTTTCTATGTGAAATCACTGTCATTTAAGACAGCTTCCCCCAAGCAGCAATAAGTGATTTGTGGAACAGTCAACATCATGGAAGATTCTTCATACAACAACAATAATGCTATTTTTAATGAAACCACCTCTCCATGATGAGCCTCAAGATGACATTTGGAACAAAAAGTAAAGAACATCCAGTCAGTTTTGTTTTTTTTGCTTATGAGTCCTCCTTGTACACACTAGAAAGCAGTCCAGGAGTGTTAAGGAAGGTTAGGTCTGTCACCATTTGACAGACATCAAGTGTATTACAATTCCAACACACAGTAAAAATGCCTTGAAGATTAAAACCAAAAAAAAAAAAAATAATAACCATTAATACATAAGTTATTTCACCCCCACCCCCTGACAAGCTGCTCCTTCAAGCAGCAGGATTGCCTTTTTTAGGCTGTGAAAATGAGTCTGTGCAATTATAATTACACTGCATCCAAGTGCAAAAAAATAGATTTTGAAAAACAAAAAAAATAATTTAACCAAGTAACGGTACACACTCTGTCCTTTAATTTGAAAGCACCACATGGCTGTATGTACAATAAAAGAAAATGGGTGCCAATTCTGACTGCTCAGAACTATTTGCTATTTTGACACCAGTGTGGCCAAAAAAAAAAAACAAACAAACCCTTGAGTTCTAATATGTACAACTAGTAGACAGCATCTCCCAAGAGTGCAGGGCCGGGTCGGGGTGGGTAGTATATGAAAACATGGATTGAAGTAGCACTAGCAAGCAGAGATCTACCAGGACAAACAGAAAAAACGGTGAAGAGCTGGGGCGACTGAATCCTTGATTGTGTCATAGCAAAGATCAAACAGTATAGGGTAGTCTAGATCTAATTATGCAATTTTCATTACACTATAACTTAAGTTTATTACATAGAAAATCACCCGAAAAATCCCAGACCATCGAGAAGTGTGCGAACTGACGACATGAAGAATCGTCTTTGCACCGAACTGGAATCGTCCCCGCATAAATCAAAGCCATCCATACGATCTGGATCTGCATAATTAGATCTTGACCACCCTGTAGAATGACCAACATTGGAAACCTGGCAGTAAACATCAATCACAAACTAAAGAGACAGACAAATCATCACCTGATTTCCCAAACTTCCGATTTCAGCTGCAGTTCTAGTAAACTTTCATCCTATACTCCAATTTCAAATGTCAATTTCCAATGCATTAGAGGTATTTCTACGCCATCATTCTACAGAGAGTCCACACTTCTGGAAGGCCTGGCAAACTGATCAGCCCGATGCGAAGCTGAGCTCATGTGTACCTTGTAGCCTGTACAGGATATGAGCACTGGAGAAGTCACTTGGTTCAGCTTAGTGTCAATTCTGCACAAAATGGCTGCTGAGCAGAAGAAACTGAACAACATGAGTACAGTGGTGTCTGGCATAGGATTTAATGCAGACACCAAAAACCTACAAAATATCTGAAAACCAAATATGCAGCCGCTTTTCATGATATGACCTCTACAGCAGATTCCATGAAGCAAGCCAAACTGAAGAGACTAGACTGAACTCTTCCATGATACCTTGAGCTTGGCACTGCAACTCAACTGCTTGGGCCTAAGGTCTATACACTCGCCAAAAAAAAAAAAAGGCTTTGACTGTCTCAGTTTATTTAAAAGGCTGCAAAAAACTTGTTCTACTTTCAAAACACTCTGATCTCTACAGGCCCTCTATGATTCACTTGAAAATCATCACTTACACAGAGCTACCTCAGAGGATAAACGCTTCACTTTTATAACACAATGACATCAGCTACCACAACAGAAGGGGTGTAATAGCTATGACACATTCAATACATTTGTCATTTTTAAAAGCACAATACTTTACATTAAAAAAAAAAAAAAAATTACTCCCACAAGTATTGGTCACATTGCTGCCCACCCCATCCCCAAAATGTAAGCCATAGGCTTCAGTTTCATTCATATTAAGCACAGCTCAAATTGATACTGATTCTTTACAATATTTAGTAAGAAAAAAATTAAAGTATTTCCCCATTTGTTTTCTTTCCTTTTAATTTACACACACTTTAATAGCTTTATTTACAGAGCATTTTTTCCAGTCTCAAATAGCGTCTAAAGAGCAACTATCAGGTAAACAGAGTGCCATTTTAAAAGGGAACCAATGTGTCATTCTAAAAGAAAAAAAAAAAAAAAGAGAAAAAAGGTGATGCTGTTCAAGAAAGGGGCTAGCAAGCCTACAAAAGCAGGCAGCACAATTCCTCAGTTACTCAGAAGTAATTCTGTTGCTGTCTCTACGTCCCAAGATTTTGAAGATAAAGCCACTATTACTGCATTCTGTGAAAACAAAATGATTAGAAAGATTACATTTTAATGCAGCATGCACCATGTATTATACTGTTAGATCTTTTTAACACATTAAATCAAATACACATTTTACTTGGAAGCATGTGTTGTAAATTTAGCTATGCTGTGTATGAAATCACTTTGCTCGACAAGAATGACTGCAATACATATCTGGCCAAACTTGCTAAGCTTGTCATTTGCAGTCCAAACAATAAAAACACAATTTTCCCTCATTGTTAAGCCATTCACTGTATTTAGCCTATGCTGCCCATCATCATCTTAGCAATTAACATTTTTCTGAATTCATTTACATAAAAATTATAACTTGACCACCACATGTGAGTGTAGGTCATTCATTTTGTTATTCTGCTGCTATGGTGACAACTGGCATCCTGTTTAAGATGGGCTTCTGTCTTCTCACCACTCTGTAGCATAGAGTAAGGGATAGTACTGATTGTAAATTGTACTTCTTTTGTTTAACTAGTTCCAGTTTGTATAAAATAAACTTGTAAATTATCTATTAGGGTGGGCATAAAAATGGATCTTTCAATTTCAGTTCTTTTGCTTGAATTGCAGAATTGCTTTCTTTATTACAAATGATGGTAGATAACTTGTTATACACAACTAGTAACAGAAGACTCACTCATATGCGATGTCTCATGTCAATAACTAGTACAGACATGAGTTACACTGTAACCAGCACGTACAACACTTGGCTGTCTTCCTTCCTTAAATAAGGGCCGTAATTGACACCTGTTTTTTTCACAGAATGAATGACCTCACTAATTGAACTCCACACTGCTATTATTTTGAACAATTAATGAATCAGTTACACATAATCAGCAACATGCATGTCATGACTGTTGGGTCGGTGAGTTTTCTATTACTCTACTACACCTGCTGGTAAATTACAGTAAAACCTTGGATTGCATGTGTTTTGCAAGACAAGCTAAAAATTTTAACTTGATAACTGCGCGATGTCTTGCAATATGAGTAGTACATATACGCTTTGTCTGCCGAGTGTCACGTGATCACAACTGAGCTGATGGTTCTTCTCTCTCTCTCTCTCTCCCTCTGCGGGATTGTGGCTAATCGTCTCCCATTCTCAGTTGGTGTGCCTCACTTATATAGTCAGCATCCGTACAAGTGTATACTGTTTACTATAGTATTGTGACCACGTGTGTGTGTGTGTGTGTGTGTGTTGTAACGTGCAAGTACCTGTCTTGCACCCCAAAACACAAAGCTGAGTCTCAACACTTTAGCAACACCAACTTTATTCAGCTTGAAATAGAACAGCGCAGTTATTTATTGTAGCAGGATCTGCCACTAACTATACACAGACACAGCAGTCTGGCACGGTCAGGGCCAAGTAATACTGTGCCCTGAGCATTTATAATGTTCCTTGTATTACCCATCAACGGCAGGCGCTTATAGCATGTCCGCAATCTTTTCGGATTTGTTTATACAGCAAACTGCTACAGCGCTGGGAGCCTGCGGTTGCTTCGGGACGCTCTTCCGTGTGTCATCCCGTTGGGTGGAATCTCAAAAGAGTTTAGAAACCTTACAGTGAGTAAATCATTTTTTTTAATTTTGTGTCCAAGTGTAGTGACTCTTTTAGGCAAAAGCAACTGTCATTGGATAGGTTCCTTGTTAAAGTTGCAAAAAAACAAGATGGGATTCTATTTGGTATAGTGAAAGTCATCCTACACAATAACGCTCCTCCTCCTCTTCTCTCTCCTCTCCCTCACACCAGCCATGATTCTTTTCAAAGGTAAAGTACAGGTTAATTTGTTTTATGTATTTATCATTTTTATATGAATAGTTTTGGGTTGTGGAACGAATCATCTGAGTTTCCATTATTTCTTTTGGGGAAATGTGCTTTGATATGCGATTGCTTTGGATTACAAGCACTTTTCTGGAAAGAATTATGCTCGCAATCCAAGGTTCCACTGTATTTGCCGTACAGAAATATAATTTCTACCAAAAACACTGATCAGGTTAGAGATGTCGAACTGCTATTATTTCGAGCACAACAACTGTACCATGATTGTAAAGAAATAACTGACTTGGAAAAACACCAAAGTTACATTTTAAAATCAATACATTTGCATTAACACATTTTTTCATAAATAAGACAGTTTGCTATGGACAGAAAATATTTTCTATATGTAAAAGACAGACTGATGTAATATACTTACTTTATCAAAGCCCATTGCACAGAGTTTATCTATTTTTCTGGTGTATTCAGGACTTGAAACAGGTGCACCGGCGTAGACGTGTGACCAGAGCCGAGCTGTCTGTTTAAACATTTCAGGATTCTGCTTATACTGCAATCAGGAAAAAACACTTCAAAATAGGTACTTGTCACAAAGACCAAAAGCATTTTTAACATCTTGTTTCTGAGGACCAAAGAATTTCAGCATACCAGTTTTACAATCTTTGATTTTGATATTTACATCAGAAGTTGCAATTGTTATCATACCTATGTATGAACTTGCCATCCAAGTGGAACGAATATGCTTTCCTCGTGTTCATGTTGGATTCCTCTCACAGTCCTAAAACTTGCGCAGGTGTGGGGGTGTGTGCATGAGTGTGCCATCTGAGAAAGTGGCTGTTTTTTGCCAGACATGGTCTTTGTGTTGAAAAAAGCAACAAGTCTATATGGGTGAATGTTACAATCCTCAGCTGATGCTACTTTTCCTGAAGATGCAAAAAAACACTCATTTACATGTCTTTAACTGGAGAGCATCTGGTTGTGGCACAGCTCTCACTGCTCAAGATACTAATACCAATATACCCGCGTTTAAGTTCTCCCGCAGATGAGTCAGGACTTGATTTTACCATATAATTTCCGGTATTTTATAATGTCGGTCGTGTAAGTTGAATATGGGAAACTCACACTATTGGTCCAAGAGATTAAGATTTGCTAATGCCCACTTGAGAGAGTAACCACAGAGCACACACTGCCTTTTTTCCCCTATGTACTGTGCCTATGTGACCACACGGTAATGCCCGAAATATTCCGAAGTGACATTTGCACCAATTTTTTTTTTTTGTATCTCACACCCTCATAACACCTTTATTGTAAGAGCATCCCTTATCTACGATGGAGCGTTTGATCAGAAGAAGATATGAAGTGGTTTTAAATTAAATTTTAAGTTAAAATTCGTTGGAAGTGGCAAAAGAAATTGGTAACTGTGCTGCTGGAAAAAAAATTGATGTGTCTGAGAAACTGGTGCGAGATTGGAGGAGGCAAGAAGATGTAAAATAAAAAAAATAAATAAAATAAAATTGTGTTTTTGAACAGGCATATAAGTCGGGGTCTGGTTTTATGATCAATTTTTTATACGCGAGTATATATGGTACGTCTACAGAAGGTGGTCTACTATTCCTTTCAATGTACAATGAAATGTCAAATGCTTATTTTCAGATCAATCACAAACTTTAAAAGGAGATATATTTAAATGCATCATCTGTTAAAGCTGGGGAACACAGTGCTGAATGACAAAGCCTCTGGTACTTTTTTTTTTTATTCAGGAACACAGAAACGTCCACCTCAATCTACAGGTTCAGTGCTTTAATATACAGTGTTACAGACTATCTACCAGAGGTGGTAGTTAACACTGGGCTATTTTCTGTCTAGGACAAAAATATAATTTTAAGTGTTTTAATCTAATTCAAAGAAACAACAAAAACAACGTTCACCTGATTTGCTACCACTGCATCCTGAGGATCATCTGGTTCTGCCGCTGCCAACAATGCTTGTAATGATAACAACACTGTCCTTAAGGTCATGGCAGCAGCCCTAAAAAATGAAAAATATATATTATGAAATTCAAAGCAACATCCACCTCATTCCTATTTCTACAAAAAACAGCAAAGCACTTTGTGAAAAGTAGGTATATAAAGCAACAGCATACTGCAGTGATAAATGCTACTTCTCTAAAGGTAAAGCTCGGGTCCCACTTCCTTCATTATTAGAAATTACTTGCAAAGAAAACCTACAGTGCTTTCTATGTTAAAACTGTAAGCACATTTATATTGCACTTTTAACACTTAATATCTGTAGGTTTTTGTAGTATTTTAATGCATGTGCATGCTGATTAGAGTTGTTAGTGCACTAGTGTTTGTTCCTGAATTTCTGTTTTAAAAAAAAAAAACAAAAAAACACAACACTGTTTTTCTGATGAGGTCAAAGCAATGACATGCTGAGCAGAACAGAAGCCCTAGGCAATTCAAGCCCAGCTCTAGCCCACCTACCAAAGACCTCTATAATCAAGCATTCCAGCAAACCATGGTTAGTCAGACTTTTACAGAAAGAGAAAACGATTTACATTACATGTGCATTTTGGGTCTGTCTGTACTTTTTGGTGCATTAAGGCTGACTTGATGGATGCAACTTAAGAATAACTAAGGTCAGGTGTTATGCAAAACAACCTTAATGCATACCAAATAGTTATAAGGAATGAAATAAAACATCAAGCAAATCTCAAAATGACAGCATGTGTGCATTTTCAAGTAGCTGTGTGTTGCCAGCTATAATGTAAAACAACAAATATTACTAAAAAACCGTCATTTACACTCTGCAGCTTACTTATTAGGAATTAAGCCTGAAAATAATTTTCCTTTAGATGAAATCTTTCTTTCATAAAGACCAGCCTGCACTTAAGATTACTAAAATCTGTCCACTGTCTGAAAACAATTACCATAAAATAGCCAAAAAGAAATACAAGAATTCTATTTGATAAATTTCTTACTGAATATGTAAAGGTACAGATCTAGAAAGGAAGCAGATTCTGCTGTCTTACCATTGATCTTTTAAAATATCCAGACAAATTGCACCAGTAACTGAGCTTATATTCGGATGCCATATTTTTGTTATAAATCTAACCTAAAAATAAAGAAAAACAAAATGTAGAGAATTTGGTGACAGATTTTAACAGCTTTTGTTAAAGCTGTTTTTTTTTTTTTAAGTGAACTCTTAAATACCATTATATTTTTTCCTACAGATATTGGTCTTAGTTGTTATCACCAGTATATACAGTATGTGAAAGAAAAAGGACTACTAAATTTGGAAATAACTCAAATTTGATTAAGAAGAACACATTTAAATGTATTTTTTCAACAGCTAATCAAAAGTTACAGAAAATATTCTTAAAAGAATGAAGTAAAAACACATTTATAAAAAGTCACACACACACACAAACACAAAATGTAGCAAACCAAGGTTTTAAAATACTCTGAAAATAATTCAATAAAATGTTAATAATTTTGGGAATATATTGAAAATGGATTAATTTAATGGACCTTTACAAAGTCTTGCCAATGATTTTAATTACCTTTGTAGCATTTAGTACCACCAAGTGCATGTAGGTGGAACTAATCTTGTATCTTTTTAGTTTGGAAGAAAAAACTAAAAACATTGTAAACTAAGAACATTTAGCATATATTCCTTAAACATCAACAGATTTGGGACAGACTGACGGGATTCTTGGCACACCAACTGTTCAGTTTTTAAAGTGATTTATCTTCAGAAATAACCTAAGATCCCAACAACTATAAACCCCATATATATTTAAAAAGATTTTCAGAGGTATTTTTGTTGCATATACTCAAAAAAAAAAAAAAACAAATGTCGGCAGTGAAATCTATTTCATACTTGAGGATTAATAATACATTTTACAATCAATGTGAATCGAAGACAGGACTCTTAGCCAGTGAATCAGATGGAGAGGCAGATCTCCTATTCAAAGGCTCAAAATTATGGGACTGCGCTTCCCGTTTTTGATTCCTGAATTATCTATTTAATAATACAGTACACTCCCTCTTAACCGGCCACCTCGGGACTGGACCAAATGCCACTTGCCATTTTGGCCGGTTAATCCGACGCATTCCTATTTTCATGTAAAAAAATATTTCTAAGGTATGTACTGTACCTCTTCGACGTTCCTGAAGAAACCATATCCAAAAGGCTTCATCCACAATTTCACACACGGGTTTTTTTTCTCGTACAACGACTGGACAGTGTGTTGTAAGTGGGTCCACAGCTCAAGTCAAAAAGGCCACTTTTTAAATAAATAATCACCGCACTCGTGGCTTAGCGAGGGGGCGTGTTATGTGTGGCCGATCGGTTCAGCAATGATGGAGCTGGAGTGACCAGTATTGAAGACGACTGGCCGTTGAAAGGCAGCGGCAGTCGGAGGCTTTGGGCTGGTTTAGTCTCAGTGTGAGTGCTCTGGCCAGTGGGGGAAAAGAACCCAAGTCTCGGTCTGGATTGGATTAAGCCCGACGTAACCAGGGATTGCAGGGCTACCAGACCAGTGTGGAAGGCAGCCGCACCTGCAGGTAAGGCAACTCCCCTGTTGCGAAGCCCGATGGGAGAAGCAGGGGAGCCACCAGGTAGAAAGAAGGCGGCACTGTGATTTGGATTTTAAGAGACTGCTTCCAGCAATTATTTTAACCTCATCTGCATTGTTTTTAAAGGACTTATTTTTTCCTAATGGAATTTTAACCTCCACTAATTCACTCATTTTAATGGACTATTCGTTTAAAGATGACCTTTGATACACTGCACTTTATTTAATTTGAACACTGTTTTGTTGTTTGCTGGTTTTAAAATACCTCTCACCTTCCAGGAAAGAAGGAAGAGCATAAAATAAAGAAGAACTCGGGATTAATTTTTTTTTTTAATTTTATTTTAACAGGCCGGTTAATGCGAGGTCAGTTAAGAGGGATTGTACTGTATTTCAGTGCAAAATTCAGATGTTTTGCACATTTTGAGTATATGACTTGATAACTGCCATGTGGATTACATGCATGGAGGTTTAATCACATCATTTGCCATTGTACAGCATTGCTCACCATTGGATTCTATGGTTTCAAACATTTTTACTGTCTGTTCTGCATGAATACACAAGATTAAAATATTTTCATGGCCATCACTACAAACTACAAAGTGTAAGTAACAAAGGAAAAAAAAAATCTTCTGGTGGAATATTCCTTTAACCAAAAGGAAATACTGGGACTAAAATTCCAATGTTTAATGCAGGTTGACAGCCAACTCTAAGATTAGATAGATAGATAGATAGATAGATAAGTAAGCCCTGCAATTTTCCAGCTTCATGTAGACTTTTATGAGAGACTAATCAATATAGAAAGCTGTGAAATCACTTGCCATTTTTATATCATTCATATTTTTACAATAAATTTCAGTGGGTCTTTCTGTTAGTTGTATTGGTATACAAAGCAGAGCCACAATTTCAAACATCAAAACTTGAATTTTCCTTTCATCTCTTTGGTGTGGAAGATTAAGGCAAGTTTAAAAAAAAGATGTCACCTGCTGCTGGATAATAAAGACACTTCTTTTAATTGATGTAGGATGTATTTGGCTAGGAAGTACAATCTCCATTGGTATGGAACTATATATTTTGATTAGGTCCAATATTAAGGCTTTCATCACTGTTGGTTGGTTGGTTGGAAATACTACCACAATACATTGTATATTCCCCTACACATACAAAAAATTACAAAGCACTTATGATGATCCGGGTTCGCTCCACCATCCCTGGTAGCTTGAACCCAGATCCACTGATAACGAAATCAAGGATAAGCGAATGACGTCACATACAGTGAGCAAGAGGTGGGTGTAAAGTGCTCCAGCAGTTTTAATCCACAAAGTCAAGCAAGAGTCCAAAACAGTTATGCTCTTTATAACAAATAAATCCATAAAAATGAGGTTAAAATTCAGAGACATTTCTTCCTTTAAAAACATGAGACCCAGTGCAAGAAGAAATGCCCGCAGGTATTTGTAGTCAACATTTTAATTCGGGGTTCATATTCCCACTGCCAGTCCCTTGGTATCTGCAGAACACCACACCAGACCCCACTCGCGTCTCCCTCTGCCAGTCATCCAGCATCTTGAGGTAGACATCACAGGAAGGAGTTGCTCTTACTGCTTTGCAATGCTCAATAGGAGCACCCCAACTCCAGCCCTTCTTCTTGAGGACAGGCCTGACCACTCACTTCCCTTAGGGCATACCTCCAAGCACCTGTCCCCACTCCATATGGCATAGGCTCCTCACCTTTCTGCCTCTTCCTTCTCTACTCTTAACCTCAGTTCTCTCTCCAACACATCCCCAACACATTTTCTTTCCAATTTTCTGGTTTTTTTCCTGGCTCTCTATTAAGGGTTTATTTTCTACCTACAGGTGCTGGCACTCCACTTAACAAGGTGTCAATGGGGAAAAGCGGAGTCAACGGCACAGGCACACACAACAGACAAACTCACTGACCTGCCCACAGCCATGCTGCACCCCCATGCCAGAGCCTTGTTACACCGCTTCCATTTATTTATATAAAATGGCACAATCACCAAGTACCCCCTATACAAGAGCACTGAAAATAAAACAAAAGAGTGGACCTGCAAAATTGCTTTTTAATTATTCAGTGGCCAAAGTATAAAAGTAACATCTGTGAAGCCATCACAGTTCAGGGAATAATTATGATAAATAATTTTAACAACCCATAATTGATCATTTTTACATTTTGGTCTTGTGGGAAAGAAATTTTTGTTATAAAGGAAAAAAAAAAGCCTTGCACTAGTCTAAAAACACCACACACGCACATTCACACAAATTAACAGTTTCTTTAATTTCACACTCCTGTTACTGACACTTTCTTTTCAATGTTCTCAATACCCTGCATACCTTTGGAGGATTAAATGGATACGTTTCTGGAATTTTAATTTCTAGCTGATATCTTCCTCCTGTAAATAAAGGACAAAGTAATTAAATAAACATTAAAATCCCAAAAAATTATAAAGTGCACACTTAACACATTAGAAATGTAAATAAGTTAACAAAAAAATTCAACCTAGATATATATGCATTTCATGTTCACACTATAAAATTACATTCCTTTTCTCACTTACACATTGTTTCTATATGTATGTACAGTGCCCTCCATGATGACACATTTTTCTTTGATTTACCCTTCTCCTACACAGTTTAAAATTACAAATCAAACAATTCAGACATGTTTAAATTGTACACTGCAGATTTTAAAGGGATTTGCGTTCATTTTGGTCACACCATGTAGAAATGACATTATACCTTCCATAAAAGATTAACAGCCTTTACTTTGTGTGCTGTACTAAAGGTTTACCTGCACAGACATTCCATGGAGGTGAAAAGAATGAACTTTCCAAAATGAAAAAAAAAAGATTCAAAACTAAGTCTTACTTAGAAAAAGAGTAACTAACTTAAAACATTAGTTCAGGGAATTTTTCAGTACTAACCAAAAACATGGATAAGAATTCCTCTTATGCCTCTTTAGCAACTCTCTCAAATATATTTGTATACATTTTGCTTATTCTTTAATTATACACTGTTAAGCATCTGTCATGAAGAAGTCTAGTTTTATGTAGGACTGTAACATCTAATTAAAAAGATTACAAAGAATAATTAATTGGACAACCCAAGCAGACAGCAGCTCTGACTTAAACTTAACTGGAAAGCAGAGGTGGTCTCGCTCAGAAATGTATTTTGCCAAAACCTCAATGTTAAGTTGCAAATACCCAACTGTCCTCTGTAAAGCTGTAACTCCATCGGTGAAACTTTAGGTTACCATCCCTTTCTATACTTTATTATATTTTGAACTAGCAGGAGTACCCGGCGTTGCCCAGGAATCTATAACCGATGAATTTCCAAATGAAAGAAACAGAACATAGAAATAGAACAAACAGTTTTCTGATTGACATTTTATTGTAAGTTCCTCCACTCTGGATTCCGTCTGCTGTGGCGTTTCAGACGCCCTTGAAATAGACTTTCTTGTGGCATCTGAAGTGGACCTTCCAATTCTAAGTCTTTTTTTTGGTGGCATGGGTATATTAGCGAAAAGCAGGACAATTATAATGTGTTACATGGTATTACGTATGGAATAAGCACCACAGTGAGATGAATTTACGTTACCTCGTATGTATACATATAATATATATATATATATATATATATATATATTCTGTACTAGCCAACGCCCGCCGGCGTTGTAAGAATAGGAACGGAAAACGGTGAGAAAGGAATTCAGAAATCAAGAAGAAAAATACTTCTTGAAAGATGCAGTTGTGAATATGTATTGTAAATAATAATTATATATGCACACACACACACACTAATGTGCATTCTTAAGTGAGTCCCAACCTGAATTGTGTGGATGGTTACCTACCAGTTGCAAGAAGTAGGTCATGGAATGTTGCAAATAATGCAAAGAGTACACGACACGTGTTTCGCCCTCATTTGGGCTCATCTGGCGTACATTTACTGCTTCCCTCTCAGGGATCGAACCTCGGACGTCAGCGTCAGAGACAAAGCCTCTTTAAGTTGCGCCACAGCGTGTGGTTCGTTTATTTGACAGCCGAGAGGGGAGCAGTAAATTGTGTACGCTTGATGAGCCCAAATGAGGGCGAAGGGTGGGCGCGGGAGGAGTGTATGAGTATATGTGTGTGTGTGTGTGTCCTAAAATGTACATAAATCCTGGAGTAAAAATGTTCAGCTGCACAGTGCACCAGAGAGAGAATAATTTCATGTGGTTGTTGTCCGGTCCATGAAATACACAAACAATGTGCTCTTGGTGGGGTCTCACGCTGGCTTTAAAACATCTTTACTTGATACCAAATGTGTATCGTATCAATTTGCAACAGAAACCGCTATTATCTTACTCCTAAGGGCCATGATTTGGGAAAATTGTACCTTAAAATATAGCAAAATCAAGGACATACATGAGCTGCCATAAATTCTGCCTCATTAGACTGTAATTGTTTTGGACTGTATCTTACATCATACTTTCTCCCAGTGTTTTATGTTCATCCAACTTTCAATGTTTTCTACTGAAACTCCAAACAAAGGGAAAAGTGCAAAAGTGAGAACCTAGATAGACAGACTATTTGTCTGCAAAGGTAAATTAAAGCTTTTCAAAAGTTTGGGTGGGGGAATATTATATATATATATATATATATATATATATATATATATATA
>JANRMT010062808.1:52759443-52777388 GCA_026402145.1 Polypterus bichir lapradei
ATATAGTCACATGCGGCCAGACGGCTCTCCGACAAGCTCAGTCGAAGTAAGTAGCACTGCTCCCATGCAAGGGAGGCGCTATCGCCAACAGTCTTCTCTTTCCTTTTCCACAGCCCAGAAAATACGCCCAGTGAGGGCAACAAAGACTGGCACTAAGTTCAGACGGACATCCCGTCCCTTCTGGTCTTTAGGACATACAAAGCAGAACCCCAGACAAGTGGTGTCATTCTTGTGAAGACCATGGAAGAAAGAGCTCAGATGAGCATTACTTGATTTTGCTTGGAATTAATTTGTTACCATTTCAGTTATTTTGATTCTTAGTTGTTTTACTTTGGGACTATTTGTAATCTTCACTTTTGAGTAAATGAAGATACATGAGTAGTACCCCAAATTTTCACACGGTTTTCCTCCTAGCCACTGATCAATACAATATATAAAACAAACACACACACACACACAAGAACTTCTGGCTTTAATACAAGTGCTGCTGCTGT
The DNA here is from genome assembly GCA_026402145.1 of Polypterus bichir lapradei. Classification (NCBI taxonomy): domain Eukaryota; kingdom Metazoa; phylum Chordata; class Cladistia; order Polypteriformes; family Polypteridae; genus Polypterus; species Polypterus bichir. Next base: position 52,759,938 of record JANRMT010062808.1, read on the forward strand.
ATATCACAGGCTCATACGTGGGAATAAAGATGTGGTCAGATCTGCTCGGTTGTACTGCAAGTTTACATTTAAAGGCATTAACATATGAACAAAGCAAATCCAACATGCTAAGCTTAAGATTGTTCTTTTCGATGTCCCCCAGTTAAGTCAACAGCATTCTAGTGTTAGAATGATTCATTCATTAGATTATTAGTACGGAGTGAATCACTTCTAGGTCTCACCGTCACTGCCCACGTGAGCATTGAAGTCTCCCAGTACAACGAGGGAGTCTCCAGAAGGTATGCACTCTAGCACCCCCTCCAGGAACTCCAAAAAGGGCGAGTACTCCAAAGTGTTGTTTGGCGCATACGCGCAAACAGTTAGGAGCCGCCCCCCCCCCCCCACCCGAAGGCGGAGGGAGGCTACCCTCTCGTCCACCAGGGTAAACCCTAATGAACAGGTTCCAAGTCGGGGGGCAATAAGTATGGCCACACCCACTCTGCGCCTCTCACCGGGGGCAACTCCAGAGTGGTAGAGTCTCCAGCCCCTCTCAAGGAGATTGGTTCCAGAGTCCAAGCTGTGCGTCGAGGTGAGCCCGACTATATCTAGCCGGAACCTCTCAACCTCGCGCACAAGCTCAGGCTCCTTCCCCTTCAGAGAGGTGACATTCCATGTCCCAAGAGCCAGCTTCTGTAGCCGAGGATAGGTCCGCCTTCGGCCACCACCCAACTCACACTGCACCCGACCTCCTTGGCCCCTCCCATAGGTGGTGAGCCCATGGGAAGAGGGACCCACGTTGCCTCTTTAGGCTGTGCCTGGCCGAGCCCCATGGGTGCAAGCCCGGCCACCAGGCACTCGCCATCGCGCCCCACCTCCAGGCCTGGCTCCAGAGGGGGGCCCCAGGTGACCCGCGTCCGGGCAAGGGAAAACACCGTCCAAAATTTTTGTTCTTCATAGGAGGTTTGATGAACCGCTCTTTGTCTCATCCCTCACCTAGGACCAGTTTGCCTTGGGTGGCCCTACCAGGGGCATAAAGCCCCGGGACAACAGAGCTCCTAGGATCATTGGGACATGCAAACCCCTCCACCATGATAAGGTGACGGTTCGGAGAAGGGCTTCAACTCCCACCTCCAGCAGAACTTTGATCACATCCTAAGGAAGGTGGAGGACATCGAGTCCGAATGGGCGATGTTCCATGCCTCAATTGTTGAGGAGGCTGACCAGAGCTGTGGCCGTAAGGTGGTCACTGCCTGTCGTGGTGGCAATCCCCGAACCTGTTGGTGGACACCGTCGGTGAGGGATGCTGTCAAGCAGAATTAGGAGTCCTACAGGACCCTTTTGTCCTGTGGGACTCTGGAGGCAGCTGATAGGTACCGGCAGGCCAAGCGGAATGCGGCTTCGGTGGTTGCTGAGGCAAAAACTCGGGTGGGAGGAGTTTGGGGAGGCCATGGAGAACGACTTTCAGACGGCTTTGAGGAGATTCTGGTCCACCATCTGGAGTCTTAGGAAGGGGAAACGGTGCAGTGTCAACACTGTATACAGTGGGGATGGTGCACTGCTGACCTCGACTTGGGACGTTGTGGGTCAGTGGGGGGAGTACTTCAAAGACCTCCCCAATCCCACTAACATGCCTTCCAATGTGGAAGCAGAGCCTGGGGACTCGGAGGTGGGCTCCCCCATCTCTGGGACTAAGGTGGTCAAAAAACTCCATGGTGGCAGGGCCCCAGGGGTGGATGAGATATGCCCAGAGTTCCTCAAGGCTCTGGATGTTGTAGGACTGTCTTGGTTGACACGCCTCTGCAACATCGCATGGACATCAGGGACAGTTCTTCTGGATTGGCAGACCGGGGTGGTGGTCCCCCTCTTTAAGAAGGTGGACCAGAGGGTGTGTTCCAACTACAGAGGGATCACACTCCTCAGCCTCCCTGGAAAAGTCTATTCGGGGGTCCTGGAGAGGAGAGTCCATCAGATAATCAAACCTTGGACTCAGGAGGAAGAGTGTGGTTTTCTTCCTGGTCGCGGAACAGTGGACCATCTCTACACCCTTAGCAGGGTCCTGGAGGGTGCATGGGAGTTTGTCCAACCAGTCTACGTGTGTTTTGTGAACTTGGAAGAGGCGTTTGACCGTGTCCCTCAGGGAATCCTGTGGGGGGTACTCCGAGAGTATGGGCTACCGGACCCCCTGATAAGGGTTGTTCGGTCCCTGTATGATCAGTGTCAAGGCTTGGTCCGCATTGCCGGCAGTAAGTTGAACCCATTTCCAGTGAGAGTTGGACTCCGCCACGGCTGCCCTTTGTCACCGATTTTGTTCATAACTTTTATGGACAGAATTTTTAGGCGCAGCCAGGAGGTTGAGGGGGTCCGGTTTGGTGGACTCAGGATTGGGTCACTGCTTTTTGCAGATGATGCTGTCCTGTTTGCTTCATCAGGCCGTGATCTTCAGTTCTCTGAATCGGTTCGCAGCTGAGTGTGAAGCGGCTGGGATGGGAATCAGCACCTCCAAATCCAAGACCATGGTCCTCAGCCGGAAAAGGGTGGAGTGCCCTCTCAGGGTTGGAAGCGAGATGCTGCCCCAAGTGGAGGAGTTCAAGTATCTCGGGGTCTTGTTCACGAGTGAGGGAAGAATGGAGTACGAGATCGACAGGCGGATCGGTGCTGTGTCCGCAGTGATGCGGACTCTGCATCAGTCTGTCGTGGTGAAAAACGAGCTGAGCCGTAAGGCAAAGCTCTCAATTTACCAGTTGATCTACGTTCCTACCCTCGCCTATGGTCATGACCGAAGGAACGAGACCGTGAATACAAGCGGCCGAAATGAGCTTCCTCCGCAGGGTGTGAAGCTTTCCCTTAAAGATAGGGTGAGAAGCTCAGTCATCCGGGAGGGGCTCAGAGTAGAGGCGCTGCTCCTCCGCATCGAGAGGAATCAGATGAGGTGGCTGAGGCATCTGATCAGAATGCCTCCTGGACACCTCCTTGGTGAGGTGTTCTGGGCACGCCTAACCGGGAGGAGGCCCCGGGGAAGATCCAGGACACGCTGGAGGGACTATGTCTCTCGGCTGGCATGGGAACGCCTCGGGATTCCCCCGCAGGAGCCAGAAGCGGCGGCCGGGGAGAAGGAAGTCTGGGTATCTCTGCTCAAGCTGCTGCCCCCGCGACCCGATCTTGGATAAGCGGAAGAGGATGGATGGATGAATCATTTCTGTTCCATAGTTAATAAACCATTAACCAGAATGATACAACTTCTCTCCCTAGGCAATGACAAATTTAGTCAGTACAGTGATCCCTCGCTATATCACGCTTCAACTTTCGCGGCTTCACTCTATCGCGATTTTTTCTCATACACGCTTACGTCACTACGCATGCGCTTTCGAGAACTTTTATCTAAGCCCCACGATGGCTCATAAACGTGCTGCTTTTTCTAAGCCTTCTGACAATAAAACTAAGTGCCGGAGGAAGATGCTTGCTATCCAGGAGAAGGTGAAACTCTTGGATATGATCAAAGATGGCAATACCCTACAAAAGCCTCCTCACGCATATGAAAAGACAGCGCCAGCAACTGCCTATCAAGATGTTCTTCAGCCGCGCACCCAGATACCCAATGCCTACTCTTAGTATGCCTTCAGCGGAAGAAGACAACGATGCACCTGCTGAATATACTGCACCACCTGAAGACTCTCCTACTGAGGTTGTGCCTTCATAGGTTAGTGGTTGTGTGTACGAACTGTGTGTGTGTAATTAAATGTACAGTACAATAATCTACTATATAAAATCGGTCAGGATTGCAAAGCGTAGCGGTATTCCGCTTATCACAGACTTACTACTTGCGGCACGAAGCGACGCAATGTGAGCAGAGTTCTGCTGCTCCCATCGTCCCCTTGCTTTTGTGCGCGATGCGCTGGAAAAATAACAAAATTATGTCTCTGGAAATAATGGAGTACAAATGCCTCACCGCGTAGTAAATATCAGGGGAGATGGTGCTAGCTTATTCTCATCTATAGCTTATTTAGTGCATGAAACTCCGTCTTTAGCAGTACAGATTCGGGCTGACATTGTACGACTTTGGACAGGCACTCGAGGGGATAAAAAAAACTTAGGTTTTCGGGAGATGTTATGAATGGGCACTTTAATGTTCTCATTCCCTACACTTACATGCCTGATGTACACATGGAGCGCACACAAATTAAGGATAAAAGTCGGTCGCCTTAAAAGGCGGGTGAGCCTAGTAATAATATATTTGTAACGTCTAATATGTCTTATTTTCTCTTATTTTGTCTAATATATTGGGTAATACGAGTGTAATGGTGACTAAAGTGTGTTATTTCATGTCTAGAGGGCTCTAATAATGTTAAAAAACGTATTTAGAAGGTCGTAAACAGGTTTTCTATTTACTCTAACTGCAAAAATATTAGATTTATAAATAAAGAATCCTACTTCGCGAAAATTCCTTTATCACGGTACAGTCTGGAACGGATTAACCGTGATAAACGAGGATTCACTGTATTCCAATGAATGGATAACATAATTGTATGAGTGTAAAGTGCTTACTTTTTAACCATTATACATTCACTCATTTCCTAGTCCCCCTCTTGCCTTTTTCACTATGTGATTGTATCAGGTTAAAAAAAAATGTCAAGCATTACAGCCATCTGAAATAAACAATATGGCAAACTATCTGAACTAACCATGGCATGTAAAAGTTCATCCATCTTATTTAAAAGTGATCCAACACTAGTGATCACAGTATTACCTCTAAATTATAGGAACATTTAATATATCTGAAAGAATATACATTATTTTGAAAGAAAAATAAAATACATATTGCAAAAGTTTCATGCTCAAAGTAGAAGAACCCAGTTTTAGAAACCATTTTAGAAAATTAAGAACTTAATTAAATTAACTCCTTTGAAGCCTCTTGTGTTATTTAGGCAAGAGGAGAGTAGACATCTTATAAAGAGTGAATTGCTTTTGATATTTGCATCACATCAAATTCTGCCAAAACAATCCAGTTTAATACTAACAGAAGGCATTTCCTTAGTAGGTTGGAAGACCAAATAGGGACATTTGCAAGGAATAGAACAAGACAATGTACATGATTTATTTGATTTTAACAGTCTTCCACTGTTTTTAAGTCCGTGGTAGATTAAAAAGTAAATGTTCAGCGTAACTTGACTTAAGTTAACATCTACATATATCAGAGAAAAAAAAAATATCACTCAGCAAGCATGGTACCTAAAAGTTCAAACTAATGTAGAGCCAATGCAATCATCTAAAACACTTACCTTCATATGGAGTGTCAGGAGGTCCTGCAATTTCACCCCTCAATTCTGTGAAGTTCTCATCTACAAGATCAACCTTGATTTGGTTCTTGCTTGTCTAATCAAAAACAAAGGCAAAAAAACAACTAAGTCATTGAATTTAACACACATGGTCTGTACTCAGTTTAATTGAATTGAATGAACATAATTCATTGAATGCTACTCTTTTACTAGTCATAAATGTTACTTTTTATCAAAATGTAGTCTTCCTTTACATGGACAGCAAAAATGGAGCTCAGAAGACTGTAAAATTTTCTTGCAAAATACAATCATAAATTAATGCATTAAAATTACAGTCTACAATAAATTAAAACATATCATAAAACAAATGAAATAAGTCTGTAATGTTAGAAATAATAAAATGACCTGACAGAGTCTTAGAATCCTAATTTAGAGGAACAAAACTTGCAGCAACTCATGGCACTATTCAGTACGCTGCCCTTAATTATAAACCACATGTTCAATTTTAGAGACTATCATATTGTATCAGCTGGCTTTATCTCAAATACATAAAGCCAAATTTCAGTAATTGAAAATAAGTCACATTGTTTGTCACAATCTTATGTCATAACTAATAGTTTTGTTTTCCACATGCTGATCAAAAGCAACTCATTTATGTTCGTAAGCCATGATGCTTGGAGAAGTTTACTCTTAATATTTGCTTTAAAATAAACTTCACACACCACCATTTTTAAATTAGGAGCTTAATCACTAGAACAGGGGTACCCAAGGCGTCGATCGTGCTCGACCAGTAGATCGCATTGCATTAAAAAAAATTTTTTTTAAAAAGTTAGTCTATCATATATCCACCCTATGGCATTTGCTACTTGATTGACATACAGGGCAGTCAGTCTGAGATCTCTTCTCTTCTAACACACTGGTCATCCCGCACGCACAATCAAAAGCGCAAGCTACTGCAAAACTCCGGCTGTGATCTAGTTAGCCTTGCAATTTATAGCGACTAAAGAAGGGATTTAAGACAAATTGTTTGGGGAGGGTATGGGCTGGATGTAGAATTGGAAGAGGATTTTTTTCTCTCACAATGTCACAATCAAAGTGCGTTTGTCTGATCTGTCAATCTATCATTGCTATTCCAAAGAAGGAAATTGTGGAAGGGCACTTTCGAACTGTTCATAAAAACTATAAAACTGACGTCCTTCCAAAAAGTGATCTGAAAAAGAGAAAGGAGAGGGAACTAAAATCTTAGTTAATCGGACAGCCGTCATTTTTCACTCGGCTGAATTCAAAAGCTCCTTGACTGCATTATTCGGCTCTACTTATTTATGCGAGTCAACCTTTTCCCACATGACGATTATTAAATCCAAATACTGTAGTGACCATAAATGTATTGAATTGTTATTGTGCCATAAAGGTTATTCAGTTATGCAAGGTACGACAACATACATTTTATGTATAAAATATACTCAGTATGTGTGTGTATATAAAGCATTTTTAATGTAGGTAGATCATTTCGACCTGGTCATCTATACTAATAAAAGGCAAAGCCCTCACTCACTGACTGACTGACTGACTGACTGACTGACTGACTCATCACTAATTCTCCAACTTCCCGTGTAGGTAGAAGGCTGAAATTTGGCAGGCTTATTCCTTACAGCTCACTTACAAAAGTTAAGCAGGTTTCATTTCGAAATTCTACACGTAACGGTCATAACGGTCGACAACGTCCGCCATGTTGAACTTTCTTATTTATGGCACCATCTTCACGAAATTTGGTAGGCGGCTTCCCTGCGCTAACCAAAACCGATGTATGTACTTATTTCGATGGTATGACGCCATTGTCGGCCGCCATTTTGAACTTTCCAACGTCACTAATTTTCCAACTTCCCATGTAGGTAGAAGGCTGACCCCATCTTCACGAAATTTGGTAGGTGGCTTCCCTGCGCTAACCAAAATCGATGTACATACTTATTTCGGTGGTATGACGCCACTGTCGGCTGCCATATTGAATTTTCCAAACATCACTAATTCTCCAACTTCCCGTATAGGTAGAAGGCAGAAATTTGGCAGGCTCATTCCTTACACCTTACTTACAAAAGTTAATCAGGTTTCATTTCGAAATTCTACGCATAACGGTCAACAATGTCCGCCATGTTCAACTTTCTTATTCATGGCCCCAACTTCACGAAATTTGGTAGGCGGCTTCCCTGCGCTAACCAAAATCGATGTACATACTTATTTCGGTGGTATGACACCACTGTCAGCCGCCATATTGAACTTTCCAACGTCACTAATTCTCCAACTTCCCGTGTAGGTAGAAGGCTGAAATTTGGCAGGCTCATTCCTTACAGCTTACTTGCAAAAGTTAAACAGGTTTCATTTCGAAATTCTACACGTAACGGTCATAACGGTCGATAACGGTCGACAACGTCCGCCATGTTGAATTTTCTTATTTATGGCCCCATCTTCACGAAATTTGGTAGGCGGATTCCCTGCGCTAACCGAAACCGATGTATGTACTTATTTCGATGGTATGACGCCACTGTCGGCCGCCATATTGAACTTTCCAATGTCACTAATTTTCACAATGTCCGCCATGTTGAACTTTCTTATTTATGGCCCCATCTTCACGAAATTTGGTAGGTGGCTTCCCTGCGCTAACCAAAACCAATGTACGTACTTATTTCAGTGGTATGATGCCACTGTCGGCCGCCATATTGAAGTTTCCAACGTCACTAATTCTCCAACTTCCCGTGTAGGTAGAAGGCTGAAATTTGGCAGGCTCATTCCTTACAGCTTACTTACAAAAGTTAAGCAGGTTTCATTTCAAAATTCTACGCGTAACGGTCAACAACGTCCACCATGTTGAACTTTCTTATTCATAGGTAGAAGGCTGAAATTTGGTACTTATTTCGGTGATATGATGCCACTGTCGGCTGCCATATTGAACTTTTCAACGATCTTTGTTACTTATGGGCACATCTTCAAGAAATTTGGCACGCGGGTTCCCAACGCTAACTGAATCCTACTTACGTACATATATACGTCCATAGCCTGCAGCTCGGTCACCGTGTGAGGCGGCGTTGGGTCCCCCATCCCAACGCCTCCCACGTTGTTGGCTGCCTGCCTATATAAGGCCATCTGTCGCTCCAGTCTCTACATTCCCTTCCTTGCTTCGCCACGGTATTCACGTCTGCCTGCTGATAACTACAGCCTTTTTATTTAATCCACGGCTTTTCCGCTGTTTTATTGTTCATTTATTACGATTATAGTTATTGTATAGGTATTTTAGACTTACTTTACATTGTTCAGGTACCCATTTCCTTTATCATTCCAACCGTACCCCCATTAACATGTCTATCAAGGTAATCACCATCGAACAAAGAACTGTCACTTACCAAGTGGTTTCCATGCCCGGAGATGGCACCTGCCTTTCCATTCTCTTTGTTACATATTGCACAGCCATATCAGGCTCACTGTTGATATCCGGAGGAACATTGTGTCTTATGTATTGAATGACTGGGACAGGTTCAAGGTGTGGACTGATGACGGTACAGGAGATAATTATACTACACAGGAGCACTAGAAGAGTGAAATGCTTAAGTGTACCGAAATGGCCAAATATTTTACACCTTTGGACAACCGCCAATGCCTCTTAAACATCTTAGCTTCACAGGTGACGATTTCAGTAGTGGACACTTTGATGTTTAGAAATGTTTAAACTCTCAAAAGCTGGATGTGAAGTTATCAATGAAACTGGTTGTATACTTACAACGCTTCACAGATGCCGAATGTCTCTTCAACACAAGTCCTACGAATACTGTCGTAACTGAAACAAACCATGAAACTCAAACCGATTATGACAGCAGCAATCCAAGCTGTGAGATTTGAAACAAGATTACTGTTCACATGGCCAACTGTACGTTGCATGCTCAAGAGTAAGCTCAGCGCACAGCTACAGCTTGGTCATATTGCAACTGGAGGGCCGAACTGACAACGTGGCATACAAAGACATCTTTAACAAATAATTATTGGTATATTTTCCCTCAGTTTAAAAAGGTTTAATTTTCTTCTTAATAAAAATTTTAAGGCAGTACTTCACCGCTGCGAAGCGCGGGTATTTTGCTAGTTTTAAAAGTAGGTTGCAAGCCAAAAAAGTGTGGGCACCCCTGCACTAGAACAATGTAAGCTTCAAGGAATCTAAATTGGCTTGGCTCATATTAACAAAACATCGACAGCCCCATCATTACCTTACAAACAACAAATTGGAAAAGATGGAATTAGTGAATTCTGTGTCTTATGGAATAAATCAAAACTGAACAAAAAAAAAAAAAAAAAAGAAAACACAGCTGCAAAAATCAGAAATGCCTTTATTTACAAGCAAATGTGAAAACTACATTTTTCTCAATGGAAACACAATGATATATTACTAGAATAGTGATACAGTGACTTTTTTAATAAATGGACTAAATACTTTAGTTTACTTACAGCATTAACTGGGTTTAAAAGTTCACACTGAGAAGCAGGTACTGTCAATAGTAATCATTTAAGCAAAAAACTGAAACCTCTTGAATGAATAAAAAAAAAAAAATGAATAAGCATAATTTGACTTGTAATATGCTCATGTTGGGCATGTTCAATGTGGGCAGAGTTTTTTTTTATCAGATGGACAGATTAAACACGGTATATAGATCCGATAGATTAGATACTTTAGGATATTCTGATATGGAAATATGTGTAAATATTTAAATTGTTTGGTAAAAAAATTTAAACCTTTAAATTGTAGAGCAAGTAACAAAACACACACAAAAGATGCCTAATGTATCTGTGCAAAATGCAATAAAAATTACTGACTGAATGAGGATGTCATGAAATCATGAATCGAAACACTGAACAGTTATTTAGATTAAACAGCCACTGGTTTTTCAATCAATGACCCATCACAAACTGTCACCATTAGACCAAAATCAATCATAGATAATACATATGAAATTATTTTATTTGTTTATGCATTCATATTAATTTTAATACACCAGCTGCAGCCCTCAGACGTTCATCAACACAGGCCACAAACTATTACATTTTCTCACAACTTAGTAGCCATACAAGTGAAGTGGTGTGTATGTATACACTGTTCACCTTTTTGAACAATGTTTTTAAATTGACCGGGTGTCAAGGTGAACCAAGCACTCAGAATATTCAGTTTTCCCAATAATTGACACAATGAGTTTTGTAGTATGAAATCTTGCTTAAAAAGGTTTTCCTGATGCACCTAGCAATGGAATTTCACAGAGGTGCAACCAACCAGCTCATCAATTAGTTTGACAAATCCTTTCTATTTTCTAGTTTATTTCCAACAATAGTAACTGGACAATATTTTACTGATATGAACTGTGCATTGCACTCTTTCCACAAAGCCAAGTCTTTGGGAGGCATATGGGGAGGGGGTATTAAGCAGTAAAGTTATCCTTTTATCAAAATGCAGTTGTAAATCCTCACAAGGATCATAAAAAGCAGATCAGGTTGGGGTGCATGCACTAACACAGCACGTTGCCACACCCACCACACAACCAAAGAGCTAGGGATCCTGGTCGCCCACCCTCCAGGCAGACACACGATCCAGTCCCACCTTCAAGAAATGACCATCTATCTACCGCAGCCAGGTGTTCACGAGCTTCCCCTTGGCTTAGACCAGCTTCTCAGGCCTTCAGTAATGAGGATCCTATGAACTGGATCACCCTCAGAGAATCGTGACATGGCTATAGTGCCGTAACTTCATGCTACCTCACAATACAGGTAATGTGCCTCATTTAGGACTCCATGAGCAACTGTTCGTTCGATACAAAGTCAAAACAGCAGTACCCAAGGATTCTCTGAACAGACACAGTACCAAAGGAGTCCACAACCATATAGCAAAACAGGAAGCACTAGGACACTAAGACTAGGACCTTCATCCTTTTGCAAAGATATTGGGAGCGCTACATACGCCTTTCCAACGACCTCATGGCGCCCCATGCTCTCCCAATCCGTCTACTAACTTCATAGGAAAACTCAACAGAGAATGTTGCTGCCGAGGTAAGTAAACCTCTTGACGAGGTCAACATTCTCTGCACAGACAGACATAGTGGCGATGGATGTGCGCAAGAGGTCATTAAAGATCTGAATCTTGTTTTTTATACAGGACACTCAAAACTCCTTGCTTAATCTCTTGATAGCCCCAATCAGAGCCTATATTGACTCCGCAAAGATCACAGCATCATTGGCAAAAATCATGATCAGTGAATGTTTCTTCAACAACAGATGCCCCACAGCCGCTGGACCCCAAGATCCTGCCCAACATCCAGTTTATGCAAGCACTGAACAGAGTAAGAGCAAGAACACACCCCTGATGAATCCCAGAATCAACTGTGAAAAACACAGAGGTACTACCTCCACTCTGCATGGCACTCATAGTACCAGTTAACAGGCCGGCCATGATATACAGCAACCTTGGGGGGTATCCCGCAAAGTCTCAGGGTGTCCCACTTGTTCAACTGAGTCAAACACTTTAAGGAAAATTGACAAAGGCTTGCAAAGAAACTCTGCTGATATTCGTGTTTCCGTTCCATTCGAACCCTTGGCGCCATGATGCGGTCGATGGTAGACATCTTAGGCGTAAAACCAGTCTGCTCCAGTTGCTGGGAGGCGAGCAAGTGATCACGGATCATACCGTGGCTGACCCTAGCAAGGACCTTACCTGGAACAGAGAGCAGTGTTCCACACCTGTAGTTGCCATAATCCAGGCGATCACCATTCCCTTCCCAGATGGGGATGACAAGTCATGTCTTCCACCCAAGTGGAAGCAAAGACTGCTTGCAATGCAAGGAGGACTGCCTTGCCACAAGCCTGGAGAAGTTCACTCCAGAAACCACAGATCCCTGCAACCTTCCCTACCCTCGGCCTATTCACTACCTCTGCAATCTCAGCAAGATTGGGTCGTTCACAGATAATTGGAGGATCAACCTCAAGAACCGTGGACACAGAGATGTCCAGATAGCCAGCCCAGCGGGTCAGATATGCAGCGCCATCAGTAAGGACCGTTCATTCACCCGCCTCATTGCAACTCTCAGAGGAACAGATTCAGATGTGTATATTGCTTCGAATCTTCTGTAAGCAGGAAATGGATTACTAGACCATAAATGGTGTGTCACTTGCTCACAGATTCCTCTAACAAATGCCTCCTTATCTGCCTCAGAGCCCTTGCAGCCATCCTTCTCAGTTCCTGGTACAGATTGGAGTTGCCATCAAGCTAATGCTGGGCGGTATGACCAAAATTCTATATCACAGTATTTTTCAAAATTATACCGGTTTCACGGTATTCAACGGTATTTTTTTCCCCCATGCATGAGTGGATGTTAGCCAGTCTACTGCAGTAATTGCAGTGGAAAATGTGGTTAAGAATAACCTACTCCACTGTCATGAGAATTGTACAAAAAAATTTAATATGCACACAAGTATTAATACAGGTTTGCAAGGCTCCATAAAGTGATAGTTTTCAAGGGGGTGGCACTAATGAAGAGAAGGAATCACATTGCATGACAGTTTCAGCCAAAATATAGAACCTTTTTATTGAACAAATTTTGCAAACTTCTTAAACTAAAATTTTGACAACATATTTTCAATCATCCAAAGAGGCATTTAGACTTAGTAAAATATCCAGAGGTGCTTGTCAAAAGTTGTATTGCACTAAACATGTCTTAGAAAAGGAATAAATAGTAAATATTTTTGTAAACCAACTATACTTTGTTAATGTTAATCTCTGTTTTCTGACACGTTAAAGTGACTTTTTAAACAACTTTACCATCATTAAACTGCATAATATTTAAACTAATAAATAACAATAAATAATAGTGTAACTTCCAGTAATAATACTATTACTTCAAGCCCAGGTGCATTACACAGTATTCACCAAATAAAAATAAAACAAGTGCAACTTGGTGATGACATCTTTACCAACTGAACCATCATTAAGGCAAACTGCATTTGTATGGACCTTGCTTCAAGCTAAGCTACATACATAAATAATAAAACTGCAACTTGCATTTATAATGCTATTTGTGGTATAGCCCTACGGAGTCGTATTAGGGCCACAGTGAAGAAGAAAAAATACGGACACAGGCAAGGAAAAAAAAAAAAAAAAAAAACTATATTTCCACTTTATTCTCAGTTTATTTTGTCATTAAAGTAGAATGTCGTAAACTAAACCTCACCCTAAAATCAATGTTTACTTTACTAGATTTTCTCAAACCCCGTCATAAGTTAATGCAGCACATTAAATGCTTTGTGTTAAGTGTTCCCTGACCCAGTTATTAATCGCTACACGCGTCTTAAACTAACTTCCTCCGCACTAAGAGGTGGCGCAGACAGCGATCACTGTACAGAATCCATTCACTTCATGATATTCCTGCTCTCTGAAAATTTAGAATGCTAAGATAAATACTTGATATTATTTTTAGGATGAAATGCATTAAAGCAGGTATTAAACATGCACGGTAGTGTTGCAGTAGTGCTGCTCCCTCACAGTAAGGGGTCCCCAGGTATAAGTTCAGTGTAGAGAACTTTATGGCAGGTGTGACAAGGCTCCAAAAAACTAGATGTATGAATGGGTATCGCAAAGGTTTAACTTAAATATTGTGTAAATGTTGGGTTCGTGATCTGGTGGTCAGAGACATGAACACAGAATACAATGGATGTTCATCTGAGCGGGCTTTCTTTTTTGCATGCGTGCTGTCTCTGTCTGACGTACCAAAACCCCAGTTCCTATCCTTCCTTTTTCTTTAACCACATAACCAATCACCACACGATAAACGTCTTTGTGAAATTAAAACTAGTTATAAACTTAGACCACAGAGTGTTCAGAACTTTAAAAAAAATTCTTCATTATACATGTTTAATTATGCCATCCATTCAGGGTTGCACCCATCCCAGCAAACACTGTGTGCAAGGCAGGAGCAAATCCTGAACAGAGCGCCAGCACATCGTAGGCCGAATACGAGCAATACATACACTAGCAGGGTTAATATAGCATAATAAAACCCCACATCCTACATGACTTTGAAAGGAAACTGAAGCACGCCGAGTAAACCCACCAGAAAAACATGCAAATTCACAGCAGGGAACACCCGGGACCCCCTTTGCTGCAAGGCAGCAGTGCAACCTCTACGCCACCATGCCCCCACATGATTAATACATGCTTTAATGCATTTCATCATAAAAATTATATCAAGTACTTATCTTAGCATTCTAAATGTTCAGGGAGCTGGAATATCATGAAATTAATGTATTCTGTGTGCTACCTGCGCCTCCTCAAAGTGCAAGAGGAAGTCAGTTTAAGAAGCATGTAGCAAACACTACATGGGGAACACTTAACACAAAGCAATTAATGTGCTACGTAACTTACGACAGGGTTTGAGAAAATCTAGTAAATTACACATTCATTTTAAGAAAAGTTTAGTTTACAATGCTCTAGTTTAATGACAAATTATGAGAATATAGTCAACATGTTCACTTTAATCTCATCATAAGCGACAAGATTAAAGTGGAAATGTCGAGAATAAAGTCAACATGTCATCACACAGTACCCAGGTACATTACACAGTATTGAAAAAAATAAAACAAGTACAACTTGGCTTGCAGTATTATCCAGTAGTACAGAAACAGTATTCACACATTTGAACATAATGGTCCACATCCGACATTTTAAACCCAAAGTACCTCAAGACAACAGACACAGCTCCTTTTTCCAGCAAAAGTTCTTCTTTGTCATCATGTTCAACTTTATCGTCTGCTACAGCTTCAGTTTCAGAATGTTCTCTGTCCATTTTCACCACGCAATACCTCCACTACCGCATGTACTCCGTTGCATGCCTGTTTAGCGGCATAGCAGTGAAAAAGGTCCCTCTTAAACAGTTTCCCGCTGCTCCACGTTCCAAACGTTAGGCAAATTTAACTGGTGTTGCGGTATGAGAAAAATCCATATCATAACCAAAAAAAAAAAAAAAAAAAAAAACCCTTTTCGGTATGAACCGGTATACTGCCCAGCAATACATCAACCCATGCGCTGCGAATGTTTGTTGATATCCAGGGTACCCTGCAAGATGAAACACCTCCTTCAAGAAAACACCAGTAATACCAACACAATCCTCAGCAACCTTCAGGTTTGTCACAGAACGTCTCCCATTTCACATTAGGATCAGCAGCCGCACCCAACTCTGCAAGTTACTCAAAGAAACTGAGTGCAAACTCATTAGAAACCGCCTGATCTTGGAGTCTGGGCAGGTCCAGCCTCATTCTCCTAGTAGATGGTAGCATACTGCTCCTAAGTTGGATTTTCAGAGTAGAAATAACATTTAAAAATTTATCATTGTTGTTTCTTGTCCTGGTGTGTGGATATAAACACAGGAAACTTCAGTTTCTGTATTACATCTTGCCTGAAGAAGGGGCCTGAGTTGCCTCGAAAGCTTGCATATTGTAATCTTTTTAGTTAGCCAATAAGAGGTGTCATTTTGCTTGGCTTTTCTCTACATTCATAATGGCTAACACGGTACAACACCCTAGTACTAAAGTCTGTGATCAAAATTCACAAACTGGGCACTTCTGTAGACCCTGTAATTCTGTAGGAACCTCCAGCGTCTGCCCACGAGGATGTGATCGATCTACTTCACCACACTGCCAGTATTGGAATACCAAGTCCAATGATGCAGCTCAGGGCTCTAGAACCAGGATCCAGAGATCTGCTGCCCATGACGTTTTTGCAAAATCAAGGAACATGAAGCCACTTTCACCACAGTCACCGGACCCATGGTGACTGACACAATCCTCACAGTCAGCCCTGTCAGTGCCAGTAGTTGCATTTAAGTCACCCATGACCAAGTGCCAACACATGGGAACCCATCAACCACCGAATGAAGCTGTGAATAAGGTGTCTCCCTCACCAAGACATCACTCACCATGGTCGTAGTATACGCTGAGACAACAGATATGGCAACCAGAGAGTGCCTTATTCCGAGTCCCATAATACGCTTGTATAAAGGAGCAACATTGGACACCACTGGAAGGACAAAAAGCAGCACATTATTTACCTGTAACACCAAAAATAAATGCATCCTTCACTATAATAGTCTGTTGTTCTGCAACACTGACTGCCATTTCTGTGATGTACCTTCAATAGTCCTCACAAAATAATGATGTCTCTTTAATTCTTATGATTACTTCTTTGGTTATAAAGCCATTAAATACTTTTTCTGCAGCACAAAATACTAACTTAAATTCTCCATGAGTGAAAGGTTCTCTGTGTTTTACAATGCACCAGCCAACTTTACAACTTGTTCTGTTGCAAAATATTTACCAACACTTCATAAAAAAGTACCCTTACCCTTGAAAGGGCCCTGATGCCTAGTTTCAAAATAGCTCTGGATGTGACGTGTTCAGCAGATTAACACTCTCATAGCACAATGCAAACACAGACTGATATTTGTGTTATACAAAACCAAATTTGCCTACCCAACTTAAAATTTTCTTTCCACCATTTTTATAGTAGTCTACCTAATTCATCTTAGATCAGCAGTTTTCAAAGCATGGTCTGCAATTATAAATCAAATTATTATCTTTTATATTTACCGTAGATCCCGGAATACAAGCCGAGAATTTCGTCCTAGATTTTTGGCTTGGAGTTTATACAACGAGTATCATTTCAGATTCAAGATTTCCAGCGCAATGCCGGTTTTGCCGATGAATACGGAAGTAAATAATGACGAAACCACAGAGCCATCTTTCAGATGAAGAAGTAACTTTGCATGCCGGTACTTTAAATTAAATAAAGAATTTATTCAAAAAAAGTGTTTTAGTTGTTGATTTTATTAATAAAATTTATAATAAATTAATCGGGAAGTTTAAAATAAATTTTGATTTATGATCCACATCTTGCGTTACGAAACGGATGCGGTCACGTGTATCCGCTTGCGCGATTGTAAACAAACAATCGAGAGCGTTAGTAGCGTCAGTCGGAGCCCAGATACATGTGTTTGTGGATGTAATTTCGAAACGAAGATGGACATTGTGTGGAAATATCTCCTCCTCCTCCCTTCCTGCAGCCCAAAGATGTCAAATTAAATAGCGAGTACAGTATGAAATTGTTTCTAGAATAGAATGCCTTTTACTGTCA
>JANRMT010062808.1:52777788-52861422 GCA_026402145.1 Polypterus bichir lapradei
GTTAATCAAATTTATAACAAGTCTCCGGAAATCCACCCGCCGATGTATCGTATTTGCGTATATAGTTTCAACACAAAGGTTCCAATTTACCAAACTTCTCCGCAATCACTTCCTAGTTTCCATCAAAAATGCCGGCAGTCTCAAATTCTCGCCGATAAACATTATAAATATACCCGAAGAGACACTTTTAAGGAAATTTAGAAAATTTTGCTTGGAGAAGGGGGTCGGCTTAAATACCGGTCATCGGCAAATACATGTAATTTAGTCGGTAGAGAAGGGGATCGGCTAATATACCGGGTCGGCTTGTATTCCGGGATCTACGGTACATTGCGTAACTACATTATATTCCACTATGTACTTAGATCTGGTTTAATTTATGTACAGTAATCCCTCATCGATTGCGGGGGTTGCGTTCCAGAACCCCCCGCGATAGGTGAAAATCCGCGAAGTAGAAACCGTATGTTTGTATGGTTATTTTTATATATTTTAAGCTCTTAGAGCCCTCTAGACATGAAATAACACCCTTTAATCAAAAGTTTAAACTGTGCTCCATGACAAGACAGAGATGACAGTTCTTTCTCACAATTAAAAGAATGCAAACATATCTTCTCTTCAAAGGAGCGCCGTCAGGAGCAGAGAATGTCAGAGTGAGAGAGCGAGATAAAAGCAAACAATCAAAAAATCAATACGTGCTTTTGAGATGCCGACGCACCGGGATAAAGCGGCATTTTGTAGAGGAGCGTCCGTATCCTCTAGGCAAACAGCCTCTGTGCAAACAGCCCCTCTGCTCACACCCCCTCCATCAGAGAGAGAGAGAGAGAGAGAGAGAGAGAGAGAGAGAGAGAGAGACAGAGACAGAAAAAAGCAAACAATCAAGCACCGCGCGGGAAGCATATCGTGTATCATTGAGGAGTTTTAGTTAATACGTAATACATGCTCTGATTGAGTAGCTTCTAAGCCATCCGCCAATAGCGTCCCTTGTATGAAATCAACTGGGCAAACAAACTGAGGAAGCATGTACCATAAATTAAAAGACCCATTGTCCGCAGAAATCCGCGAACCAGCGAAAAATCTGTGATATATATTTAGATATGCTTACATTTAAAATCCGCGATAGAGTGAAGCCGCGAAAGTCGAAGCGCGATATAGCGAGGGATTACTGTATAATGGTGAGGCTACTTCCAACGCAGCCACAGAGGATGCATAAACCAGTGTTGTTTCTTTGTGTCGGTCCCAAGCCCAGATAAATAGGGAGGGTAACGTCAGGAAGGGCATCCGGTGTAAAATTTTGCCAAATCAGTAAGTAAACAACAATACAAAATTTCCAAACTGAAATCGGTCAAGCCCCGGATTAACAACTGCCACCAGTACTGTCAGCCAACAGGGTGCTGGCGGAAATTGGGCTACTGATGGCCGAAGGAGGAGTAGAAGAGGGAGGAGACATGTCCAGAGGCAGAAGGAGAGGAGGCAGGTAAAGAGAGTGGAACTGAGGTTAGGAACTTTGAATGCTAGCAGTATGACTGGTAAATGGAGAGAGTTAGCAGATATGATGGAGAGAAGGAAGGTTGATATATTGTCCATGCAAGAGACTAAATGGAAGGGGAGTAAGGCCAGGTGGATCGGAGGTGGATTCAAATTGTTCTACCATGGTGTGGATGGGAGGAGAAATGGTGTAGGGGGTTCCTGCAGGAACAGTATGTCAAGAGAGATTTGGAGGTGAAAAGAGAGTCAGAGTACTGATTATGAAGCTGGAAATTGGAGGTATGATGATGATGATGAATGTTGTTAGTGCATATGCCCTGCAAGTTAAGTCCGCAATGGATGAAAAAGAAGAAGAGTGAGTTGGATGAAGTGATGAACAGTGTACCCAAGGGACAGAAAGTGGTAATAGGATTTCAATGGACATGTTGGTGAAGGGAACAGAGGAGATGAGGAAGTGATGGGTAGGTATGATGTCAAGGAGAGGAATGAAGAAGGTCAGATGGCTGTAGTGAATACATATTTTAAGAAGAGGGAGGAACATAGGGTGAAATACAAGAGTGGAGGAAGATGCACACAGGTAGATTATATACTATGTAGAAGAGTCAATCTGAAGGAGACTGAAGACTGCAAAGTGGTGGCAGGGGAAAAGTGTAGTTAAGCAGCATAGGATGGTGGTCTGTACAATGACGTTGGAGATCAAGAACAGGAAGAGAGTCAGGGCAGAGCCAAGGATCAAATGGTGTAATCTGAGAAAGGAAGACTGCAAGGTTAAGTTTAGGAAGGAGGCGAGATAGGCACTGGGTAGTAGTGAAGAGTTACCAGACAGTTGAACAACTACAGCAGATGTAGTAAGGGTGAGAGCAAGAAGGGTGCTTGGCGTGACAACTGGAAAGAGGAAGGAGGAAAAGGCAACCTAGTGGTGGAATGGGCAAGTACAGGAGAGTATACACACATGAAGAAGAAGAAGTAGTGGGATAGTCAGAGAGATGCAGAAAGTAGGCAAGAATACAAGGAAATGAGAGAGGTGGCAAAAGCTAAAGAAAAGGCGTATGATGAGCTGTATGAGAGGCTGGACACTAAGGAGGCAGAAAAGGACCTGTAACGATTGGCTAGACAGAGGGAATGAGCTGGGAAAGATGTGCAGCAGATTAAGGTGATAAAGGACAAAGATGGAAACGTACTCACAAGCGAGGAGGGTGTGTTGAGCAGATAGAAAGAGCACTTTGAGAGGCTGATGAATAAAGAGAATGAGAAAGAGAGAAGGTTGGATGATGTGGAGGTAGAGAATCTGGAAGTGCAATGGATTAGCAAGGATGAAGTAAGGACAGCTATGAAGAGAATGAAGAATGGAAAGTCCAATGACATACCTGTGGAAGCATGGATGTGTTTAGGAGAGATGCAGTCAAATTTTTAACCAGATTGTTTAATGGAATCTTGGAAAGTGAGAGGATGCCTGATGAATGAAGAAAAAGTGTACTGGTGCCGATATTTAAGAATAAGGGGGATGTGCAGAACTGTAGTAACTACAGCAGAATAAAATTGATGAGCCACAGCATGCTAGGTTAAGACGTGAGATGATGATTAGTGAGCAGCAGTATGGTTTCATGCCAAGAAAGAGCACCACAGATGCAATGTTTGCACTGAGGATGTTGATGGAGAAGTTTAGAGAAGGCCAGAAGGAGTTGCATTGCATCTTTGTGGACCTGGAGAAAGCATATGACAGGGTGCCTCGAGAGGAGCTGTGGTATTGTGTGAGGAAGTCGGGAGTGGCAAAGATGTGCAGGTAAGTGCAACAGTGGCGAGGTATACGTTAGGAGTGATGGATGCATTCAGGGTGGAGGGGGGGGATAACATCAAGCATCAGCTCTAAGCCCTTTCTTATTTGCCATGGTGATGGACAGGTTGACAGACGAGATGAGACAGGAGTCCCCTTTGACTATGATGTTTGCTGATGATATTGTGATCTGTAGTGATAGTAGGGAGCAGGTTGAGGAGACCCTGGAGAGGTGGAGATATGCTCTTGAGAGGAGAGGAATGAAGGTCAGTAGGAACAAGACAGAATACATGTGTGTAAATGAGCAGGAGATCAGTGGAATGGTGAGGATGCAAGTAGTACAGCTGACAAAAGTAGATCAGTTTAAATACTTGGGATCAACAGTACAGAGTAATGGGGATTGTGGAAACAGAGGTGAAAAAAGTGCAGGCAGGGTGGAATGGGTGAAGAAGAGTGTCAGGAGTGATTTGTGACAGACGGATATCAGCAAGAGTGAAAGGGAAGGTCTACAGGACAGTAGTGAGACCAGCTATGTTATATGGCTTGGAGTCGGTGGCACTGACCAGAAAGCAGGAGACAGAGCTGGAGGTAGTAGAGTTAAAGATGCTAAGATTTGCATTGGGTGTGACAAGGATGGATAGGATTAGAAATGAGTACATTAGAGGGTCAGCTCAGGTTGGACGGTTGGTAGACAAAGTCAGAGAGGCGAGATTGCGCTGGTTTAGACATGTGCGGAGGAGAGATCCTGAGTATATTAGGAGAAGGATGTTAAGGATGGAGTTGCAAGGAAAAAGGAAAAGAGGAAGGCCTAAGAGGAGGTTTATGGATCTGGTGAGAGAGGACATGCAGTTGGTGGGTGTAACAGAGCAAGATGCAGTCGACAGAAAGATATGGGGGGGAAAAAAAAAAAAAAGATGATCCACTGTGGCAACCCCTAACGGGAGCAGGTGAGGCTACTTCCCAAGCTCCACACTTCTAAACAAACTTCTTCACTATAAAGACCTATATAACAGTTCTAAGACCACCACAAGGGATCAATTTTGACCTCTTTTCTACCACTTTCAGCTCCACTGATGTTTGCTTGTACATGTAGCAATCACTCCCCACTCTTTCTATGCCACTTCAATCATCCAAGCAAGCTCCATCATCAAGTCAACCTGGAAGGGGAAAAAAAAAAACTGGCCAAACCAATTACTTAATTCCATGTGGCCCAACACACACTTCTTCTACATCAACTTTTCCTAGGTTTGTCTGCTGTTAATGAAAAATCTACAGAAGTAAGTGACTGCCAGCCACAGGTAGTGTACTATGGTGAAACTGTTTGTGGACACAACACAGACACTATCCAACCTCTATCCCGACCACTGCCATCGACAGTTCAATCAGTATACTAGTACTCTTGTTTTGTGTACCAGACTTGCTAAGTGTTGCTGACCCTGATCTAGTACCTGCAACTTTTTTGTTGTTTTATCTACAGCTAGGAGACAAATCTTATAGGGCATAAAATCTTGGTTACTTTTAGGTTATATGTGCAGTGATAAGTTATGAGAACCAGGACTTAAGTGGCATACTCTGAAACACACATACTACACGGTCACAGGTCAACAGAAGAGCATAATGCTTTACCTCAACATATGTGAATTAGTGGCAAGTAGCTCCTATGAAGCCATCTGTAAATTGTTTTTTGAGGCATAACACTATCCAGTGTTTTTTTCCTATTTAAACTCTCTCCTTGTTTACCTTTTTCAGACTATTTTAAAGAATTACAAGAAAAAAACTTTTAAAAAGATACTTTCTGCAGCACTCATTTCTATATGCAAATTTAAAAAATGAAAAGTTCAAAGTAGTGACATGTTAAATAATTTTTCTTTTGAATCAAATTCAGTTACGTTTTACTTACACACTAATATGTTTAGTTAGAGGAAGGTATTTTAATGTCTACCAATAAACAAGGAAGTGCATGTTGAAGACATCAATGTTAAACAGACTCTTAAACTGATATTTTATACTCCGCTTGTTTCAAAATAAAACTCATTTTAAAAACAGACACTCAGCTTGTAATCTTGTGTCATGTGAAAGTGCTTACCAAGGCACATACTTGATTTTAGATAAATGCTAACATAGGTAGTCAATATGAAATTCAGCCTGTTGCAGTTTGATATTCTTCTGCTATTGTGATTACTGAAAAATTAGCAATATAAAAAGCATAAGCAATTGGAATGGAAAAATGTACAGAAAGTTTCCTTTCTTCTTCTTTTACATGAAAATAATCTCATTTTAGCTATATGGTTTTAGTCTCTTAATTTAATACTTTACAGTGCTTATCATAGATTAGTACAATGACGGTCAGTGTAGTAAAACTCCAACAAGATTTTTTGCCAAGAGTAGTATATAGAGTAAACAAGAGAAAAATCAGACAGATGATGTTGGGCCTTTTTCCAGTTTGAAGGTTTAACAGCATGTATTTTTTTAGGTGTAGGCCTGATTATTTCTTAGTCTGAAATAAAGCTTGTAAAACTTCTCATTCACTTGCATTACAAAATGATAATTACACCTGGAAAGGTTTAGAAGATTTTAGGTTTTAAAGAACAAAAATTAAATAAACCTATATTGAACAGAAAAAGCTAAATTCCCACAATGTATTTGTGACACTTTATTTCATACAAATATTCATCTTCATATTATTTTACAAACTACACCAAAGAAAATCATCAGAATTCCATTGCATTTGATCTGACCTGCAGTGTTGTTTACACACTGTACCAAAGCTACATACCTGACTCAGCAATTGTATAACAGGTCCATGAACAAAAAAAAAAAGGTGCACAGTATTTTCTCATTTAACACCATTTTAGAATTCCTGAAAAATTAAGATGTTGCCCAAAACAATGTGTGAGGAACGCAATTGTTGTCCATTTTATATTCATCTGCTTTTAACACAAGGAAGGCAAATGATTGACAAGTGTTTGCTTAGACAGTTTTACAAAAATAAAATAAAGGTGTAAATCCTAAAAACAGTTGTGCAAAAAAAAACCAAAAAAAAAAAAAAAAAAAAATTTTTCATGGTTTTGCAACCATTATTATTCTTTACTTTCAGTGCTTTCTTTTCTGTTTTTCTATGTTGGTTTAATAGAAGTACTGTACAGCTGCCTATAATGCTTAAATAAAAACTGATATCCCAATTATCCACAAAAACCACTGTATCCATTCTCCCTGGATGAAGCTTAAAAAAACAATAAGAAATTACTTAAGTACATTTATGTTAGGTAGAATGCCAAGGAGGGGTTTAGCCTTTGAACCCCAGCAGACTGCGTTTTTTTTTTTTCCTCCAACAACTTATCTCTGGAGTTCACCCCCCGCTTCTGTCCTCCTCGGCCATCTGAAACTAAATCTTTAGAGACTTATAATTATACTATATATAAGGACACTAATTTTTTATATTCATTATTTATCTATTTTATGTGAGTGCATACTGAGTTATCTTTTGGATGTTATTTATTCATTATTATTCTTATTAAATTTGTATTTGTTTTTCTTTCCTTGTAACTATTTTGTTGACATCTTGTAAAGTACTTTGAGTTACATCCTGCATTTCAAAATGTGCTATAGATATAAATGTTGTTGATGATGTTGGATGGTATCACTAAAGCTAAGTAACTCACAGTATTACCGAGATTACCTAGCTATAAAACAACTCTATCCAAAGGAATGGCCAAGCATTGTACTGAGATTACCTAGCTCTAAGACAACTCTATCCAAAGGAATGGCCAAGCATTGTACTTTCAGAGAATCGGATATACATCAGTGATATTGCACTAGAAAATGTAAACTTCTGAATATGCAGAGCTTGCTTAGTGCACCCTTGATTTCATGACTGAAACAAGAAGTTAAGCTCCAGGGATCAAAAGCATCACTGTATAATTTACTTTCAGCTATGTTTAAAAGCAGTTGATGATTCATATAATAAAAAGCCACATCAAATCTCAGGTGGCAAAATGTGTTGTGATCTGATGACACCAAAATACAAAAATAATACATCTGTCAAAAACTTGATTAAATCACCTAAATAAAACTGTTTATCCAGTAAAACACAGTGATGGGGCTTTACTCTTCAAATGAGACCAAGGCACTTATCAGAATAGTAGAAAAGATGAATGATTTAAAAACAGTGGTTCTAGACCTTTATTCTTGTAAGGTTTGCAAGTGTATCAAGAGATTGTGTGTAGGATCCCCCAACATATGCCATAATATTTATCCTTCTGTACTTTTGCACGCTTGTTTTTGAATTCAAGTTTTAGACAAAAGTTTGTTACAAGTACTATTTACACTGTCTGTGTATTTAACTATTTACATTGCCCGTGTTTTTAAAAGGGTAATTACACAAGTAAAAAGCCATTACAAAAAAACTTATTTTTATATTGGTGTGTGTAATAATCACAAAACTGCTATTGCAGGTCTTACAACCATCAATTACAAGATGTAGCCTACCAGTGCAGCTTTGGGTGCAAGCAAGGAAACAGCACTGGACTGTAAACCAAAAGTCACTTAGATGGTGTCAATTTACAGCTGACAGCTACCAAAACCGGTACGTTTTTTGGATTGTGTCTGGAAAACCTACACAGACATAGTCGTGAATGTGCAAAATTCACAGTTTGTGGGTAATACAGGCATTAGTCCCACAATACTCAATCTATAAAAAGCACTAACCCTTCTAATCAGCACACACAATTTTTGTGCCATAAATCACCGTTTTAGCGTGGAAAAGCTTTTGCTTACACGTGAAAAAAGCTTCACAAGGTATTTTAGAAATACATAAAGCTTTAAAATAGTTACTCAGAATAGAGTAATAAAGAGAAATAAATGGGGGCTCCAAAAACAAAGCAGTAATAAGAAAATAAGAATTTTTTTACGGCTTTTTTGAAAGGTGAGCCAGTTCTCTACATTAATTCAAGTAGCCAGCTCATTCATCTGAAACGGACATGTAATGCATTGTGGAGCCCCTAGAGATAGTAGCAAAGGCAAAAAGTAAAACAAAACTGAATCCTATTGTAAGGAATGATACACATCCTCTCTCTGACATACTAACATGGAGTAATTTTAGCCAACGAATTACTCAGCGGAAGGGTGTCAAGAAACACTATTGGGGCTCCTTTATATCAACAGAAATACATATGCATAATGCCTCACTGTGACTGACGCAGCCAAGTCAGAACTTTTCTTTCCTTTTGATTTCCTTGCTTTGTAGTCATCCAGTACATGCTCAGACCAAAGTATGTGTGTGTGTATTTATTTATCCATCCATTTACTGATGTATTTATTTATTAAAAGAGCTTCTGTAAAAAGCCAGTTTTCCTCTTGGTGACAAATGAAGGTCTATCTATAACTAAAACACAAATTATTTGCTATAAATTACAAATCATTCATTAACACCAACCATTAGTCTTGTCACTTTGAGTACAGCAGCATGCAAAAGTTTGGGCACACCTGCTTAAAATGTTGGTCACTGTGAATGGTTAAGTAAGCAGATCACCAAAAGGTATAAAGTTCAAGTTGACACATTTCTTTTCAGCATTTCATGAAAAGATCGGTGTATTGTGTTTTGTACAATTGTACAGTGAAAAAAGAAAAGCACCATGCAAAAGTTTGGACACATCAAGATAGTTGAGGTCTCATAACTTTTACCAAGGTCTCAGACCTTAATTAGCTCATTAGGGCTATGACTTGTTCATAGTCATCGTTAGGAAACCCCAGATGATATGAATTACAAAGCTGTATAAAAGATGTGACTCCTCCTTGTCCCAACAATCAGCAGCCGTGGGCTTCTTGGAGCAGCTGCCTAGCACTATGAAAAATAAAACTGATGCTCACACAAAATATTAAATAAATGTCTCATCTTTAACTTTATGCTTTTTAGTGATCAGTTCATCTTCTGCTCACTTAACTATTCACAGTAACCGACACTTTAAGCAAGGGTGCCCAAATTTTTACATACCACTGTATACAATGTTAGAAAATATTTTAAGTGTAGGCTGTATTTTCAACCAAGTAAAGCAGCAATTTTTCAATTTTTATTCTTTTGAAATATACATTTGACAAATTTTTTAATATTTTAAAATTAAGATTCTAGCACAGAAGCCAAGGTTCTGAAACGTCCCTTTTTCAGGACTGTGTATTTCAACAATAATGTTTTAAAAATCCAAATAACTTTACAGATCTTCATTGTAAATTGTTTAAATAATGTTTTCCATGCATGTTCAATTAACCATAATCAATTAATTAACATGCACCTGTGGAATGGTCGTTAAGACCTTAACAGCTTACAGAAAGTAGGCATTTAAGGTCATAGTTCTAAAAACGCAGGACACTAAAGAGACTTGTCTACCGACTGTGAAAAACACCCAAAGAAAGATGCCCAGGGTCCCTGCTCATCTGCGTGAACGTGCATTAGGCATGCTGCAGGGAGGCATGAGGACTGCTGATGTGGCTAGGGCAATAAATTGCCATGTCCACACTGTGAGACGCCTAAGACAGCGCTACAGGGAGACAGGAAGGACAGCTGATCATCCTCGCAGTGGAAGACCACGTGTAACAACACCTGCACAGGATCGGTACATCCGAATATCACACCTGCGTGACAGGTACAGGATGGCCACAACAACTGCCCGAGTCACACCAGGAACACAAGACCAGACAGGAGTGGCAAAAAATGCGTGAGTTTCTGCATGACAGCAATGTCAGTGTTCTGCCATGGCCAGCGAAGAGCCCAGATCTCAATCCCATTGAGCACGTCTGGGACCTGTTGGATCGCAGGGTGAGGGCTAGGGCCATTCCCCCCAGAAATGTCCAGGAACTTGCAGGTGCCTTGGTGGAAGAGTGGGGTAACATCTCACAGCAAGAACTGACAAATCTGGTCCAGTCCATGAGGAGGAGATGCACTGCAGTACTTCAAGCAGCTGGTGGCCACACCAGATACTGACTGGTACTTTTGATTTTGAGCCTCCCTTCATTCAGGGACACATTGTGAAACATTTTTAGTTTATGTCTTATGGTGTTGACTCTTTTAGTGTTCATACAAATATTTACACATTAAGTCTACTGAAAGTAAAAACAGTTGAAAGTCAGGGGACGTTTCTTTTTTTGCTGAGTATATTTAAAGAATGAATTACAAAAAAATCATCTGAATTACAATATTTTCTATTTAAAATGTGCATTTCAAAAGTTGGGAACTAAATGCAAGTAGCTATACAACAATGGCCACTATATCTCTGTACCAACTAATGTGCTGTTTTCATAACTATTTTCTAACATGTCATACATTTAAATTTATATTGAACGCGAATCAATTTCATTAATACTGAAAGGAATTTCACGTTAATCATTAACTACAGAGAGAAATATCCTCTGCATCAAAAGGTTTTTAATACATCAAATAGAAAAAAATGTAATCAAAAATTTTAATCTTTCACCTTCTTTTGCTCAGAAAGCTTCACTTCACACTAGCACTGCATACACAGCACAGAGTTCCCCATATTGCATGCTTCTCTTAAAACTATTAAAATACATCAAAATTTACTATAAATAGCTCTATAGGCACTCCTTTAAACTGCAGTCCTAGTGATTGGGAGTGGCCGCATTAATGATGATAAAATCAATCATTACCTGCAGTATTTAGAAATTTTGAAGTTTGGGAATTCCAGATATCATCTTCAATTGGTTTTGCTATATTTGTCATCTGCTGATTGATATATGCCTTTGAATATTAAATCAGTCCTCAATTTTTTTCACAAAAACTTAAGAGTATCACATGAAGGAAAAAAATCCAACCAAAACAGTGTACATCATGCCAAATCAAATGAAACAAATAAAAAATGTTAAATTATTCAAAAAGTATTCATATCCATTATGAATATGAACCTAACTTTGCTATGGTGCAGTGTGTTACCTTACCAATTCATTCAACCTTTCGAGGGTCTCTCTTTATCTGTGTTAAGAAATGGGTAGATCACATTGTTCTCAGTTAATTTATGAGGGCAAAAAACCCTAAGGTCAAACAGTATTTTAGAGATTTTTCATGAAAATAGAGTATTTAAAAAAAATAAAAATTAGGAATGTAATTCTAGAGACAGTATAAGACTCTCTCTCAAAGGCACTGAACTTAACCAAAGAGTTCAATGCAGTCAATACAGAAGTGGAAAAATATTATGCTACATGCACAGCTCAAATCAGGTCATCCCTCTAAATACAATCACCAAACAAGTGTAGCACTTGGTCTGAGAGGCTAAATTTGACACCAAATGATACTCCGTTTCATTGCTAAGAAATGGCAGAAAGTTTTGTGGTCTAATGAGACCAAAGTGGAATTTTCAGGATTGAGCATTTTGGGCTTATTCATACTTTAAGTGTTGCAAACTTCCAGCATGCATCTGCTGTTTTTCAAGATGTTTAACATTCTGCAAGCATTTTTCAGGTGTTTTTCAAGCACACAAGACTTTTCTTTTTACCGCTTTGTGGTTTGTGAGATCATCATGTCTCAAGATTGTCTTCTATGACTTTAGTGGTTTTAATCCTGGCAATCACAGTACTGAAGAGCAGGTGTCAGCAGCATCATGAGCACAGATATTGAGTTCTCCCAGTTCTGCAAAAATTCCAGGATTTCACAATGGTGTGTAATGAGCTGTATGTGATAGTGTCTTTATAATACTTACAGAAGTTTATCCCCAATACACATGCAAAAAAAAAAAAAAAAAAAAATTTTTTTTTTTTTTAAAAAAAAAAAAAAAAAAAAAAAAAAAAAAAAATATTGCCCTCTGCTGTCGGTTCAACATGTGGATAACATATAATCAAGTAAAAATACTTCAACAGATCTTCTAATCACCATTTTACATTTAAGCCTGTATGTGCAGAGGGGAATATTTAATCTTCCCAGTTAGGACGACAGGGAGCCAGTGATTATTCCAGCAGCACTGAGAGCAAGGAAAGATGCAAAAGTTTGCTGCCTCTTCCATTAATAGAAACCTATTAATAAAGTGATACTTTAGTTTTAATTCACTTAATTTACTAGCTATGCTATCTGTCTAAGACAGGTCGAAATCCAAGTAATTAATGTAGACCTCAGTGTGAATGTATGCAGTGCCCTATCCAATGCATATGTCTGTTATATGCCACTTGGTATGGGATTTCTAAAAGTAGTGATAATATATGTGTGATGCGGCATCTAATGGATAGTTAGAGGCATAGAAACTGGAAAGACACATGAATAGTCGAACGGACAACTTATAGACATTTCGAAATAGTGTGATCTGGAGGTGCCTAAGCAGATATTCAAACCCACGGATGGGTAAAAACTGAATTTAAACCTATAACTTTTATTCAGTTCTTGTCACTTTATTGAAAGGTACTTGCATACTTAACCTCTCCATCAATAGCTGTCACTACTCACTAGGCAACAGTGTTGATTAGCAAATTTCGCCAAAGCGTTATTCACAGCACATTTGCAGCATTCACCTTGTTGTTTGAATTATTTACTGATAATTTGGCCGGTTTAGGAGAACCTTTTTCCCAGTGCCCCATAATGTTTTGTGAGGCCTGCAGGACATCCCCTAGAGCTGTAACAGCCAATATTGGATGGAACGACCCCCCCCTCCCCAGTATATAATGCTGATCATTTGCATTACAGACTCTGTGGGACTTACTTGTTAATGGTAGAACAGATAAGTAAATAATGCAGGATCTCAAGTATATTTTTATGACACATATACAGCATAAATAATGAGTTATCTGTGCTTGTCACCAAATGTGCAGATCGATCTTTGAGTTCCACGTCAGTATAAGAGAAGGAGGTGCGTGGCCTATGCTTGCATAATTTGCCATGTGGACATAAACTCAAACTCTGAAGGAGCCTGATGAAAACACAGGGGACTCTACGAAATCGCGAAAGATTAATTACTATTTACAAGGCATTTCTATCTTTTTGACAGAAGAAAATGTGCAAGGCATCAGCAGACAGTTTGGAGAGCCTCCAGAACGACTTCAAAAAATAGAAAGAGTGAGCGGGCGGATTTGATTAATACACACTACTTCTGCCTTTAAGAACTACAGATTTTTTGACTTTTGACTGCGATTTTGGTATTTCCCCTTTGTTTTGATGAAATATATGATTGCATGTCTCTGATTGCATTCTTTCTTGTTTGATCCGACGGTGGCACAATGGTGCAGTGGTTGGCAATCAGACATTTCCATTGCCCTCAGAGACACTTTAAAGATGATTGCACCTTTATAATCCACTCAAATCTAGTTCAGTTAGTTCCTCCCCATTGATTTTGATGCATTTTGCCGAGCTCAGCAACATTCACAAATACTTCCACGATTTCTACAAACACACACCGTGGAGTTAGTTCATCACTACTCAGCTAATGATACGCACGTGTGCACGACGACACCTACATATTTTTTTTTTTTATTACAATGAGCTGCTTTATACCTTGCTCATCCAGGTAAAGGCAGCGAGTTGCTAAAAACTGTCACAAAATGCCCTTTTTTTCCTAGCATTTTCAAGCTTTACCATTTATTTCAAAGGAACAAGAATTTGGCTAAACACACCCAAAACAGTTGCATGCAGCTTTCTAAAACACTTGAGACTAAAATGCTCAGTTGGGGATAGTGTCCCCTTGCCATCACATGCATTGAAAACAACTTTTGACTTTTACAGGCTGAACAATTATGTGGGGATATACAATGAAATTAACTTGAAAAAGGAATAATACTGTGAACTAGATGCCAAGAAATTAATTCACGCTTTTGTTTTCAGTAGACTAGATTACTGTAACGCACTCCTCTCAGGACTACCCAAAAAAGACATAAATCACTTGCAACGAGTGCAGAATGCAGCTGCTAGAATCCTAACTAGGAAAAGAAAATCCGAGCACATTTCTCCAGTTTTGATGTCACTACACTGGTTGCCTGTGTCATTCAGGATTGACTTTAAAATATTGCTTATGGTTTATAAAGCCTTAAATAATCTCGCTCCAACTTATATATCGGAATGTCTGACACGTTATATTCCAAATCGTAACCTTAGATCCTCAAATGAGTGTCTCCTTATAATTCCAAAAGCTAAACTTAAAAGAAGTGGCGAGGCGGCCTTCTGCTGTTATGTTCAATTCATCATAATAACTATTCATAGTGGCTCTAAAATCCGTACTGACCCCTACTCTCTCTTCTGTTTCTTTGTGGTGGCGGCCTGCGCCACCACCACCTACTCAAAGCATCATGATGCTCCAACATTGATGGACTGAAAGCCAGAAGTCTACGTGGCCATCATCATCAAGTCCTTCCATGAAAACCCTAAATACAAAGAGGACTTTTTGATTTATGTTAGGTAGATTGCCCAGAGGGGACTGGGCGGTCTCTTGGTCTGGAATCCCTATAGATTTTTTTGGTTTTTTTTTTTCTCCAGCCTCTGGAGTTTTTTTTTTTTTTTTTTGTTTTTTTCTGTCCACCCTGGCCATCAGACCTTACTTATTCTAGGTTAATGAATGTTGACTTATGTTTATTTTTTATTGTGTCTTCTATTTTTCTGATCTTCATTATGTAAAGCACTTTGAGCTACATTTTTTGTATGAAAATGTGCTATATAAATAAATGTTGTTGTTGTTGTTATGTACAATGTTCCAGTGCTTGACGTCGTGGTACTCTATTTAGTCTGCATCTTGCTCCTTCTTGCCTTTTGTTATTATGTTTACATAACATATTAGTTAAACTGGGTGGTCGGAGATGAGCACTACACTAATATTCAATCAGTGGGGACACAGGGCCCACTAAAAACTACTGCAATATCCACCTCCTATATGTTCTGTCCATGGGGGACTCCTCTACTGAGCTGAACAAACATTTTCACTTACTAGGGCATGTCGTTGCTCCTAGCTTGTGTTGCACCTAAGGCTTCAACTGACCTAGTATGTTGTTCCACCCCTTCACTGTTCTGCTAAGTCAGGGGTGCCCAATGCGTCGATCGTGATCGACCGGTAGATCAAAGGTAGTGCAAGTAGATCGCGTTGCATTCAAAAAACAAAATTTTTAAACGTTAGTCTATCATATAACCTCCCTATGGCATTTGCCACTTGATTGACATACAGGGCGGCCAGTCTGAGATCTTTTTCCTTCTAACACACTGGTCATCCCGCAAGCATGATCAAACATGCGAGCTACTTCAAAACGGCAGCTGTGATCTAGTTAGCCTTGCAATTTATCAACTAAAGAAGGTATTTAAAAAAAATTGTTTGGTGAGGGTATGGGCTGGATGTGGAATTGGAAGAGGATTTTTTTTCTCACAGTGTCACAATCGAAGTGCGTTTGTCTGATCTGTCAATCTATCATTGCTATTCCAAAGAAGGCAAATGTGGAAAGGAACTTTCGAAATGTTCATAAAAAATACGAAACTGACTTCCTTCCAAAAAGCGATCTGAGAAAGAGAAAAGGAGAGGGAACTAAAATTCCAGTTAATCGGACAGCCGTCATTTTTCACTTGGCCGAATTCAAAAGCCCCTTGACTGCATTATTTCGGTCTACTTATTTATGCGAGTCAGCCTTTTTCAACATGAAGATTATTAAATCCAAATACTGTAGTGGCCATAAATGTATTGAATTGTTACTCTACCATAAAGGTTATTCAGTTATGCAAGGTACAACAACATATTTTATGTATAAAGTATACTCAGTATATATACAAGTATATCATTTTTAATGTAGGTAGATCATTTCAACCTGGTCATTTTAAAAGTAGCTGGCAAGCCGAAAAAGTGTGCGCACCCCTGTGCTATGTGAACCGCTGTGTAGCGGTACGTCACAGCCCAACTTCCAAGGAGACACCCTAGTTTTCCTCAAAATTGTCTGTTTTTCACCACCAAGGGACCATCGTCCTCCACACCTTTGTTCAAAGAATATGTACTCTCTCTAAGCACAAACAACAATCCACTTACAGAGTAGAAAGTACTGTGTGTGCCAAGGCAGCAACTGGCTAAGTATGTCTGTCTACTTTAAGCTTTGTGGAAATTTCAACCTTCATCTTCCTTTCTGGTAGCTGCCTTCATTTGCATAAAGCTGCAGCCTCACTTCTCTGCACAATTCCTTCCCTTCCTTTGCAGAGCTCAACAGAAAACAGAACACCATCCCTAAGAATAGTCCACTAGTAAATCATTATTACTGATAAACATGGACAAAAAAGCAAACGTGTCAGCTAATTTCCTTTTTTTCTGTAACATACAGTGGGATGCAAAAGTTTGGGCAACCTTGTTAGTCATTATTTTCCTGTATAAATCGTTGGTTGTTACGATAAAAAATGTCAGTTAAATATATCATATAGGAGACACACACAGTGATATTTGAGAAGTGAAATGAAGTTTATTGGATTTACAGAAAGTGTGCAATAATTGTTCAAACAAAATCAGGCATCCCACTGTAAATAAAATTTCAATCAAATCCGTCAAAAGACATTTTTGAGATGTTGGGGTATTTAGTTTTTCTATTGTGGGTGGGTTTTTAATCCTAAATAATGATCCAGCGGGGAAAATAAGTATTGAACGTGAAGAAATCAAAACAAATAAGTGCATACATTAATTTGTGTGTAATAAAGTGGGATGACACAGGAAAAATTATTGAACACATGAAGAAAAGGAGGTGCAAAAAGGCATGGAAAGCCAAGAAACTAGCTAAAATCTGTCAGTATTTAGAAAGCAATCCTGCCCCCTATCAGTGCAAATTAATATCAGCTTGTTTAGACCTAACTGATGGCCTATAAAAAGGTTTCTCATTACCAAGGTGTAGTACACAAGAAGCATCTCATGAACGGTAAAAGCAAAGAGCTCTCTCAAGACCTTTGCAACTTTTTTGTTGCAAAACATACTGATGGCATTGGCTACAGACGTATTTCCAAACTTCTGAATGTTCCAGGGAGCACAGTTGGGGCCATAATCCAAAAGTTAAAAGAATATCATTTCACCATAAACTGGCCACAACCAGGTGTTCCTCACAAGATTTCTAACAGAGGAGTCAAAAGAATAATCACAAGAGTTGTCCAAGAGCCACTTGCGGAGAGGTTCAGAAAGACCTGGAATTCTCCATACAGGAAGTGTCTTGAAGCTGTCATTACCAATAAAGGCTTTTCTACTAAGTATTAAATAAATTTCCATAAGCATGTACAATACTTATTCCATGTGTCATTCCACTTTATTACACATAATTTATGGATTTATTTGTTTTGATTTTTTTTTTGTATGTGTGGATTACTTGGTTGTTACCGACATCTGGTGAAAATTTCATGTCAATAGTCCCATTAAAAATCTATTTACTGAGAAAAACATTACCGCATTCAATACTTATTTTCCCCGCTGTATATTGAAATGTTCTTTCATAATGGATGCCACTGCTCTAGATGTAACATCACACAAAGTCGAATCTTTTTAACTAAACGAGAAAATTGTTTTTGTTAATATATATATATATATATATATATATATATATATATATATATATATACACATACACATACACACACACACACATATACATACATATGTATGTGTATATGTATATGTATATGTGTGTGTATATATATATATATATATTATATATATACATATACATACACACACATACATACATATGTATACACACATACAGTGGGTACGGAAAGTATTCAGACCCCCTTCAATTTTTCACTCTGTTATATTGCAGCCATTTGCCAAAATCATTTAAATTAATTTTTTCCCTCATTAATGTACACACAGCACCCCATATTGACAGACAAAAAAAAGAATTTTTGAAATTGTTGCAGATTTATTAAAAAAGAAAAACTGAAATATCACATGGTCCTAAGTATTCAGACCCTTTGCTCAGTATTTAGTAGAAGCACCCTTTTGAGCTAATACAGCCATGAGTCTTCTTGGGAAAGATGCAACAAGTTTTTCACACCTGGATTTGGGGATCCTCTGCCATTCCTCCTTGCAGATCCTCTCCAGTTCTGTCAGGTTGGATGGTAAACGTTGGTGGACAGCCATTTTTAGGTCTCTCCAGAGATGCTCAATTGGGTTTAAGTCAGGGCTCTGGCTGGGCCATTCAAGAACAGTCACAGAATTGTTGTGAAGCCACTCCTTCGTTATTTTAGCTGTGTGCTTAGGGTCATTGTCTTGTTGGAACCAGTCGTCCCATCCCTGCAGCTGAAAAACACCCCCACAGCATGATGCTGCCACCGCCATGTTTCACTGTGGGGACTGTAATGGACAAGTGATGAGCAGTGCCTGGTTGTCGCCACACATACCGCTTAGAATTAAGGCCAAAAAGTTCTATCTTGGTCTCATCAGACACCTGAAGGACTCTGAGATGGTGAGAAATAAGATTCTCTGGTCTGAGATTTTTTATATATATATATATATATATATATATATACACACACGTTCGCGAGGGCTGGTTGTAACTCAAGTTGGTTGTTGGGAAAGACTATTTTTCCCCATAAGAAATAATGGAAATACCCATAATGCGCTCCGAACCTCCCACAGCAACACTTTTTTTTTTTCATAATAAAAAAGGGTTGTATAATGTGCATAATTTACCAAAACACCAATAATTTTTCTAATGTACTAACCAAAAAGTTATAAAAAGTGCCTAGCCTACCAGAAACAACAATTTCATACTGTACTCACCATTTAATTTGACATCTTTGGGCTGCAGGAAGGGAGGAGGAGGAGAATGAAACGGAAGGTGGTTATTGTTTAGAAGGAGCCTCCTTATGCAAATCTTTTCTTTGTAAAATTGTCGAGATGGTGGATTTCGACATGCTGTACATATTAGCGAGATCGGTCACACGAACACCACTCTCATATTTCTGCACAATTTCCTTCTTCGTTTCGATTGTGATCGCTGTTTCTCAAGTTAATAATGACCGTAGTCGAGCACTCAGTTCAAAGCTGGTCGTGTTGTGAACTGCTGTAATAATACATTCCAAAGCAAGCCAGTGCTGACTCAGCCTGATGACATCATCATGTGCCGCGCCAGCCCACTAGCTAACATCCCTTAACAATCGCTTTCCTTACCTTTGTTACCTTCTCTTCCTTCCTTAGCAATTATGCGTCTTGCTTGCCATGGTCTTAGTGAATTACATATATAGATAAATCACTGCAATGACCGAAATTACGTCCACAAACACATGTATCTGGGCTCCAACTGACGCTCACGAACAGTCTCGGCTGTTTGTTTACAATCGCACAAGCGGATACACGTGACCGCATTCGGGTTGTAACGCAAGATGTTGGTCGTAAATCAAAACAAGAATTTTGGTCGTAAATCAAGTTGTTCGCATGTCAGGCCGGTCATATATCAAGGGTCGACAATATAATATAATATTAATAAAAACTCTTGGGTCGAGACGTGATCATCTCGGAGAGACAATTTGATGTCACGCGAGACTAGACATTACAACCTTAGGAAGCAAGACCTGTGAGATGGTGACTTTTGCACGTCAAGCCCTACTTACAAACAACTTAAAACAAGTTCACGGACATCTAACCTCGCAGTTGTTGGAATGCTTTTGGCAGACACACTTCATGTGCTCTGTGCTCTTAAAAATGTTAAAAGTTCTAGATGGCACGTGAACAACTAAGCGAAGAAGAAAGAGCAGTGCGTTGAAAAGAGACATGAAAGCGTTGGGAGAGAAAAGGCGGCAAAAAAGGACAAGTGAACAATAATAATCTATGTGCAAATTCAGAAAATAAGTAAAGTAAATAATCAGCCCGGACACGAAGTGGCTGGTGCGTGGAGCACCCGCGGTGGGCTCCTAGTAACATATACACACACACTCAGATACATACTCATGCACCCTGGGATAGATGTTGTTTGAGTTTTGCTTAACTTCACCCTTTTAAGTGCCCTGTAGATTCTGTTTTCAAGGAATCAGACGAAATTACAAAATTTGCACAAGAAAACAGAACTTCCATATATAAACAGAATAGCAAGTTTTCTCCCATTTGGCCAATCTGCATATTAAATCATCAAACCATTGACAACACAAAAAAGTCTGGTTTATTGATGTGGCTAAATACACCAAATCAAGTTACACAAGAAATCAGTGTAGTTTTCATAGTTACACCAAGTATATACATGTAAAGTAATATTTCACAAGTTAAATATGCACAGCACAGATAGTGGTTTTATGTGAATTCTTTCAAAAAGGTAATATATCAAAAGTGTCACGCCACATTGAAGTCATCAAAGAAAAAAAAAAATTAGAATTTTGACACTAACAGCCAAAGTTAAGGTTGAGTTTACTGGACCCACAAATACACGTGCAATGACCACCTTAAGTCTCAGGTATATCTCAGAAACAAAGCACAGAGGCATAGTCAGTTGAATTCTGCAGCTCGAACCACCAATCACAAGTGCATTAAGAGCTAACTACAGACAGGAGTTTGTGGAAGATTTTGATGCAGATGCTTAAGTCCCTGATATAAAATGGCATAGTATTTGTATATACCCATGCACATCCTCCCTTATACTTTAAATTATCTCTAGACAATTTATAATACCTAATACAATGTAAATGCTATGGAAATAGTTGTCAAACTGTACTGTATTGTTTAGGGAAACAAAGTGAAGCAGTTTAAAAAATAAAGGAATAAAGCAGTCTTTTTCCCTTGAACTGATAGTGTAAAATGAAATCCATAGGACCTTACTTTTTATTTCAAGCAGCATTTCTCCCTTATTCAAGTATTCAGAAAAATGCAAATTTAGACCATTCTGTATTTCACTGTGTGTACATTTTAATTCACCCTTAGTATTTTTCTGGAACACTTAACCTCTTATGTGACCATTCCTTTACTACAAAAACAATGAAAGAATCTGTTTGAGAAAAAGGATATAGATAACCCAATATTTCTAGACAACTGACCTTTAGCTTTTCTAATATGCTTTTTAACAATTGCTCTCATATGCCCTACTACATCTTCCATTTTTATTCTTTGCAGAAGCTTTCTTAATTTCTTATTTATGCACAGCTTATTTTTTTTTCTTTCTGCTTCTTAAATGAGAAAAACCAAGGTTCACAAGTAAGGAAAAAACTGCAGAGTTATATTTTCCTTACAATGTTTTTGTATGACCACCTAAAGAAAGGATTGATGCAACAAATTCTGAATAATCAGTTACTGTGTGGTTTGCAAAAGACGACAAACTCAAAGTGTTCATTAACCCCCACCACCCAATTATTTAAAGTTTTTCGGACTGATTAAATTTAATTGACTGATAACAAATTAATGTTTTTCAACCTCATCATCTGGTACAGAGTCTCTTCCCCAGACACTCTAGGTCACGAATGATCATTGAGACAAGTATAATCACCTATATTGCTGTCTGTCATCAGATTGGTTTCAAAAAGTATTGCTAACGGAAATCTATCTACAGAAATTCAGAAACTGTGCATGTATCGATAAAATATGCCCGTTGTAAGCTACCTATAAGTGGAACCAAAAAAAAAATTCTCTGCATAAAAGCTTTACACAGCATACCAATAAACTGTAATAAAATATAAATAGTACTACTACAGCTTGTCAATGTTCATTCCCTATCAAAACAGCAAGACTGGTAAGTCAAGCCAAATATCTTTAAAGATGTGGAGAAATCACCGAATATAATCAAGATATTGTTTTTTCTTTTACCCTCATCTACTGAAACTGTTTGATGAAAGTTGGGTTATTTTTTGTAACACATGAAACTCCCATTCTGACACAAAGTTTACACTGACCAGTAGATATCACAAATTGAATATAAACAAAGGTATAATAGAGAGTGTACAATTAATACATGCTCTAGTACATAAAATCATGAAACCATATTAGTCCAAATCATAAAAAAGATTTACAGGATTTAAACTATTTGGCTCAGCTAATTCAAGATTATTTGTCATATACACAGTTATACAAGTACAACATGTAGTGAAAGGTGCCCATTTAGGTCACATATAGTTATAAAACAACGGTCAAATAAATAGCTATATAAAAAGAGTTTACAAAAAAAATAAATAAAAAAAAAATAAAAAAAAACACAGCCCAATCATAAGTACAATAAATCCATTAAAACACAAAACATCAATTAGGATTCATTAACTTTAAAACTCCACCAAAGCAGACATTTATTAACAACAGCTAATTTATCATTATTTGAGTTTAACTGTTACAGAGGGACATGGGCTGCAGATAAAATTTAAGTGTATGATATTTAGATTTGAACACATAATGGGAGGTCTGAAACTTGAAAGTAAACATTATAAGAAAGGGGGTCATGTAATGCTAATAGTATTTAAGGCTATATATCAAATGTTTGTAGAATTAAGTTAAGGGGGGTCATGCTTAAGGTGTGTAGAACTCACTGGTGAGACCTTATCTGGAGTACTGTGTCCAGTTTTGGCTTCCATGTTACAAGGAAAACAAAGCAGCACTCAAAGTCAAGAGTACAGCAAACTGATTTTAGGACAAAAAGGTATGAGAGCTATATGGCGAGATTGAAGGAGTTGAATTTTCAGTTTAAGCAAACAGAGGTTAAGAAATAAAATAACTGAAGTGTTTAAAATTATGAAGGGAATTAGTAGAGTGGATCCCACCTGTTGCTTTAGAATAAACTCAAGAACAAAGGGACACAGCTGTGAACTTGAGGGAAGATTTTGCACAAGGATTCAAACCTTTTTATTCACACAAACCACCATAAGCACATGGAGTAAATACCAAGCAGTCTTGAGCAAAGTAGAACTTGAGCAAAGTAAGACTTTGCTCGTTGGGCCTGACAGCCTGTTCTCATCACAACGGGCTGCCTTTCAGGAATATGGCATTGTTAGAGACTAGTTAGGGAAGGAAAATTCTATTTTCCTGTAATGCCTTATTACAGGATTTAGTGAAGCACGGGTGAGCAACTAAGTATAAACTATATGGTGAGCAATTAAAATGCAAGTAGCACATAATTTTGATGTTAGTTGATACAAATGTTCCAAAAAACAACTGTTTCAGCTTTTTCCAGCATCAGAAGTATCGAATAAATAGTTGGTACTGGACTAATCCATGACTGTAAGTAGACTTATTACGCCAGAAGGCAAAATAATGCAGGAAAAAAAATGAATTAAAATAATAAAAATAGCTTACAGTAATGAGGAAAAGAAAAAACAGAAATAATGTCTTGAAATACTTTGTCTCCAAGACAGGAGAATTTCAGCAGGAATCATGCTTGTTATTATTTAAAAACTAAAAAGTCAAAAATACACATACAACCTTTCATTGTTACCACTTTTATCCCATTATGAAGTCAGTTCAAAAACAGCTTCATGCATGCTTTGTGAGCACAATGATCTTGACCAATCAGATGTGAGCTTTAATCATTCAAGAAACTGTCACGATATTGTAAGACAAGACAAAATGACGATGTGATGAATCACTTTTTAATATGTTTTCCAGTATAAACCCTATAAAAGAATAGAGGCTTCGCATTAGTTCTCTGATTACGTCGAGCACATCCATAGATGTGCTTTTAAGCACCCATCCATTTTCTAACTGGTTTTGTACAGTTCAGCAGTTGTACAGTTTTTGGCAGAATTTCAAAGTGAACTCATATGTGTGTTGCAAAGAACCATTTGCATAATGTTTTTAATGGATCATTAATGCAAACTTATTTAGTAACCTACTAATTACGAAATCTAGAAGGTTACTTTTGAAAAAGTAAAAAATTGACAATGAACATCAAATATTTAGAATTAATTAACAGATTTACATGTGTATTGTTAGCCCTGCTTATCACCATTTACATTTATAAATAGTAAATAATTATTTATTTATAATTATGCCAATAACAAATGAGAAAAAAAGTTTTCATTGTACAGTCACTGCCAGTTTAGAAGCTTTGAAATGCAAAGCTTTACTAAAGTCGACAGTGCAAAAAGTGACTGTTAAGGAAAAGTTTATATAGAATTATGTAATGCACTGCAGTTGCAAAAGTATAGAATACTAGGGGGCTGCGCCCCCTGCTCGCTTCACTCGCCCACGCCCAGGTTTGGTTTACCGACTACACAATTTAAAGAGATTATTTTCATGGGAATTGTTACATATGCATTATTTTCACTTTTACTTTAATACTGTCGTAAAAGCAATACTTGTCCTTTATTTCTGGCCCCGGGTGTGGTTAAATCTTTCTCGTAGGACGTACAACGCCACTCGTGTTGTGAAGGGGGGGGCCCAGCTGAACACATGCTAAGGGGATACTGTCGGATCATCTGCTGTCTTGCTGCTGCTGCTGGCGAGCTGCATGTTCTTTTTGTCGCACTGCACGTCGATCATTCAAAAGCCTGTACTGCAGCTGTCCTTTGCCACTTTGTGTCTCTGCCATTTGCATTGTGAAGGGGGGTGGGCTGAACGCATGCTAAGGAAAAGCAGTCAGATCATCTGTTGGCTTCCTGCTGCTGCCGGCAACCTACATGTTCTGCTTGTTGCTTGTTGTTGTTTTAAGAGCTGGGAGCACATGATGTTTGTCTGTCAAAGGCATTCCAACAACTGCTTGGTTAAATGTTCTTGAACTTGTTTTAAATGTGGTCTCACTGCCTTGTCTCACGTGACATTAAAGTGTCTCGCGCGCGCGGACGTCAAATTGTCTTCCGAGAAGATCACGTCTCGTCTCCCTCCCAGCATTATTTTTTTTTTTTTTTTTTTTTTTAAATAATAGAGAGATTGATTTTACTCCCATTGTCTTCAAGAGATACAAGTTACCGGTCTCCATGATTATACTTTACAAACATTAGCAAGCCACACTATGCCAAATATACCAAGCAGCCATATTCATGATGTCCATGAATAAAATCTATCCCAATTTAAGGTATACTTTTTTTTTTTTAAATATATGTGTAATGAAATGAGTCTTAGAGTAGATCCTGAAATCTAAAAGAATGGAAAAGCCTAACTTTTTGGTCTTGTTTCAAGTTAGACTGATGACATGAAATTATATTAATAAATCTATTAATAATCAAATATATTTTTACTTAAATGTGTTATTGATAACAATGTTGTCTTATATATTCCCCTTGTAGGGTTTATTTTAGTTTTTTTCTATATTCTATTTTTTTCATTCTATATATATTTCTTTTAATTATATATTTAAATAGAACACACATTCACACACCTACTTGAATTATTTGGACAGAATTAGTCATTCAATTAATTGACAAAATAGTATGATTGTTTACAAAATAATCACTTGGGGCAGCATATGCAAACACTAAGCCTAGACTCATATTTTGACATTTTTCATTTTTTGAGTATAGGGCCATTTCTACCACAATGTATGTATATTTTCATGTTAATTAGTTAACAATATCTGAAACTTAATACATCCTTCGTGGTGGTAAAGAGCTAAGACTGAACTTTATATGGAAATTTTCACTTATAGGGGGCTCACAATAGCACAATATGTGAATGTGGCAAACAGAATACATTGTTGTCAAGAGAACCTACCATTAACCTTTGAAATGATGGGGCGGGGGGGAAGGAGCACTTTCCAGCATTTACCTTCTCACTAAGATGATGATGTCATTCATACATTGCTCTCTGAAAGTGCAACTGTTTGAAGTGTATAGATAAGTAAAAACATACTTCTCCAAATGAAAGATCCTCTTAATGCATTATAATCATGTTAACAACAAATAATCATAGACCCAGAGAAATGCTAGTACCGGACATATATTACTTTACCTTATGCAATAATCAAAAATTACAGTAAAGAAAGGAAACTGTATTTTGGTGGTAGAAGACAGAGGTCTATTATGTAAAAATCAAGCACATTTCTAATGAGAAAAAAACCTATTGTAATAATATACTTTATACTCCCTATTACCAAAATAAAATCAGTATAGTTTTATTCAAATTTCTAACACGCAGTCAGAAAAATCAAATGAAAAATTACTTTTAACCTGATCCAATAGTAGAATATAAAAAGGTTACATAAAAGTATTTATGACAGCAAAAAATACCTTTTAATCTATTTGTTATCCTGCAGCTGAGTTAATGAAGCGTTGAACATACGTAACCCATTCAATACAAAATCATTAAAACTTAACAAGTCACTTTTTTTAGTGGTCTCAGTGAAAGTAAAAATAAAACAAAATTTGAACATGTAATGTTAACAAAAAACTTTGCTCTTGACGGGCTGTACCGTCTAAAGGATATTCCATTCAATACAATGCTGCAAACATACAGTATCTCTTACTACATTATCATTTATTACTCTTTTAAACGGACTTATAAATGATACTCATTATGAAATGTACTACAGAGACACAAAAATTGCAATATTTAAGAAAAACGTAAATGTGTTCTGAAACGGAAAGTCACCCGCCTTACTATAATAAAAATCCGTTACTACAAACAAATGTGTCAACGTGACCAGAGCACCAAACACAAATCTCAACTGCCAAAGTAAGATGTAATCAAAAATCTGGCGTAAATCGTGT
This sequence comes from Polypterus bichir lapradei, assembly GCA_026402145.1. NCBI lineage: Eukaryota > Metazoa > Chordata > Cladistia > Polypteriformes > Polypteridae > Polypterus > Polypterus bichir. The sequence continues at coordinate 52,804,563 of JANRMT010062808.1, forward strand.
ATTTTCTCTTCCTAAAAAACTGTGACAGTCGTGACATGACCCCAAAGAAATACATCACATTCAAATCCACACGTGTTCACGTTAGCTTATACTTCACAGCAATTGTCAAGTCATCATTAATGCTGTCATACTGTTCATTGCAGACAGTTTTTAAAATTAAAAAAAACAGATATTATGTTGATTCTCCACCCCACCCCCTTTACACATAAAGAGCATTATAGACTGGAAAACAGGTAACAGAAAAACAAATAAAAGGTTAAAAGTTAACATCATTAATTGATCTTTACTTTTACCATAATCTTTTACTAGTCATGGCTGCATTAAACTCCAACACAACGTATCTTCTTTACAATTGTAAGATATTCCAAAAGCTGGGAGCATTCCGGCATTTATTTTTAAAAATTAACTACTTTTTATTTGACCTATAAAACTGATACGCCGACTATACAGGTCTAACTACGAATTAAACTATCCCGTGACGACCATTCACAAATTAAAGACATGTAACTGGCTTAACAATGCCACTTTAAATTAAAAATATAGTGAGCAAACTCCATGAACCCGATATGATTAACTGTACATAAATCCAAGCAGAGAAGTTACTCTAGCCTTCCTACACTATTAATTGTTTTCTTCTGCGGCTTTTTGTGCTGTAGGCCTAAATCCTTTTTCAATCCCCAGTGTTTCCTACCGCTGCAATACGGCGACCCTCGTTGCTATCCCAAGCCGTTGCTTCTGTTCAAGGTGGCAGCAGCTACCCTCCTTTTTCGGGGCCTCACGCGTGTCTGCTTGTGCGCGTGTTAGATGTATTTATTTACTGAGCTGCACCCTTAAAATGCTTGTTTTCCACGGGACGTGTAATCATTTGCTATCGTCTGTGCAGAAAAGCAAGAATGGCTAACCTCCTCGCTCTTGAGGACCTCTTTGAACTCTCGTTTGATCCTCTGCACTGCGATGTTGGCCATGGCTTTGCTGTGTCCCTGTCTGTCGCTGTTTCCTGACTCAGGCCTTCAGCTGCAGCTCCACTTCAGTTCCCCCCTCTCCCTCTCTCTCTCTCTCTCTCTCTCTCTCTCTCTCTCTCAATCTCTCACACACTCTCATACACACACACACTCACACACACATACATATATACACACTCCCGTTTCAACAATAAAAATGAAAAAAAAAGAAACCAAAATGGCGACGCACTGAGCATGCGCAACGACTCGACTCGCCGTCCGGCTGTCAATGGAGACCACTGGAAACAGCCTGAGGGTGTTCGGGTTGACCTGAAATTGTGAAATGTACTGGAAAAGTACTATTTACAGTGTCAGATCACGAGCTATGTTGTATTAATTGTTTACAAAATGATTCCTAAATGTGCAACCATGCTTAACCAGCTACACTGCATACTTATATTTTTAACATTTTCTTTCAACTCATGTAAATTATGTTACATATGGGATTTTTTAACATACCAGTTTTCAAATATTAGCAGCTGTGACTAAACCAATTATTTGGATTACCAGTGGTATAATTGCTAGGATGCATTTTACAAGTTTATAACAAGTACATATTTTAAATAATTTTTTTTTTCATTTTTTCTTGACTTATGATTCAACACCGAGCTTTACATGTATTACACACTTTTGTTGAGCCAATTCTATTACATTTTACAAGGCTGATACTGTATTTGCAATAGTGTCAGATATATTCTAGTTAATTCTCTGAGGAGAAATGACAACTTCTGATTGCAAAAAAGTTGGTAAAATCCTATAAAATAAAAAATCCTACGTTGCAAGATGAAGGAACTTTAGTAATTTTCTGGAGAAAATATATCTTGACATACTAATATGTGATATGTGATATCATTTTTACAACCTCCATCCATCAGCCATTATGCATTTTCAAAGCTACTTGCTCCAGTTCAGAATTGCATGGGGTCTATCCCAGCTGCATTGGGCACAAGGCAGGAAGCAACCTTGGATGGGGCACCATGCCATTGCAGGGCACATTCACATACACACAGTACATAGAATCCACTCCATCATAGCTCAGCAATCCTACTCACGTAGCATGTCCAAACTCAGTGGGCATCCTTTGGTGCGAGACCCATTTCCTCTCATGTCATCTGCCAAACCCCCCATCTCTTACAAACACACATGCACACTCACAGCTACATGAATATGTACACACTCTCATTTCAACAACATTAAAAAAAGGAAACCAAAATGGCGGCACACTGAGCACACATAATATGTCGACTCACTGTCCAGCTTCCAATAGAGACCACTGGAAATAGAGTCTGAGGTTGTTCAGGTCATAAATGAAGTTGTGAAATGTATTTGGAAAGTGCTACTTACAGTGTAAGATCATAAAGTATGCTGTATTAGTATTTTCCTTTAAACTTGTATAAATATATTACATATTGGATTAAGCAGGTTTGAGAATGTAATGTTAAAAATATTAACAGTTGTGACTATTCCAATTGTAATATTATTTGTGGTACCAGTGGCATAATTGCTAACTGGCATTTTAGCAGCTGATATATACCGTAGTAAGCGTTTGAAAGGCTTTTATCCATTCATTTATTTTCTCAACATATGATTGAACACATAATTTTAAATGAATTGCAGGCTGTTGTTGTGTTGGCTGGATTACATTTTAAAGCTGATATTATAAAAATGTTTAAAATAGTTTCAAAAATATTTTAGTAAAATATCTGAGCAGACATGTGACATCACCCATTTCTGCATCGGTATGCTCACTATACATTAGCCACTAGATGAGAAAGAGGTGAGAGAGAGATAGTTAGCCAATAAGGGATAGGGGATGATTAGAGGCCTGAATGACCACACCAGACAGTGGGAAACACCCAAATCTTTTTCAAATGAAGCCCAAGGATCTTTATGATCACAGACAGTGAGGACCTTGGTTTTACATCTCATCCAAAGTACAGTGTCCCCGTCACTGCACTAGAGCATTGAGAACACACGGACCAAATGGAACGCACCCTCTGGAGGCTTCACCAGCACCTCTTTCAGCAGCAACCAAACCTTTTCCACGATGGTCTCCTATCCAAGTAGTGGCTGGGGCCAAACATGCTTAGCTTAACTGTCATCAGAAAACACCCAGACATGAAAACAGTCATGTGTTGGCCATTTGAACTTCTACTGAACAAACTGGCTCTGGTCACTTGGCCTGGCCACACATTCTGTCTGGATTGTCTTTCTCACTAGAACCTTCAAAACAATAAACTGCATCAGTAACAAAGAGCCTCTGCAAACTGTAGGGCGACCTACTGGTTTAACCCCAAAATCAGAGCCCATGATTATGGAGGCGAATGCTACAAATAAGCTTGAAGTTGTCATTGTCTGTCACCCCCTCTACTCCAAAAAAATGAAAGTCTCACTATTTGATTGTGAGCCATCAATTTCACCTCAAACCCATCAAAAATATCACTCTTGGCATTCTGCTTTAATTCTTTAATCACCATTCTAGAGATTCACTTCAAAAATTCTCATAGACCTGAATGTTCCACCTACACCACGTCTCATAAATAGAAAATTAACTCTGAGCTGCAGAAACAAGCAATGATAACTCTTTTTCTAGTGAAAATATGTCTTGAAATGTTAAAACCTACTATGTGAGATCATTTTTGCACTGCCTTACTTTGATCTAGTTTAGGACTGCAATCCTGGATGGGATAACATGCTACCAATAGGGCAAATTCACACACAAAAAAGATAGAATTCATCTATTTATATACAATGCTTAGTGTTGTTCATCTGTCATGCAAAAACTCCTAAACTACTAGGCCTTGAACCTTAATCTTGGTCTCAATTGAGAGTTTATGCCGTGATACACATAATACAACCCATGAGTTGGTCATGCAGGCTGCGTCGGCTGCAAAATTATACTTTGGAGTCTTTCTCACAGCAAGCCACAGTATGGCCGCATGCTGTGGCTGAAAGAAAAATAACAGCCACGCAGGCAAGCAGCATTGTTGACAGAAAAAGAACAGCTGTTCTGATAGTTAAGGACATTGCTCAGGCCAACTGATTTGTTTTCATTGCAAACACCACTCATACATTTTGAGTGCAACAGAATGTCATAAATGACCAAAGAATTGGAGGTAAGGGCTTCCTTCACAACATTATTGGCCTTTGGGCTCTTTACATAGCGAGCACATGGCATGTACTATATGTCAGGAGATGAGCCATGGTAACATTGGATGGCAGTGAAGGATATTGTAGCAACCTCTATAGAGTGACCTGGGATGTGAGAGGCTCATAAATCACCTTTTTTGAAGAGTGGAGGTGCAAGTGTTTCTAGCAGCTTAATAATCTTATTCACCTACCATATCCAAAATGAATGGGCATCCTTTGGTTTGAGACCCATCCTCCTCATGTAACCTGCCACCACCTCAAACTGCATCTTCTTTGGACTTCCTCTGGGCTTCATGATAATCACGACCATCACAATGTACCTCTTCACCCAATCAACCTCATGCTTGAACTACAGCACCTTAGAATGCCTCTGCTCATTGCAACATCTATAATTAGTAGGTAGTAATAGTAGCAAAGAGAGAATGTTAAAACAAATCTGAGTGTCATCATGAACAATGTTGCACATCCTGTCTCTGACACACTCACACTGAGTACTTTCAGCCAACACACTATTCAGCAGAAGTGTGTCAAGAAACATTACTATTGGGGGTCCTTTACACCAAAAGCAATACACCAGCATAATGCTTCAATATGAAAATGAATGCAAAGTTAGAAGTTTTATTTCTTTACCAGTAATGGCGTACTGCGAATACACTTGACTGAGCATTCATAGTTTTCAGACTCTTTCTCTGCACATTTAGCATTTGTCTGCTCAGAGTTTGATGCGCTTGCTGTGTCCAGAGCAGCTGTTCTTTTCTCCACCCTATAGCGGTCCTCTTCTTCTCTTATTTCATCGGCATCTGTTTGTGTTAAAACTGATTAAGTCAGTGTTTGTGTTGCAATTGCTTAGTTCATTTTCTTTAATTTTTCACTTAAGCGGACACTTAAGTCTTCAATCTGCCTCAAGAATAATTTAAGATATGAAGAGGTAGGGGAAGTGACAGCGAAGATGGTAGGAATGAGAACGGCACCTGTACTCATATGCCGCATGGCTGCCCTGCCACCAAGAGTTGATTCTTCAATAAAATTTAAATAAAAATAAAAAGAGGAATAACATTGGAGGTCAATCGTCACCCTGAAAGTCATATAGTATATGTGTACCAAATTTCAGGTCAATAGGTCAAACATTTTGTGAGCTACATGTGATTTAAAATCCTGGACAGACAAACGAACAGGCATGGTAGCATAAGTGACTGCAAAGTCAGAAGTTTTATTTCTTTATAATTTGTTTGCATCATAGTCAGTCTGGTGTGTGTTCAGACCAAAGTGTGTGTGTATATTTATTTACTTATTTAACTATTTATGTATTTATTAACTTAAAGAGTTTCTGTAAAAAGCCAAATTTCCCTCTAAAGTCAAATAAAGTTATTGCTGTCTATCTATGGCCTCCACATCAAGACTTTATATCCAAAACCAATGTTGATTCAAAATGTAAAGGTGCATAGGTGCTAATCTGAATCACAAAGCTTGGCAAATGGTTTCATGAATGTAAACAGGCTTGTTTGAAGTACATTCATCTGCAAAATATGCTTTTCAATGGTTACCCCGCCTCCACCAGTGAAGAACATATTTAAAGAAGCAGCTCTCTTCACTTTTTTTTGTTTCCTTCAGAATTTTAGTCCTTTACCTGCTCATTTGTTTTAAACCTTTGTGATCCAAAGATCTTACAGTTCTTTAAAATCCTGATACTACTCTCAGCAGTATTTCCTTTACCTCTAAAGCACACACTCTCAATGTCATTTTCCTTCTACTTCAGTATGCAAATCCAGGATGAAGATTTTCCTGACTTCTTCTCTTGGCTCAGCTAATGTCTGCATGGCTTTTCTCCAGGTACCTAAGTTTTCTTCTTTTTTTTCCAAAGACACGCATGTTAGGTTAATTACCATTTTAAACTGGTAAGGTTCTTCAAAAAAAGATTCTATAACAAGCTCTGAAATCATAGATTAAAAAATCATATATCACCAGTTACAAAGAAGCAACATCCTAAACAATATCAATATGCACATCTTTGGGGAATTACCATAGAGCCTCATCCTGGAATGTAAAAAACACCACCTTATTTTGTTGTTGTTGGGAGCATCCGCTGTAATATATTTAATATAACTGCAGGTTAAAATAGAAAGGTAACCATATGTATGATTTTAGGTAGGTGTACAGAAAGTGATAAAGATTATTTTTGTTATAAGAATTTAAATGGTTTATATCTTCCTCAGAAATAATATCTCTTGTTTCTTATTTTGACTAGATATCTGAATTAAATCTAGGTAGCCCTATTAGCTTTGTTTATGTAATATACTAGTTATTTATCATTCTCCAAGGTCAGAATATGTGAACTTAAGTTCAATAGTGTGTTTATACTGGATGTTGGTCTATCTTTACTAAAAGAGATATTCTGTAAGGCATGCATTGTCGCTATACAACCTTAAACTGTACAGAGAATTTGTAGAGAGACCCTTTATTTTTATAATTAGAGAAACAGGGTGTGGTGCTACAGCATAAAACAAATATTTTAATGCTTAAACTTTTCATTGAAAATTTTCATATAATATTGAATATGTCTCTGTTATAATTAAAAAATCCTGGGATGAGATGAGTCTTTTTAGCCTGGGACGAGACATAACTTTTCCAGAGAGATACTTTCATGTACCACGAGACGAGACCTTGTGCCAAGAGATTTAACCACGCCCGGAGCCAGAAATAAAAGACAGAGTAGATGACAAAGTAGAACGTCGTAAAGAATTCAAAAACGTTGGCACGATAGACATCCAGAGCAAGTTAGAGATAATAAAAGTACTAAAATTTGAAAGTCTCAAAAAAATGATAATAAAGATCGCATTACCACAAACAAATGGAAATTATTACTTGGTGAATTAACAGAACAGCAAAAAGAGATTGAATATATTGTTTGGATTTAAACTTTAAGTTGGAGACTTCCAGATTGTCTAATTTGTGTTGCTATCAGGGAAAAGTAATGTTTCTTCCCAATGAAGAGGCGTATCTGCGAGAATTCAAAGATTTGTTGTTTGGTGAAAGTGAAATTCACATACGCGAAGTGGCTGGTGCATAGCAAAGGCCAGGGAGGGGGTTGGCGAGCAAAGTGAGCAAGGGGTGAAGACCCCTAGTATCTCTATATATATAATATCCAATGTCTCTCTGTCTGTATGTATGTACTGTATGTCTGTCTACTTTTCACGGAAGAACTACTTAACGGATTTAAATCAGGTTTTTTTTCAATAATTTGCTTGAACATTCTGGTTGATTTTGTGACTTCTCTCATTGCTCTATGTATCATAGTTCACTTGCGGTACTAATCCGAGAAAGACACAGCAGGATGAGGCCCTCTTTACTCACACGCCAGCCTCTGGGCGTGTACCTTACTTCCGCTTAGCTAGTGAACAAGACAACTACTTAACGGATTTAAATCAGGTTTTTTTCTATAGTTTTTTCTATAGTTTGCAGGAGCAATCTATTTGCTCTAATTCGAGACAGAGCCTGTGGTCCGAGGAGGGAGGGAAGTGTGATGTCAGGAGTGGGGAGCCAGGCAGGGTCCTCCACACTGTCCTGTTTCACTAATACACAGGCGGAACCGCAGGGGATGGCTAGTACTTTTATATGTCATACTGCATCCTCTTGCTATGACTGTTTGGATTTTTATATAAAAATAATTCAAAAAGGCCAATATTATTACCTGAATAAGGTAAAATTCACTGGCTAGTTTGGACAGAGTTGACTGTTGTGAATACAACTTTAGTATTTATTACTATTTTTACATGTATTGAAATAATTTTTTTTTTTTGTTTGGACACCATTTTGCATTTCTGTTTATATCTGGCTTTCATGTTGTTTGGCCAACCAGGTCCCATTGCTGACAACTGATCAGAAATGTTGTGATGCATGATGTTATCAGGACTATCAGGACAATAAAATGGAGGCACTCAGCATTCTCAGGCATCCCATGGTGGACTGAGGAAACATCTAACAAAGCTCCTCTGTTAATCAGATTAAAGAAAGTCCAACAACATTTTGGTTTTGAATTTTCTTTTGACACTTTGAATATGAGAATTGTTTTGCTTCTTTTTGATTTTTGACAATTCTTATGTGATTTTTGTTTGTTTTTGAACAGTGCCTGCTCTAACTGCAGTTTTCTTCCCATTTTGTACCTTCATCTCCTGGTTATATAAACTCTGACAGCAATCTTTGGGATTTTCCACATATAACAGGGATTATTTGCAAAAACCCTAGAAACCATCAACCAAAACAAAAGGACTAGACAAACTAAAAGTAGTGCATAAAAGGTAAAAGTCCAAACAGCAATGAAAACAAATTCATATATAGAGACTAATTTTCTCAATCTAAAAGTCTTTCCTTTGAAAGAAAGTTCAGATAATGGACAAGCTCTTCATCTTAAATAAGCTTGCTGCCATGACATCACTTGCACACACATGCACATAGAACATGCCCATAAGTGACGCATGACATCATAACACCCAAGATCAAAACTGGGGGAACAAAGATGTCATCAACATCCAATGCAAGACTGGAAAAAATAATAAATAGGTAATAAAATAAATAAAAAACAAGAAACAATATTTTCTGCAAAGGTATAGCACTTAAAGAGATCAAATAATAATGATATCAGATTACAACATGTCACACCTGAACCTGGTGTGAACATCCTGTTTCATAAGCATTTTTTTCTCAAATGCTTAAGTAACAATTCTGTCATTTAACATGTCTTTTTGTTCTTTCTCACGAATTGCAATCACTCTCTTATAGAATGCATAATGATTAAGATGTGATCTTAAATCTAATCTGAATTGTGTGTGTGTTTTTCCTTTGAGCCTCTTCATGAATGCAGCTGAAACAATATTACTGCTTTTAATAATTGGTCATTTTATATAATTAATGTGAGATAACAGAGCTATCAAACTTTATTTATCTGTGCTTAGTACTGTTAAAAACAGGTCACAAAAGTTTATTTCTTCTAAGATACAGAAATTTACTATTGTTTCAATGGCAGTAATAATACACCACATTGTATGAAACAGAGTTTAGCAGAAGTAGTGAAGAAGTGGGAAAACATGGTAATGACTCAAAGAGAGCACTGCTGCCATTATAGAGAATGGCATGGCACAATGTGTTCTGGAATTATTCACAAAAGAGACAGCGACCGAGAGTTTGTTCCAACAGGTTTTAGCAAATTAACCATAATTGTTGGAAATTAGTTTACATGGCTAAGTGACAGAAAGGAAACCACCCTTCTCATCAACCTCCCTTCAGAAAACGTTTCTGATCATTTTCATCAGACATTTATTTGTTTGAGATTAAAAGATAATTAAAAGACATCAGCTATTAGAGATTTCTATTTTCTTTCTGTTGATTTACTAAAATAATATCTGCTACAAATAATTTAAAAATCGCTAGGGGTTCATACACATCTTTTCCGTACATTGCAAGTATTGTACACTTTCTGTTTTTGTGGTTTTGTAGTGTTTTGTATTGTATCTCTCATTTTATTTTGATCCTTATGTTTAAAACGTAACTTGTTTAAGTTACTTAGAACTATTTAGGCTGGCTGGGATTGGCACCAGCAGACCCCCGTGACCCTGTGTTAGGATATAGAGGGTTGGTAAATGACTGACAGAACTATTTAGAACTACAACATCTTCAGTTGTATTTATTTGATAGTAAAATGCTACAACTGAATGGTACTGAAGTGTGAAATTTGTTGGAAAACTAAAATCTACAGCATGTTAAGTTTTATATTTTAACTGTATTATTATAGAAATAACATGAATAAAGTTTTATTCTTCTTTGGTATGCCTTGCTATTACTAGTTTCATTCTAATAACTCATAGTGGTAAATTCCTGAATATTTTGGTGGATGTTTTGGGTGTGAACACCTTTACAGTAAGGCACTTCATTAACCATGTGTTTTAGCTGAATTAAATAAATAAATAAATGATAAAAAAATGAAAAATCTAACACAGATTTAATACATACAGTAAATAGCTTGTTTTAATATAATGCTGTAATTTGTGTTTTTTTTTTATCTTAAGAAGCACAGTGTAATTTTTTTTTTGATATATACTATGATAATCTCAGAGGGGATTGTCTTTTTGCATGATCTTTGGAGGTCAGTGCACAGGGTCAGCCGTTGTACAGTGACCCTGGAGCAATTTTCAAGGTTAAGTGCCTTGCTCAAGGGCCCAATGGAGTAGGATCCCTTCTGGCAATAATAGGATTTGAACTGACAACCTTCCAGAGACCGACACAAATCATTAGCCTAAGAGGCACCACTCCTTTTTAATTACATTTATATTTAATTAAACAAGTCTTCTATACTCATTCACTATTTGTAGCAAAAGAGAAATACAGAAATTTTGTAACATTGTGTTTTAGGACTTTTAATATATTCCCATAGCACCAAGTATGAACATGCTACTAAATATTAAGTGATTCTGTTGGCTTAAAAATAAAAATTTCCATGTGTACCTGAATGAAATGTAAAAGCCATAAACTATCTTGTGATCATCCATCCATCCATTACCCAACCCATCCATCCATCCATCCATTATCTGACTCACTATATCCTAACTACAGGGTCACAGGGGTCTGCTTGAGCCAATCCCAGCCAACACAGGGCGCAAGGTAGAAACAAACCCCGGGCAGGGCACCAGCTCACTGCAGGGCACGCACACACACACACACCCACACACCCAGCATACACTAGGGACAATTTAGGATCGCCAATGCAACCAACCTGCATGTCTTTGAACTGTGGGAGGAAACCAGAGCACCTGGAGGAAACTCACACAGACACGGAGGGAACATGCAAACTCCACACAGGGAGGACCCGGGAAGTGAACCATAATTATTTTAATGTGCATAATAATTTAGCTTAGAATTCTCCCAATTGAGATGTTCTGACATATTCTAATAAAATAAATGAGAAGTGCTTTCACACCTTTCCTCATTGTATATGGGCATGTGCATTTGATAAGAATAACTTTAAAACTATTATTGTTCTGATATAACAGACATGTTCCAGACTAAGCATAGAATTAAACATTAATAAAGGCAATCAATAACTATGTACTGCTGTTTCAGTTAGAAATAGCTAAAGAAATCTGTGTTTATAATTTTGCAGTTGAATTGCTTAGGTATTTGGTAATAATTCATTTAAGTATATCATGCTTAAAGCATCCAGAATTGAATTAGTGAGACTGATTAAATGCCAGCCTGTCAATGGGGTTTTCCTGCCTTACACTCCATAATGCTGGGCAGGACGCAGGGCTCTAGAGGACCATATTAGAATAAAAATATGAATAAACTAGGGGGATTTTCCCCCTGCTTACTTCGTTCGCCCACCCCCTATCCCCAGAGTGTGCAACGCACCAGCTACTTCACGTCTCTGCCTTTCGCATTGTGAACAGGGGGCTGAACGCATGCTAAGGAAATGCAGTCGCTCCTCCAAAACTACCTCTTACCACCTCTAAAATAGTGATACAATGGGGAACAAATACATTTTTTTTTTTATCTCCTCTATGCTCGATCAGCTGGCTTGCTGCTGCTGCTGCTTGTGCCGTGCTGCGTGATTTGCATGTTGTGTGGTACTTCAAACATTTAAAAGCCTGTACAGCAGCTGTCCTCCTTTTCTCGCAGGACATTAAAGTGTCTCAGAGAAAATCACGTCTCGACCCAAGATATTTTTTATATAATAGAGAGATATTAATATTTATCTGGTCCTGTTTATTGTAATTATTTATCATGGTTTAAGAAGCTGAATTATTATTTCATAAGTAATGAACCACAATTGTGACCCTATTGCTTTCTAGGATCCAATACTCTCTTTATGTGTATCTGGGATTACAATGCATGTTGATATTCATTGTTGGGAATATCAGATCTCTGGGAGATCTGACTACAAAAGCCCAGGATTGTGTTTCTTTAAATGTCATCTTTGCTGTATAAAAGCAAAGAAACAAGCTCCATGGACTAGGCCTCAAATTCTACCAGTGTCACAGTCTATATATTCTTGCCTGTCATCAATTTCTTTTTCTCTTGGGTGATCCAGTTTCTTCTCACATCTTTTGTGCTTTTCAAGTTAGGCTGTATGCCTTATAACTTCTGTTGCAAACAAATTTCTCTGTAGAGATAATAAAGTACATCCAGTGGTTTTACCATTTTTGTGTTTGAACTGGCCCTGTCCGGGTGAGGAATTCCAACCTGAAAAGGAGTGGCATTCAGCCAAGGGCTAGTTCATTTTTACATTTAAATTTGTTAGAATGGGCTCTTGCTCTCTGTAGCATTATAATGGAATATGCAGGTTAATTAAATTTGTGCGGTACGCCTGTCCAAGTCAGTCTACATAACTCATACACTTTGGTCTACTTAATAAGGTCCAGACTCTTCTCTCTTTTCCTAAAACATGCCTTTTTTTAACTAAATACTTGTGTTTTCTAAGATAGTTCTTTCCATAAAGTTAGCAAAAAGTTAGCGAAGACTTCCTGTGTTCTCTTCTTCTGAAATTATAACTTTTTGTTTGATTGTTTACTAACTATAAAACACAAAGATTCTGTTTCCCATTAAACACATAATTTTTCTCTGTTTTTTTCAGTTAGACAATGAAGTTTTCCTTTGTTTGTGTTTTCCAGTATACTGTAGACTAATGTTTTCCACTCTTCTTTTTCCATCCATATACAAAGCTTTCCTTTGTCAATCAGTCAGTCAGTCAGTCATTGTCCAACCCGCTATATCCTAACACAGGGGTCTGCTGGAGCCAATCCCAGCCAGCACAGGGCACAAGGCAGGAACAAACCCCAGGCAGGGTGCCACCTCACCGCAGGGTGCTTTCTTTTGTTCTACTTTAAGATGATGTATAATGCAGCACAGTAAATATAATGAATAATTAGTATGTTACTGTAATCTTTTCTTTAAATGGCTATGCAGATATAAATGTAACTTTTTTATTATATGTACAAAGTTACATTTAGATTTGGCTTGCATATATACACACATACGTATAAAAGTATTTTACCTTGTACTTGGAATATTAGAAATTATATGACCTAAATGAGAGTCTTTTTGAAAAGTAAATATCCACAAAAGAATCAGAGAACAAGATTAGAACTGAAGGTCAGGCACAACTTAATAAAAGGATACATGTCTGTGTCTCCATCCAATTGCTATGTGTCTGTCATTCCAAAAGATTGGACATTTTTTGAAATAAAATGTATTGCATTTGCCATTCCAATAGATGGTGCATCACAAATGTTAGTGCTGCTTTTATGAATTCCATACTAAATGGCATATAACAGAGACATATGCATTGTATGGTGCACTGCAAATGTTAACACTGAGATCTACGTTGGTTGCTTAGATTTTCTTTCATTCTTAACAATAATGGTTCTTCAATGGCATTTTATGGTTCTTTATTAGGTTCCTCGTAGAATTATTGTTTGACTAAGCACCATTACATTCTGGGAACGGTTCTTTGCATATAAAGTTTGATATTTGTGCTTTGAAAAACTTTCTAATACTGTATGTAAAAAAACCAAAATCTTTAATATATGGCACACTACCTAGCTGGACACTAACAGATTAAGAAAACCAACTTAGCCTGTGTTATTGTATGCAGCAAGAGTCCTTTGAAAATCATGACTTATTGATATTTCATAAAATTGTTACTGTCTATCCATGGTTATTTACCGTATGGAACCTGTTATGGATCTAAATAAATAAAGGTTCCTTTGTATCTTCGTGTGGATGGGTCTTTTGGGAACCAAAAATGGTTCCCATATGGCATTGCTCTGAAGAAACACTCTGGTACCTTTATTTTTAAGAGTGTAGATGGGTAGTACAGTTAGTTCTAAATAAAAAGAGAAAGAGAGGGAAGGAGGATTGTATATAGAATTTTAAAATTAATTGGATTTACTTTTGTAAATAACATTTAAATAAGAAAATAACAGAGCTTGATTATGCTTACTCACAGTCTTTCTGTCTTTCTTAATGTTTTCACATATCAGTGCTGTCATTTTGCACATCCCACCTTTGAACATTTTTTCAGAACCATGTTGTCTGGGCACTACCTGAGAGGCAACACCGGGACTTCAGGTGTGGCATAAGGCGCTATATAGGCATTGACCCAACACAGACTGACACTGGAGGTATGTGAAAATTAAAGAAAAATGTATTTTCTTCAGCAGTTGGGGACGTCTTCCCCGTGTCCCACAGGCCCTACACAGTCCCCAAAATACACAAAAGAAAAACAACACACACTCTTCTTCCTCCTCCTCCACTCCTCCCAGGCAGCTTTGTCCTCCTCCTCCCGACTCTGGCTTCTGGAGTGGTGGCTGCAGGCTTCTTATATAGCCCACCCAGAAGTGCTTCAGGTGATAATTAACCTAATTCAGGCAACACTTCCAGGTGTGGCTGCATTACAGCCCACACAGGCTCAGGAAGTCGTGCAGCTCCCCCTGGCGGTGGCCACGGAACCCAATAGGGATGAGCTCTGGTGTTCCAGAATTGTGGCCCCGCTGCAACCAAGTGTTCCGGGGGAAAAAATAAGTCTCTCATGGCTACTCCCCCAGAATTCAGTGCCAAAGGGGCGTCCCAGCTGGACATGGGTCCCGGGCTTCTGCCACACAGGCAATAAACTTCTCTGGCATATTTTGTACAAGAAATTCTTGCTTGATGATGTGGAAATGTATCTTCACAGAACTTAAATCAGTATTAAAATCAAACAAGTTCTGTTTTTTCTAATAGTTTTCTCTTAAGTTGAAATATTTTGTCCTTTATCACTTGAGGGGAGTGGTTTGGGGCTATGAGATAAAATAACTTATTTCAGGGAACATGTGTCTCCTACAAAATGCAAAAATAAAGTTTTCATCTCAGTTAAAAGCCTATGCTACATCTAAACTAACTATTTTCAAATCAATCTCCCAACTTGTAAGGCTTTTTCTTGTAAGGTTACCAAATTGTAAGGTTTCTCTCAAAACAAAAATAAATGCTTGCTGTATTGTAAAGTTCATATGACTGTGCTGTGTTTGCCTGTAAACTTTTGTTTAAGACAGCAAACATGATATGATTCCTGCTTGCATGGAAAAACAATGCCTGTAAATTACTATCATACAATCCATAGCATGCCCAATGACCCCTTCAGCATACAAGCCGTGAGCACCAAAGCATAAACAGACTGAATAAAATCTGCAGTAACACCAAAATCAATGTACAAATGTCTAAGGCATGTCCAAGGATGCAATTAAATCCTAAAAGAATGGGTGCTTCTTTACAAAGGCAGGTGTGCTCTTCTTGTCAAAGTAGGCCATGTACAAAGGCAGATGTTCATAGGAGTTACAGAAGGTTTTGTATTACATTAAAGAAACAACATATAAAGTAATAGACCCCTTTTCAGACACAAACCTAATTATTCTGTAAGCGCAGAGCCCAGATAACAAACAGGTACTAATGATCAATAACCCCAGGAGCCGACTGAGCCAGTGCCGTTTCTGAAAGCTTTGGTGATGATTGCTCCTCTGAACCTTAACATGAAAACTTAAACCACCTTCCATTAATTCACAACAGAATCCGTTGCACAGCCTCACAGCAAAATCAAACAGTGTGTGGAACACACAAATCTACACAGAGGAGCAAGCTGTAAAGAAAATACCACCATCAAATAAGGCAGATGCTGAAAACATTTAACTAGAGAAAGGCTGATTCATCAGACACTAAATGAACTGTTAGAAAAATATCTTAAAAACTGTTTTGAATAGGGAGAGATATAATTCAAAGGCCTGAGCACTTATTTATGTGAAAAAGAGGGTGAAAACTAAGTGAAGGTACTTAAATTGTGTTGTTTGTTTATTGTCCTGTGTCTGTATGTCTGCATATACCTGTCATCTGTTATCATTATGTCATGAATAAACTATCCATCCATCCATTATCCTACCTGCTATATCCCAACTACAGGGTCACGGGGGTCTCCTGGAGCCAATCCCAGCCAACACAGAACGTAAGGCAGGAAACAAACCCTGGGCAGGGCGCCAGCCCACCACAGGGCATGAATAAACTAGAGTGGCCAAATATGATTTTGTATTATGCAAGAAGTCTGTTATTTGAAGAAAAACAGTCTATTGCTATATCCACATTCTCCAATTTACAAACTATCTCTTAGTAGTTCTGGTAATCTGGTGAAGTCTGAAACAGAGTTATTTCATATTATTTTATAGTCTCTATCTGCATGATTTTATACGTATTTTTCTTCCCTTGGGTGCTACAATTTTATGTTTCTGTTTTCATTGCTACAGTCGTTGTTTGTGTATGGAAGTAATGAAAATGCCAAATGATCCATTAGATCATGGTAGAATTTTTATAAATGTTGTTGCATAGTTATGGCAGTGTCTAAATGATAAAGAAAAACTCTCAAGATACTTTATTTTAGATACTAAATTTTAATTTTAATGTTATTCTGTACATGGCGGCTGTCTTTCTGGCAGCTCACAACAGGCTGTAAATCCTGAATAGCTTGTTCCAGAATTGTTTACAATTATTTCAAGCATAGCTTTTGGCTCCCAGATGGACTGTTTTGTCAGCTAGTATATATTCTACACAAGAATACATTTGAGCTTTACATTTGTGGATTGATTTGTGAATGACTTACAATGAGAAGACAGCTGCTACAGTTTGGATTTGGCTGAAATATTTAACAGTATTTTTTCAAAACTTTAAAATTAATTTTTCATATATAAGACCATTTCTGAAATTTGTTCTGATTCGTCCGCAGAATTTTCCCTGCTTACTAGTCCACTCATGTTTTTGTCATCTTCACATTTAACAAAAACATTTTCTAAATTTGTTTACTAACTTTTCCTAACTTCATTCCTCCAGTACTGGGTATTGAAGGCCAGTATAGTTCTGAAAGTTTTGGAAATTACAAAAAAACTGTAGACATTAGGAGAATTTGCACACATTTCAGTGCCAAAACTGCAATTACAACCAGGATGTCTGAGTTATGAAGCAGATGTAACTGCTGCAACTCTTGTCACCTCAACTTTTAGATTGATCATTTATGTAAAGTACAAAAGCAATTATACCAGCACTGATTCTCATAAGATGCCACTTTCTACATCTAACAATTCAGAGAAGGAGTTTTGCAGTGCAGCTTGTTGTTACGTCTTGATCACAACCTCGGCTTGTAGCAGGCCTTACCCTAGTGGATTAATGTTAATTCTTTTTCATAGACTGAGTCTATGGAAATAAGAGGTTAAATAGCACTTTTGCCAGGGAGGGAGGTGACAAGTGGTGCTAGTGGCTTAGTTCTGGTGGAAAATTTGAAGTTTTGAACTGGATGACAAGAAAATGAAGAAACATAAGCAACAAGTAAGGAAATTAATCAGAACTGAGACAGCAGGGAAAATGGTAATCAAACGATTATAGAAAATGTCCAAAAACAGATTAGGCAAATAAACAGGAGTTATTAGGGTAAATGAAACAAAAGCAAAAAATTACAAAGCAGTGATCATAAATTCAGAAGACTGAAAATAAAGTAAAAGCAATTCTCACTTGTAAGGAACACATTACTATTTAATTCTTGATTTTTTTTGTTTTATTCTAATCTTCTTCTTCTTTGGGCTGCTCCAGTTAGGGGTTGTCACAGCGGATCATCTTCTTCCATATCTTTCTGTTTTCTGCATCTTGTTCTTTTACACCCATTACCTGCATGTCCTCTCTCACCACATCCACAAACCTTCACTTAGGCCTTCCTCTTTTCCTCTTCCCTGGCAGCTCTATCCTTAGCATCCTTCTCCCAATATACCCAGCATCTCTCCTCTGCACATGTCCAAACCAATGCAATCTTGCCTCTCTGACTTTGTCTCCCAACCGTCTAACTTGAGCTGACCCTCTAATGTACTCATTTCTAATCCTGTTCACCCTTGTCACACCAAATGCAAATCTTAGCATCTTTAACTCTGCCACCTCCAGTTCTGTATTCTGCCTTCTGGTCAGTGCCACCATCTCCAACCCATATAACAAAGCTGGTCTCACTACCGTCCTGTAGACCTTCCCTTTCACTCTTGCTGATACCCGTCTGTCACAAATTACTCCTAACATTCATCTAATATGTGTTTAATTTTTATTGCTTTTTGTTTTGAAATTTTCATTCTCCTGGTGACATCATCACATTACCATTTTGTGTCTGAGCTTCCTTTTATTGCCCTTATGTTCTGTGAATAAGTCATTAATGGAATTAGACACTGCTTACTCCTTGTGAAAAGGTTTGCATATGATGTCATGGCCACACTATGAAAGAAGGCATTGTGCACGATGAAACCTCTAAACCAGGGGTGTCCAATGCGTCAATCGCGATTGACCGGTAGATCTGAATGGGAGTGCAGGTAGATCGCGCTGCATTCAAAAAAAAAAAAGTTAAATGTTAGTCTATCATATATCCTCCCTATGGCATTTGCCACTTGATTGACAAGATTTGCCACTTGATTGGCGGCCAGTGTGAGATCTCTTCTTCTTCTAACACATTGGTCATCCCGCACGCACGATCAAACGTGCGAGCTACTGCAAAACTCCAGCTGTGATCTAGTTAGCCTTCCAATTTATATCGACTAAAGAAGGTATTAAAAAAAAAATTGTTTGGGGAGGGTATGGGCTGGATGTGGAATTGGAAGAGGATTTTTTTCTCTCACAATGTTACAATCAAAGTGCGTTTGTCTGATCTGTCAATCTATCATTGCTATTCCAAAGAAGGAATATGTGGAAAGGCACTTTCGAACTGTTCACTGACTTCCTTCCGAAAAGCGATCTGAGAAAGAGAAAGGAGAGGGAACTAAAATCGCTCTTAATCGGACAGCCATCATTTTTCACTCGGCTGAATTCAAAAGCAAAGGCAGACACACCGAAACATCGTTCTGGGTGAGTCACTCGATCATTAAGCATAAGAAGTCCTTCCAAGATGGAGAGATGATAAAAGATGCCTTCGTTGAGGCAGATGGCTAGGGAGATATTCCTGCTGAGATGTCAAGACCCCTGGCCGGAGGAAAAGGAGTTTCTTCTTGTCATTAAACATGCAGAATACAAGCAACTTAATAACGATCAATGGCTGCTAGACTTGGCATTTTTTTCCGATCTGACCAACATGTTGAATGAGCTTAATTTACAGTTGCAAGGAAAAGAGAACTCCATGGTCAATATGATTAGCTCAGTTAATGCTTTCAAACGAAAAATGCAACATCTGCCCTCAAAGCTGCAGCGCCTTGATTTGGGGAACATACAAAACCTCGTGTCAGAGCTGGAGACGCAATGGAAGGCGTGTGCGCAACTTGACAGCATACGCTACACAGAGCAGATTGAAAACTGTCTGTCAGACTATCTAATGGAAAAAAAGTAACGATTCGAGTGTTGCCCAATGTAGCGGAGTAAGAGTAGCGTTTCTTCTTCACAAATGTACTCAAGTTAAAGTATAAGTATGGTGCAGTAAAACTACTCTTAGAAGTACAATTTTTTTTTAAAGTTACTCAAGTAAATGTAACGGAGTAAATGTAACTCGTTACTACCCACCTCTGATACTCAGCATATTATATATATATATATATATATATATATATATATATATATAGCATTTTTAATGTAGGTAGATCATTTTGACCTGGTCATTTTAAAAGTAGCTCGCAAGCCGAAAAAGTGTGGGCACCCCTGCTCTAAACCTTGACCAAAAAAATGGAAAATATTCATAAGAGACTTAGTGCTTGACCTATAAACAAAAACATTACCTGTGATTTAGAATTTCCTTTCGTATTAGTAATGCAGCAAAACATCATTAATGACTTTTACCCTGCTAAATTACCCTAACAATTCTACTGCAGATCCTTAAAACAAACTCCTCACAAACACTTGTGCTTATTGGACCTTTTTATTCATCGTAGTGAACATATTTTTAACATCTAAAGTCATTATGGAGAGTTTTCTGACAGAAGCATGCCTGCAGTTGATAGATAGCTTGTATGGTTTCAAACGCTGTGGCACATTCCTGTGAAATGTAAATCTACACTATTTATGTCAGAGAGATGTTTAAAGCTGTTTGCAGTTGCTGTTCAGTTACTATGCCTTTGTCCTCATATTAAATATTTGTTTGGCAAAATAACTATTTGCTGAAATAAATATGTAGATATAAAAGATGAGGTGATTTTTTCCATCCATTCATTATCCAACCCGCTATATCCTAACTACAGGGATTTGTTTCCTGCCTTGCGCCCTGTGTTGGCTGGGATTGGCTCCAGCAGACCCTCGTGACCCTGTAGTTAGGATATATTGGGTTGGATAATGGATGGCTGGATGGATATCTCTCTATTATATAAAAAAATCTTGGGACGTGATGAGACTTTTTCAGAGAGATGAGACGTAACTTTCTCAGAGAGACACTTTCACGTCCTGCGAGACAAAAGTAGATGACAAAGTAGAACGTCATAAAGAATTCAAAAACGTTGGCGTGATACACAGGCAGAGCAGATTAGATATAATGGAAGTACAAAAATTTGAAATTCTCCAAAAAAATGATAGTAAAAATCGCATTAGCACAGACACATGAAAATTATTACTCGGTGAAATAACAGAACAGTAAAAAAAGATTGAATACATTGTTCGGATTTAAACTTTAAGTCAGAGACTTGTAGATCGTCTAATTTGTGTTGCCATCAGGGAAAAGAAGCATTTCTTCCCAATGAAAAGGCGTATCCGCGAGAACTAAAAGATATGTTGTTTGGTGAAAGTGAAATCCACATACGCTGTCACGCATGGGCCACAGAGTTGCACAGAAACACAGGAGATTTTAGAGACAGAAACGTTATGCAAACACTTCAAACAAACATAAGTCTCTTTCAGGACTGAATCGAGCTCCGTGTGTAGTTGGAGGGGACAGTTCAGTCTCTCAATGAAAAGAATAGAAAATCTTCCACTTCATAGCGGGGCACCTTGGGAGCGGGACCCCCAAGAGGAGCAGAGGATATCTTGGGGAGAAGAGAGACAAGGCAGTGAGACAAAAGGACAGCTGCTGTACAGGCTTTTAAATGTTCAAAGCGCCGCACAAGATGCAGATCACGCGGCACAGCAGCAGCAAACCAGCAGCTGACTGAGCAAAGAGGTGGTAAAAAAAACAAACTATTTGTTTCCCATTGTATCACTGTTTAAGAGGGGGCTCCAGAAGAGCAAAGGCATCTCCTTGGGGTGCGTTCAGCCCCTCTCTTCACAATGTGAAGATGCGAAGTGGCTGGCACACTTTATCTTTATTTATAAAATAAATATAAATAAAAATATCCACCTTAATAAAAGGACAAGTGTCTGTTTGTCTGTGTATTTGTGTATACATCTGGCATATCACAAAAATGAACACTGCTTTTACAAATCCAATACCATATGGCATATAACTGAGACATATGCATTGCGTTTGTGATTTCCAACAGATGGTGCATCACAAACATTTTTAGTAACAAAATGTATTGCTTCAACTGAGTACATGCCTTGAAAAATACATTCCAATAGATGGTGCTTAGCAAACATTAACAATCCAGTCTACATGGATTATTTCGATTTTTTGAATTTATTTGAACTATTTTAATGAGAGTTTACTCTATAGTGGGTTACTTAGGATGGGGTTCATATATAGTTTCAGAGTCTCTTATCAGAGCTACATATACATAAAGTACATGTCAATATAAATTTTATTTTTAATTGAAAAATGTTTACTACTCATTTTTTCAATGCATTTTATGCACATAATCATCACTCTCCTTTTTTGAACTGCTGATTGATTGGGATAAACTCCATTACCTCCAACAACATGTCTCATTCCAGTTTCTAGAAACTGAAAGGACATGTGTGCCAGTCTTAGGAATGCACAAATGCATGTAAACAATCTGTTTACTCTTTGTTCTCTTTGACTAAATTGATTATCTTTAATTGCAAGTTTCATTGTATTTAACTTCTTCTTCCTGCCTTTGTTAGGTCTTCACAGTGACTTGTAAGTGTTATCATTTGTTCTATGCTACTAAATATTTGTTGTCCGAACAGATGACTTCAAATACATTTAAGTAAACTTTTAAACTCATTCACTCATTAACTGAATCGGATCCTTTTAATTAATCCTCAGTTGTAGCTCATGCTTAAGTGTCCTTTTATCTTCAGGATTTACATTTCTTTCTCATGTTCAACGCAAGCCACACACACACACACACACACACACGCACGCACGCACACACACACAAATAAATAAATAAATAAATCAATCAATCAGCAGTAACAAGTGTAACAAGAAAACAGAGATGCCACTGCTCCTTCTTGGCTATAGAGATGGTGTCAATTGTCCAAGAAAGGTGAGCTGCCAACTGCACACCAAGAAATTTGCTGCATTCGACCAGTTCCATCACAGACCCTGTGATGTACAGTGGGGTGTGGACAGCATAGGCCTTCAAAAATCATCTCTATCACCTATCTACATTAAGAGATAGATTATTACACTTGCGCCAGTCTGCCAGTCATCACATTACAATTCTGTAAGCTGATTCATCCCCATTGCTGATGAGACCCAACACCATTGTGTTCCACAAACTTATGATGATGTTAGAGTTGTATGCAATTTTAATACAGTCGTGAGTCAGCAGAATGAACAGTAGTATACACACCAGTGCTCAGCGTGATATTACTTGAGATTGTGTTTCCAATGCTGACTGCCTGGGGTCTTTCTGTCAGGATGTCCAGGATCCAGTTGAATAGGGAAATGTTGTAGCCTAGCAGACTTGTAAATTCCCTAAGAGGTTCTGAGGGATGATGGTGTTGAAAGAAGAACTGAAGTCAATGAACAGAATTCTGGCAGAAGTGTGTTTTTGTCCAGATGAAGAGTAGATGATATGACTACTTCAGTGTAATAGCTTGGGTGAAAGACAAACTGGAGAGGGTCATGTGATGTGTAAATTTGGCTTACAAGTGGCCCAAGACAAGCCTCTTGAAGACCTTCAAGATGAAAAGTGTGAGTGCTATATAAGGTGATAATCATTGAGTCACGAGACAAAGAAATTCTTTGCCATGGGTATAATGGTGGTGGTTTTGAAGCACTTGCCTCAGGCAAATGTTGAAGATGTCTATAAAGATATCTGTCAGCTGGTTTACACATTAGCTGACAATCGGCCAGCAATGTTGTCTGGTCCAACAGCTATGAGTGGGATTACAGACAAAAAAGTTCTTCACACGTTAGCAGTGGACAGTAGACTTCCTCACAAGTGTGTTGTTCAGGGCATCAAACCCTGCATAGAAGTTATAACTGACAATTCAAAATGCTATGAGAGATTCCCAGAGAGACCTTGGGGGGAATCTTTTTTGTGAAAATGCATATTATACAAAGTCTCTACCTATTAACGACACTGGGCAGGAATCAACAGTTGCCCATCAAGTTAGATGGGTATCTCATTGTGTGCTTTATGATAAAATTAGCATGATCCGAAATTTCTATGGTAGCAAATTTAAATCCATTAACCAAAGACAAATATTTTGTTTTAGAAATAAAGATATAGTCAATTCTTAAACAGTTATGAAATGCCGAAGAGAACAATTAACATGTAAATGTAAAACTTTATAAAAAACATTATAATTGTTATAATTTGTGAATTACTGTGGGGAATTTAGACAATAATGTTGAACTACACATAAGTTGGGTATGAAATAAAATGAACATATTCAGCCAATACAAATGTAGGATCATATATCTTTAACCATATTTACTTAGCGCATACACTGTATCTTGGCTATTATAACATCATCCTATACTTCTCCTACTCAGAGTTTCACCTGCCTAACATTTAGTGTTAACTAGGACGCCACTCTTTGAAAACATTAAATCCCCAAATCCAGGTGTGCAAAGCTTATCATGTCATACCCAAGAATACTTCAGACTCTAATCGGGCAAAAGATGTTCAATGAAGTATACTTTTGTCAATGGGATATTTCATCCATCCGTCCATTTTCCAACCCACTGAATCCAAACACAGGGTCACAGGAGCCAATCCCAGCCAACAAGGCAGGAACCAATCCCAGGCAGGGTGCCAACCCACCACGGGACACACACAAACACACACTAGGGCCAATTTAGATTCACCAATCCACCTAACCTGCATGTCTTTGGGAGGAAACCCACGCAGACACAGGGAGAACATGCAAACTCCACACAGGGAGGACCCAGGAAGTGAACCCGGGTCTCCTAACTGCAAAGCAGCAGCGATACCACTGCGCCACTGGGATATTTCAGTTTTATTACTTTAACACATTTGCAAACATTTCTAAAATCCTGTTTTTGCTTTGTCGTTCTGGAGTATTGAGTATTGATTGACATGAGGAAAAAAAATAATTTAAATGGTTTTAGCACAAGGATGCAACAGAACAAAATGTGAAAAACTTGAAGGAGACCTGATTGAGTCCACTGTATACATTGTATACATGTAGATGTATACATACACCTTTTGAGTCAGCAGAACAAAAAATGCTTATTTAAATGTTTATGTAAATATAAACAAAAATAAAAATGAAGACTTCACTTGAATTCAGATTTGATATCTTTCGCTCATTAGCATTTGGCATTTTTATTATGCACTTGGAGTGACTACTAAAAAAGCAAAAGAAACAGTTAGCGACAAAAAGACTGAGATGGCTTTAGAAGAGTGAAGAAAAAATAGAGGAGAGTAGTAGAGTTTTGCCACTGACAAATAAGGCATTTATTAATTAATTCCTGAACTTGTTTATTCCGATACAGGGTTGTGGGAAGCCATGGCCTATCTCAGCAAAACTGCGATATAATTTATGACAAGGACCAGCCATGGGTGGGATGTCGGTCGATTTACACATACATACCAATTTAGAAACCATGCTTCTGATGCTGAGGCAACAGTACTTACCACTTTGTTGCTTTGTTTAAAGAAAAGACAATACTCTGAATGGGGAAAAAAATGCCCAATTTAGTAAGAATGGTTTGAATAAAGACATATACTTGGAATTGATCAAAAATGTAACACTGTCTGGCAAAACAGCCTTTCATTTAATTTACATGTGATACAAGTTAGGATAATTAACATATAATTTCTAGGGTCCCTCTAGCATGATTTACTGTATAAATAAGCTTATCCGATTACTATGATTAACCTTTTCTATCCGTAAATGAAACACTTTTGATCCTTGGTTTTGCATTCAATAGAAGATCTAGGTTTTACGTGCACATTTTTAAACACAGATATTGCTTGATGTTCACTATAGTACCAACATTTACTACATGAAATAATGAAATCCTCAGTATGTGATTTTGTTTACACAATTGCTAGTGTTGAGATTTGGTACCTGATTGTTCACCTACAAGACTTATAAAGTCCATGACAGTGAATTATTTTTACCTAACATTTTACCACATCTGTATTCACTTTGTGCCAAAAATAATGTAAACATCATTTCAAGGTGATGTTTAATACATGATTCACCGGTTAAGAATTCCAAGTCCTCTCGCATTCATGAAGCAGTCATGTCCAAGGGAGAAATCTCAAATTCTTTCATTATTGCTTATTGTCACTCCAAATTTTTCAAAATTAGCTTTGCATCAGAATAAGCCCTACCAACCCAGGCCCCAGGTAAGATCTGTCATTTTCTGCTAATTTTATTTTAAACAAGTCTTTCACCCAAAGTACAACAGTTTGCTAACTGATGACCAGTTCTTGCAGGAAATCTACCTCCCAGCCTTAACTCTGTGCCTCTCCCTGTTATTCTGTATTCATTATAGATCAACTGCATGTCACATTATCTATGTATGTATCACATCAAATGTATATCTTTTGTGAGGATGGTGAAAAATAAGTTTCTTGGTTCACCAAATATTGATTTTTTTTCATCTATTGCCAAAGGGGACTGTTTTAACTAAAACAAGGCAAGAAAACATATAATACATAATCTTTCCTGTGTTATGAAAATCTGACTAGTTATATAGTATAATGGGGCATAACACCATCACCTTAATGATTTGTTAAATTATCCAGTTGGTTCTACTCAAATATTCTACCTATTATAAGTAACTATTTTTAGAATTCTTAAGATGTACTGCTATGTTCAAGGTGAGTTATTTGTTTTAATTTATTTTATTCTCTACAATAACTTCTGTCTCAATAAATTGGTTACAATTAACTGAGCTCTGTAGATATTGATATTATCTTAATTCTTTATTCATAAAAATGCCTGAAGCATTAATATTTAGTGCTTTAACAGAGCTTATAACTGCTGGTGGGGTTTAACACTAAATCACAAAGGGTCAGAACTCCAGGCATAGGAGTAGGCAAAGAAAACAACCTAATACATTTGTAATAAAATTTCAAAGGCGCAGAGGTGAAATAAATATAATGTATTAACAGACGCTTTATTATTTTCAAAATCTCTTCATAATTTGCTTTATTACATATTAATAATTTTTATTACATATATACAAAAGAAAAATCTTTTACGTCTGTTTTTTAAATTGCTGGCAATATCGCCAGCTACGTTTTAGTATTTTCAGTTTAATTTTAATTGATGAGTTCATGTATGAAAAGCACAAGAAATTTTACAATCAAAAGGTGATCTTTCAGTTCATCAGTTAGGAGATCCCTGTATGAATACCTTCAAGAACTTACAAATATAATCAAACTATTAATTTTGAGATGCAATGTCAGAAAAGGTAAGTCGTTGAAAAACACGGACTCTGAAGAATTTCTTTAGTACCAAAAAGAGAAACCGTTTACTGTTACCAATATACAGTATTTACAGGGTGGCAATTTAGTAATAGAAAAGAGCACCTGGTACTGTCAAATATTCAAACACAATGCACTAAAATAAATCTTTTCATATGGCGGGCCATGGGATCCTTTTTAAGAAAACAATGCATATGATTTGCACATATAGCTATCAGAGATAAGTTCCAATTAAACACAGACGCATGACCAGATTACTGGTTATTTTTCCATCTTCTCACGCCCAGGACAGGATCCATCCCAGCAACCGTCCGTCCCTGAGCACATTCACTTGTATCCAATTCACTCCCCAGTCACCCTGGCAAAATGTCAATCAAACCTCAAGTTCAGTGACGTATCACGATCAGGGCTGGTTCAGGAATCAATACTAAGACCACGCCCTCCTGTACGGATCATTGCAAAGTACAAACTTTATTTTCTTTAAAAAAAGTTAGTCGCCGTGATCCGTAGAGAAAAGGCGTGGTCTACTGATTTCTGTGCAAAACCTGACAGTTGAACGTCACTGATTTTGGGGTTTGACTAACATTTATGTCAGGATGGACCAAACAACAACCCCTGTAAAGTCATCCAGTAACGTCGTACATAAGTTTTTGAGGAGGTGGATTTGGCCTAGATTAAACCCCACCTCATCACGAAGAGAACATACAAAGCTGAAATATAATTAGACGCTGTGTACGATTAAATTCATACTACTACTTACATACTGCTACCACATATATTAGCAGTTTTAAGAATAGATGCATGTCTTAAGATTGAACACGAAAGAGTTAAATAAATAGAAAAATGGGCGGTACAAAGAGTGAGAGGTTTGCCGACATCTCGCGTGATGTCAGTGACGTGGCCAGATTTTTTTTCAGTGTATCAAAACAGAGTAAGCGAGGCGGAGAAGCTGTGTGCAAGAAGCAACATTGGTTCGTAGGATGTTGGTTTGACTGCTTGCATAGAAGACATATTTTATAAGAACAGCGCTGTTCTGGTGGGTGAATTGTCAAGTTAACTTTTTTCGCTGTTATTTATTTTGTCAGCGACGGTAGAATAAAAGTTCAACCTTAACTGTAACACTCTCTCTCTCAGTGACGATTATACTAACTGATTTCTCCAAAAAGAAAGCTGACCGATGGCAATCCAACAGTTCATTTACTGGATTGCGATCTTGATGCGTTATTCTTTTGGAGGAGTTATGGGCAATGTAAAATTCCGACATCATCCAGATTTGCATGTTACTGAGCCGTTTGAACGCTACCCTTTTTCCAGAGAGAGGAGACTTAAGGCATAGTCATCACTGTCTGCTATAAAATGCGGATATGCATTTTGAATGCCTCCAAGTTTTGAGGCAGGGATCATGTTTACTGTACCTCCGCCAACTTAAACACTTGCACATGGGCGGTGAAGAGAGGGAGGGACAAGTCGGCTTGTGAAAATAATGCAGTTCTTTTAACGTCGTTTGCACTGTGATCGAGCCTAAGCTATAAAAATGCCATATCAACAGAAAAGGTTACAGAAATATTTGTCGAAGTTATCTTTAGTGTTAACAGGCGTCTACATTGGTTCTGAATTGAGCGAGAAGATGCAGAGAACAATTGTGTAATACTTTCAAAGCTCGTTTAAGCTAAAACATTTCAAAAGAATCCAATTGCATGTAAGTCTACTACCATATTTAACTTTGTAGTCTGTTACGATATCAACAGGCCTATGTATAAAGAATCGATGCTTCGTATATTATTTTTTTTTTTACTTTGATCAAAAATTAATACTCAGTTCATCTTTTTTTACATACACAGATACTCAAACCCACTTGATCAAATCCAGGATGGGGCACAGCCAGTTCCAGTGTTCTCCAATTCTTTTGCCACCCTATTACACTTTACTGCGGTGTAAAAGCAAGGCAAGCAAAAATCGTACAGATATGGCTGACAGATCAAACTCGCTATCAGATTTTGGTGTTGCGAGAGACAGTAAAATATGTATAAAAAGATTAAAAAAATGAAGCAAATGTTATGAATTAATAAAAGTAAAATACTTCAATTAACTGCGATTAAAGTATTTTCTTCTTTAAATATGGCACCAGTAACACTGTCACTTGTGATGTGTACTGCTTCATTGATATGCAAGGAAATCTTGCAGTTTCCTATCTTTAGCAAGCCTTTCAGATTTGTTAAACTAACAGAAGAGCATTGGAATGGCATCACAAGGAGGACTTCCTTTTTAATTCAGGTGCCAACTAATTTTATTATTTTCCATTTATATAATTTGTTTCTCTCACAGTCTGTTTTTATATTTTTTTTCAACCATCTTAAACTGGCTCCCACAAGTCAGCAACTGCAGTGTATAACTTATTTTGATATACCTAATTTTATTTATTTTCTTATTTTTTTATTAATTTTATTTCAACTATTTATACGACAAAAGACTTCAAAGTCAAACTAGAAATAAAAAAAAAACACACACCAGAAAATCAGAACAAAGACTAAACCCAATAAAACAGAATTCTCTCCCTAGAAAAAGAGAGAACTAGAGCATGGGCCAAAATAGTTACAAAAAAGAAAGACAAAGAGCAAGACTAGTCTATGTGCTAGTAGTGTTGTAAAGACAATTACAGTCAGTTTGTCCTTCTCCACTTTAAACCTGTCTGGAAATACTCTGATACTGTACCTAATTTTAAACAATTCAGCACACACAAAATTAAAACTGTATGACTTACGTAAAACTCAATAACATTTCTTACGTTTTAAGCTGAGGGAATACTGATAAATAATTGTAATCAATTGTAGCATTAAACCAGAGAGAAAAAAGAAAGTGTTAATTAAACCTCTGCTAACTGAGACACCTACCCGTGCAAGATTTTTATGCATATGGTGATCAGGGTAAATATAAAACGCATTATAATAAGATTTGTAAACAGATTTACAGGCTGGATCATTTGCTTATAATCTTTTCCATTTAAAGACATGCAGTTTTAAATTTTGTGCCTTCCCATAAAATGTAGAGCTATAGCTATTTAATGGTATTTTTGCTTGTTCTATGTTTCTGTGGTTGATGCAAGGGTTATTTTAATGTAAGATGATAGCTAAATATTCTACTCCAAATTAGGGATGAGTGGTTCTGAGTCTTTAGGCGACCAAAGTTCTTTACTGATACACTCCTACAAGTAACTATGTTTAATACCTTTAAGACTGCTCTTTCCTTTTTGGCCCCAAAAGATCCCTATTACAATGCCTGTAACATTTAATGCATTCTGTTACCAATGGTTTGACATTGGGAAAGTTCAATACAGTACACTTTGTAGGTAGTAACTTGTGAAGTTTTATATTCATATAGTAAGCATCTATCCTGCAATTCCCCCATGACCCTAATTGCATGTGGTACAGTCTGGTTTATTCAACTAAAACAGAATAAGGCTATGGTATATTAACACATTTTCAAATAGTAAAGTCAAATAAATGATATTATTTGGGGAACAGTATATGCAGCAGTGAAATGCATATGTTTGTAGCAGTTACCTCATTTACTTAATCTTTAAGCTTTCACAATAATACAGCTAGCCTCAATTTCAGGATGCAGTATAGGTTAGGTAAAATTGAGTTTTAGGAGTTTGGTCTAACTCACTTTTTGGAGTAGTAAAAACATACCATGTAGACTCCAAAATGTGCCTAGGTAGTTTTCTGTTATGTGCCAAAAGCAATATTTTAGATTATACTTTATTTGTCCCCAGGAGGAAATTTAAATTTTACAGAAGCTCAAAAATACATATAATAAAAATAAAAGAACAACCCACCTAAACACACACGTTCTTGCTGTGGTAATAGAGACATGCTGCTGCCAGTGTTTGGCTTTCATGCCATATTGTGCTATTTTTGAAAGCATTGTGTAGGAGAAAATTTTGATTTGGCTGTGTGTGGGTTCTTGTGCTGTTTTTAAAAGGTTATGTGTGGCGGCCCAAATGGCAAAATTCCATGGGACAAACTGCCACCACATCACAAGGACAACAGCGGCAAAACTTCAAGAAGAATCTAGCCTGGATGTCTACAGTCCCAAAACTCCCTGCGGTTGTCAACAGTGTACATTCATTAGGCTGACCCACAGCAACATTAGATAGATAGATACCTTATTAATCCCAAGGGGAAATTCACACACTCCAGCAGTAGCATACTGATAAAAACAATATTAAATTAAAGAGTGATAAAAATGCAGGTATAACAGACAATAACTTTGTATAATGTTAACGTTTACCCCCCAGGGTGGAACTGAAGAGTCGCATAGCGTGGGGGAGAAACGACCTCTTCAGTCTGTCAGTGCAGCAGGACAGTGACAGCAGTCTGTCGCTGAAGCTGCTCCTCTGTCTGGAGATGATACTGTTCAGTGGATGCAGTGGATTCTCCATAATTGATGGGAGCCTGCTTAGTGCCCATCGCTCCGCCACAGATTTTCAGGTTTTTGCAGGTTTTCAGCTGTCATTGGGCTGGAAATCTTTCCAGGACTTCTGCCTCACTCCCCTCCTAGTTTCCTAGTTTTAATTGCAGTACAATTGCCACTGCTACTGTTTTTATTATTAGTTATTTTGTATATATTTACTACTGTTTATTTCCATTTATTACTATCTATTAATATGTATTTATTAATTTATAGTCTTTTTTTATTTACTATTTATTTCAATTTGCCACTATTCATTTACTGTTTATTTATTAATTTAAAATATATTGTTTTATTTTATTTGTTTATTTAAATTTGTTACTATGTATTCATTTGCTGTTTATTTATTAACTAGTCTTGCAGTTGTCCTGTGCTTATGTGTATGTTACACTAAGATCTTGGGGATCATTATTTTGTGCCATAATAATTATGAAAATAAAGCTGCTTGACTTGGAAAAAAATAACAGGGTTGTAAGTGGCAGTGAAATGAGGTCAGAAATGCTCAGATTATACCACAGGCTTATATATGTATATAGTCATTAATATTTGTATAGAGCAGGTCCAGCTTGTAGTATCAATGAGTGGAACACACTGGTATAAGTGTGTTTTCTTGTTTGACGTTGCCAGCATTCTGAGAATCATGTCTTATGCTGCGTCGGCCTGAATAATGACATGGACAAATTCAGTCAAAATTTCAATGTCTGTATCACTCATTTTGTACAATGCTCACTCTATATTTACTATTATTCATTACAGTCCTCTTCTTGCTTATACAAAAATGAATATAAAATAAGGAGTTTTTGTATATTTTCTGTAATAGATTAATGTCACCCTATTCAAAATCCAATTGTTAAAATAATAATAAGTAACATATACGGTATGTGGATAGTACACTAACCAAACATAAACCACCCACTCCAGCTACTGTGTTCAGGTGCTTCAACTGCAGCCGTTGTTATCAGGTGCATAAAATGAAGCACATAGCCATGCAGTCTCCATTGACAAACATTGGCAGAAGAATGGCATATTCATCCCGTGAACAGCAGCTGGTGACGGAGGGCGGGTGTTCACACAGCATTTGTGGTGATAGAGCAAGCTGAATATGCGTGTAAAGCCTTGGCCATTTCTGGGCAATAAAAGGAAAAGATTAAAAGTGTCAACAGTCAACGCAGATTTGTTCAGCACAAATAACATAGAAAATAATAAATTATAAAATTGTGTAAAATTGTTCATATTCAGTGTCTGGTTTTGATTATGCTTGTTTTTATCAGACAAAAAACAAAACCAGATAGCAAACCATGTGGTGTAGTAAGCTTCCACTAACATTAATCTCATATCCAGATCCGTTTAGTGATCATGACACAAAAGTAAACTCCATAAGAGCTCCATGCCATATTTACCAAAACTAAAACTGAAACTAATTGATATAAAAATAAAATAGAAATGTCTTTGTGAAATAAAAACTAAATCAAAACTAAAAATATACGATAACGGAAAACTAAAACTAAACTGAATTTCCATGTAATGTCAGAAAAAATATTGAAATAAAAATGAATTTAAAAAGACAAAACTATAATAACCTAGGCTACTAGATAAGTTAAGGCCAATTCATAACATACAGAATTCAGCTGTATATCACCTGGCAGCTTCATGTGCTTGTTGCACAAGAAACACAGGTGAGTGACATCATTCTTTACATTTTTAAGTTTAATGAATAGGTGGATCTCCAAATAAGATTAGTCATATGTGGGTGTCAGTGCTGTACACACCTGAGGCTAAAACTTGCAGTGGTTCATATGGTCTCTCTTTAGTATATTACATACTGGGCCACTGTCAGAGTTACTGTGTTATATCAGTGTCACATTGAAATGATTGGTGATCTGTGCCTGAGTGTTTCCATGTATCCTCTGAACAAACTGTGAACAGGCCTTGCTTTCATACATTGTGTTTGGCTTTGTTCATGCCCAGGAGAACTTCATGCTGTGGATAAATTTGGCCTTAGTGCCTTTGGAAAGGCATACTGTTTCTTGTATGCATGCTCTCCATCTTGCCGTTTTTTCCTGCAGTACATTGACTTCAGGGAGATTTTTCATTTAGTTTGATTTATTCCTATATGACCAATCTTATAAATAAATTGAACTGGTTTATGAAAAATAATCCCCGACATAGATTAATCCTTTTCTTTTTCAAAATTTTTGTTATCTTATAATCTGTGCTGTTATGGTAGTAAACCGTTTATACTCCCTCATGGTTGTATGGTCCCTGTTCAGTGTATGCATATAACCTTCAGGCCTATTTTCGTTATGGAGATGGATTCATTTTATCTGTATATTTTTTGAATATACTTAAATTAAAGGATTATCCTATTTCATAATTTATTTTCTCTTGTATGTATGCTATCAATTTTAAGAATACGATGCCTTATGTGAAATAGTACAGGATTACATTTTTCTGTCCAAATTAAAAGTATAATATCTTAAATTCAAGTTTAAAATGAATTTATTGTCACATGTATGGAGTATGGTTAAAAGAGAATGACTACTTTTTGTGACAGCTTTTATTGAAAATGTCACATTTATATTATTTATTTTTTGGGATGTTAGATTTATGAGGTAGCAATAATAACCACTGTACTACCATTTGACCCTGTGTGGTGCTTGCACAGCATGGGCTTTCTTCATCAAGTTAAATTTGCCTTCCCTGTCCCAAATTGATGCAAGCTGGCTTGATTAGTGACTTTCAAGTGGCACCAAAGGTGAGTGCAATTGTAGGTGCTTAAGTGAATTCTCTTTCATTTTTTTTTTGGCTCCTTGGATAGGTATGAGAATATCTGCAGCAGAAATAATATGTATGATATGCTACCTGTTGTAATGAAAAATAATTGCATTAGTATGTGTAAATCAAGACACATTCTAATGGATGTTGAACAGCAAACTTTAGGACTCTTTCAGAGATTCTTTGATCAGATCCTCTCCCCTACATTTAGGTCAACTGTCTGTTTGTAGTTTTTGGCGTTTATGATATACACCTTTTGTATGCATGATTCTGCATTAAAATCATGTACTCGCGTAAACTAGGACTGACTCCCCAACTCCAGCTTACAAGAGTGCCGAATGCAGAATTTAAAACCGACAAAGTGATGTAATCAACAAGTAAGTGGAAAAGCATGATGCCTCATCAGAAAGTGCCTCCTTGCAATTATGAGTTGAAGTGTTCACAGGATATTTTCCATTGATTAAGTAACATGGATTATCTATTAGTGTTTGCAAGCTGAATGGTTTTCACAATATTTTACTTGTGTTTGAAAATTTAATCATTTATTAGGAACATAGCAAGTTCACAATCTAAAGGTACCTCATGGCTATGTACTGTACATGTATGTAAAGACGATAAATTTGAATACGTATTTGCATATATTTAAACATATCTTAAATCTGAAACATTCCGATATCAGTGGGTTGACTGGCCTATCGTAAACACAAAGGCTTATCTCACAAAGATCAAGTATGGGTCATATACTGTATCTCAGTATCCAGGATGAATATGGAGATACTTGAAATCCATTTCCACAACAAAAAAGGTATGATGGATTGAGTCAAGAGTTTCTCTTGTTAAGTGTCACAGATTGACATTTTTGCCTATAGTGATGTGCTTTGGATTGTAATTTCAGTTAAATAAAAAGTGGATAATGTTCAAATTATCATGTAATTAAATAACAGTACTTTTTATTGGAGTATTTGCAGTATTTATTGAAAAACCAAAAAATCTCAATATCATCATAATCCAAGTATCAAGGTAGTGTATCATATATGATCCCTAGCAATTCCTATCTCCTGTCTAGGGCTCTTTTTTGCCTAGCACAGCTAGGATAGACCGCAGCCTCTTGGCAACGTTGAATTAGAATTTGTCGTTTTGAGAATACTATACAGTATTACTATTCTACACCAAAAACAGATGTAAGCATTTTTCACTGATAGCAGTACAATCAAAGTTGTAACCAGTAATTATCATTATTTTTTCAATTATGGTGTTAACCTGGGTAGATATTGTTCAGTGGACATTATACAAACAGTCAAGTCCAGAGTATCTTTGCAAAGCATAAATAAAGAATTAATGGACAATATATTTTTAGATTAACATTTTTAATCTTTATTGATTTTCTTTCACCTGTCAGTACAATAATTTTTGTTTGATTGGAAACAAAACACTATAAACAAATATACAGTGCATCCGGAAAGTATTCACAGCGCATCACTTTTTCCACATTTTGTTATGTTACAGCCTTATTCCAAAATGGATTAAATTCATTTTTTTCCTCAGAATTCTACACACAACACCCCATAATGACAATGTGAAAAACGTTTACTTGAGGTTTTTGCAAATTTATTAAAAATAAAAAAAACTGAGAAATCACATGTACATACTGTAAGTATTCACAGCCTTTGCTCAATACTGTTGATGCACCTTTGGCAACAATTACAGCCTCAAGCCTTTTTGAATATGATACCACAAGCTTGGCACACCTATCCTTGGCCAGTTTCGCCCATTCCTCTTTGCAGCACCTCTCAAGCTCCATCAGGTTGGATGGGAAGCGTCGGTGCACAGCCATTTTAAGATCTCTCCAGAGATGTTCAATCGGATTCAAGTCTGGGCCACTTAAGGACATTCACAGAGTTGTCCTGAAGCCACTCCTTTGATATCTTGGCTGCGTGCTTAGGGTTGTTGTCCTGCTGAAAGATGAACCGTCGCCCCAGTCTGAGGTCAAGAGCGCTCTGGAGCAGGTTTTCATCCAGGATGTCTCTGTACATTGCTGCAGTCATCTTTCCCTTTATCCTGACTAGTTTCCCAGTTCCTGCCGCTGAAAAACATCCCCACAGCATGATGCTGCCACCACCATGCTTCACTGTAGGGATGGTATTGCCTGGTGATGAATGGTGCCTGGTTTCCTCCAAACGTGATGCCTGGCATTCACACCAAAGAGTTCAATCTTTGTCTCATCAGACCAGAGAATTTTGTTTCTCGTGGTCTGAGAGTCCTTCAGGTGCCTTTTGGCAAAATCCAGGGTTGTGCCTTTTACTAAGGAGTGGCTTCCGTCTGGCCACTCTACCATACAGGCCTGATTGGTGGATTGCTGCAGAGATGGTTGTCCTTCTAGAAGGCTCTCCTCTCTCCACAGAGGACATCTGGAGCTCTGACAGAGTGACCATCGGGTTCTTGGTCACCTCCCTGACTAAGGCCCTTCTCCCCCGATCGCTCAGTTTAGATGGCCGGCCAGCTCTAGGAAGAGTCCTGGTGGTTTCGAACTTCTTCCACTTACAGATGATGGAGGCCACTGTGCTCATTGGGACCTTCAAAGCAGCAAAAATTTTTCTGTAACCTTCCCCAGATTTGTGCCTCGAGACAATCCTGTCTCGGAGGGCTACAGACAATTCCTTTGACTTCGTGCTTGGTTTGTGCTTTGACATGAACTGTCAACTGTGGTACCTTATATAGACAGGTGTGTGCCTTTCCAAATCATGTCCAATCAACTGAATTTACAACAGGTGGACTCCAATTAAGCTGCAGAAACATCTCCGAGATGATCAGGGGAAACAGGATGCACCTGACCTCAATTTTGAGCTTCATGGCAAAGGCTGTGAATACTTATGTACATGTGCTTTCTCAATTTTTATATTTTTAATAAATTTGCAAAAACCTCAAGTAAACTTTTTTCACTTTGTCATTATGGGGTGTTGTGTGTAGAATTCTGAGGAAAAAAATGAATTTAATCCATTTTGGAATAAGGCTGTAACATAACAAAATGTGGAAAAAGTGATGCGCTGTGAATACTTTCCGGATGCACTGTATACCTGTACTCTGATCATTTGTCTTTTGAAAATTTTGACTATTGCATGACCTCCTTCGTACCCCTGTTTTGAATTTCTTCTGTTTATTTAGATGGCTTTACTCTGCTTAATTGAAACATCCTCACCCAGGTATTCCCTTCCAGTCAAGCCAGATAATTTCACACAATGTGAATTTTTGTATTATATGTTCCAAAAGGGTAGTTGGAAGTTCAACGGTGTGTAAAGGGCATAAAATCAAGGCTGAAGACTGATTACAGGTGTTATACACATAATTCATAAACATTACGAGGGTTAATCAAATTGAAACATCATTAGTATGGTGTGGTTTAACAAAATGTAGACTGTGTATACCATTTTTTTGTAGTGTATGTATTTTCACGTGCATTTCATTGTTTTGCCTTTCATGTACTATTCAACAACATAGAGGTACATCATGGCAGAAGGAGGGTTTGACCCTTGTGAATGCATCTGTTCTCATGATAATGCTATGAGAAGATTAATTAATTTGGTAAGTAACTCATCAATAAATAAATCTTGTATTATTATGAAGGATTGGATACAGTATGCTTCCAACTGTTTGATTTAGTTTGATTTGATGAGTTATATATGAATGTATGGATAGTTGTGAGAAAAAGGTATATAAAAAGTATCAGTTCACTGACATGTGAGCTACAGTTTAACAGATGCCATTGATTCAATTATTTCACAAAAATGTATTTGCGCTAGAATTTTGTGTCTGCTAATCCTGTTCATTTAAGATAACAAACTTGTTGATATAGTGATTCACACTATGCAGTTACGTACTTCACATACACTTCTGCAACAGGATATAAATGGCATTATCACAAAGGCAAAATAATATTGCCTGACTTCTCTGTACCTTAGATATTTCAGCTTGTATTTCATCTCTTTCTGTCATCTAATCAGTTTATTCTGTCTTTTCAACCCACATATGTATTTCCTTTACATTTTTTCATCCCATTCATCGTCCAATGTTTAAACTCAGTGGCCCATAATGTGAGTGTTAGATTTATGCCCCGTTTGTACAAGAACACGTCTCACCATAAAACTGATTAGGCCACCATTTTACATTGCTTCTTGGTAGGCACTCATTACAGACATGTATGCCAAAATTCAATAACAGGCAGATTGTTTTCTTTCTCACTCTATTTGTTTCTTTTTTCAGTTTGGTCATTGGGGATTATGGTGGTGAATCCATCATTAACAACAAATGGAATAGATAGATCACGGAAAAGTTGTTTAGGTTTATTTCACACTGTTTTCTTCATGCTTCTGATATTAGTTTAAAATGAAAGTGGAATGTAAACATGGCCACATTGTATATTGTGGAGAAAAGAATGTCAGACATGTATTTACTGGCTTACATTGCCCAAGTTACTTATTATTATACAGCTGACACATTTTCAGAAATGGAAACACAAGAAAAGTGATGCTTAAGGTACTGAATTTCATCATTTTAAAAAGAAGTCGTTTGTGTTTTTTTTTTTTGGGTTGGAGCCGATCATGTTTATGTTTGCAGAAGTTACTATCCGCAGTTTTACTGTTCGTTTTCTATCCTGCTAGAACAGGATGCAGTGAGAACAAGTGTGGGTTGGGAAAGTAGTTTCTTTGTAACTTCAGCTTATTTCCATTATGCATTGTATTTGGATTCCAGCAAACTTTCACTGCTTAAGCATGTGGGGGAAAAAAAAAGGATTGACAGTCTTTATAATGTATTTTTGTAGGCAACACTGTGACAGACTGAGGATTTAATTATTTCTCATTTGCAAATTGAAATTATTCTAGATGTTCCTATTTGTTTTATCCTGCACAGTTTTAAATCAAATGTATCTTCATTTAGTATCAATCATACATTTTACTTCCAAATATGGATTGGATTTGGATGCATGGCCACATTATATACAGCCCTTCTACAACTATATACAACTTGAGTTAAATATGTGCGCAAAGCAAGAAAGTCTGGTTCACTTTGAACTGTTGAAAATGCAAAAGCAGTAATCCTGCTGTTTACACTTTTCTTAATATAATTACGGACTCCCTAATGTCTGTCTTTTTTTGATTCATGTGATTAAGCGAGTGAAAGGACTTCAGAACATATACATGTTACTTAGTTTTAATACACTTTTTGTGTAAATTTTGATATTTTACACACCTTTTTTGTATATGATTTTTTTTTTTTTTGAGCAGCAGTGGTTTATCGGGGACTTCATTGTATGTATTTATTTGTTTTGAAAAAACAGGCACATTATCGGATAAGATGCTAATAAGATAATTAAGAGGCTGATCTAAAGAGTGTCACTTTTTATTCCTTTGTATTCTTTAGATGCATTTTTTAACAGTTTATAATAAAAATGTTTTTTTTTATCCTCTCATCTCAGGTGAGCATAATTATTCTGATATTAAAGTGAACCTAGTGAGAGTTTCTTGCCGATCACCTGAGGTTGAGTTTCGCCCAGCAATGTGAAAAATATAGCTAAAGAAGGCAACTGAAAATGCAAAGTAGGAAAGTATATATTCCCGGCTGGGAATCTGACATCTTCACTATATACAGTTTTTATAGTAGCCTCCTTAGGTGAAATTTAGTTAAAAATCTTTCAAGCATTTACAACTTACTGTCCGTTGTGGATAACATTCATGAGTCACAGATCTGTAGTCTCAGAACAAAGTTAACTAAATACTAACAGCAGAGAACTACATTTATAATACATTTGGCATTGTTAAACTTCGGGAGGTATGTTGAGCAAGTCCCACACTAACAGTCAAGGTTAACATAGTAAATAATGAAAACCGTATCACAGAGCTTTTTACACTAAATTATTCACCAAACATTTTACTAATTCAACATGTGCCTAATTCATTAGAGGTTATCTTTTATTGTTATGATACCCAGGGTTATGTTTAATAATATTTGATCGCTGGCATTTTGATGCAAGGATGGTTGGAAGTCTAGAAGTAATTTTCAAGGCATGGTGTTCAAGTTGATTATTTATAGACTTTCAGGAAACTAGTGTGCAAATATTGTGGATTTAATCTCCATTCTACTACCTAACTAGGCAAATGAGAAAACCTCATGCTTTTTTACTTATTCTGTTGTGTTCTTACACCATTGTTTGTTACATCTCCTCCTACTGATGCTTGAAGGTAAGTAAAAAGCAGACGGTTTTCTTATTTCTATCATTTTATGTGTTTCAGCTAAGACAGTCCCAGTCCTACTGTACAGATACAGAATGTCTTCAGGAGAGTAAGTTAAACTTAATTTATTAGTGTATTATCTATTAATCTATTATTTTTTGTCATGCCTTGCTTAGAAGTTCAGTGTTAAATGTTGTCCCACTTTTTTGGTGAAGCACATTTGTGATTTTTTTTGTTTTGGGAACGTTTCGAGCAGCGGTTCTAAACAATGGAGACTTGAGAAAGTATTTAGAAAATTGTCAAATCATGCTTTAAAATGTGTTTAAGTAGTTGTAAGATGCTCAATAAGAAAAAAAGTTCATATTGAAATGTCAGTAAGCAGCATTACTGATTGATTGAGTTATAGTCATGTCATGTCATTTTTAAACCCACTTAGTGCTGGAGCGTATCCCAGTTAGCATAGGGATGCAAGGTAGGAGCAAACCCTGGACAAGGTGCCAGTCCATTGCAGGACTACATACACACACACCATGGCCAATTTAGTACCACCAATCCACCTAACCTGCATGTCTTTGGAATGTCGGAGGAAACGGGAAATCCACACTTAACATGGGGAGAACATGAACCTGGGTCTCCTTACTGCTAGGCGGCAGCGCTGCCACTGTACCGCCCT
The DNA here is from genome assembly GCA_026402145.1 of Polypterus bichir lapradei. Taxonomy (NCBI): domain Eukaryota; kingdom Metazoa; phylum Chordata; class Cladistia; order Polypteriformes; family Polypteridae; genus Polypterus; species Polypterus bichir. Next base: position 52,845,610 of record JANRMT010062808.1, read on the forward strand.
TGAATTAAAGTACCACTTAGAAATGGTAGTAATAGTCACTAGGATGTCCCTGCCTTGTTTATATGCATTTGGATATCTTTGTTTAGAACCACCATCTTGATTTCCCAGAGTATCAAAAGACAAGTTCATACACTTATACATTAAAGAAAATAAGTCAATTTAACCCCTGACTATATATTCTGCACCGTTGCTGATGTGTTAAATGTTGCAAAATTCAAGACGTCTGTCCTGAGTTTTAAAGTAGTATTTTGAGTTGAATCACACAAAAAGACAAAACTAACTGTATGATTAAGGTGTATCCAGCAGAGAGCACTCTTTCGCCCCAGGATGTGTTTCTTGATGCAGTATTAACTAGAACCAATGCCATCCCTTTTGTGCCCATGGCGTAAAATAATTACAAGAGAGAAATATGGTACAAAAAGAGATATATGTATTTATCCTCAAGTTTGCTGACAATACCACTGTAATAGGTCTGATCAGTGAGGACGATGAGTCGGCCTACAGGGAGGAGGTCAGACTCCTGTCAGAATGGTGTCAGGACAACAACCTCACCCTCAACCTTAGCAAAACTAAGGAGATGATTGTGGATTTCTGCAAACAGGCAACAGCGCACAGCCCCATCTACATCGGAGATGAGGCTGTGGAGTAGGTCAGCAGCTTTAGGTTCCTTGGAGTCACCCTCACTGATGACCTTAAATGGTCAAGTCACACTGCGACAGAAGTCAAGAAAGCCCAATAACACCTCTAGTTCCTCAGGAGACTGAGTATAAAGCCCGGATGTCCCCCACAACCCTGTGCAGATTCTACAGGTGTACTGTGGAATCCATCCAGACAGGATGCATCACATCCTGGTATAGCAACTGCTCAGTTCAGGACTGCAGAGCTCTGCAGCGTATGGTGAAAACAGCACAGCAGATCACGCGCACAGAGCTTCCTGCGATCCATGACATCCACACTACACACTGTCTCAGGAAAGTGAACCGTATCAGGCGGGACCCCAGCCACCCTGCACTGTTACGTTTCACCCTCCTCCCATCTGGGAAGTGACTAAAGTCCATTCGGACGTGCACCTCCAAGTTCAGGAACAGTTTTTACCCAACTGCAATCAGACTCATGAACAATCAGTAACCTTGTGTCACCTCCACTGCTACCTGCACATATACTTCTGCCACTGTCTCTATTTATTCCTAGGATTCTAGTTTTATATATTTACTTATTTATATTCATTTATTTATTACACATGACAATAAAGAATTGAAATTAAGTTGCTTTAAAAGATATCATTCATTCCCAGAATATAATGTATAATCCTGTATATACAGGTAAAATTCCGTTACAATGAACTCCCAGGGACCTAAAAAATATTTTTTTGTAACGAGATTCTGTATTTGTTACTATAGTGCTTTCTTTATCTTGTATCCAGGCGTTTGCAATCATTTCAATAGCTTCTTTCGCGTTAATTTTGATCTCCTCATGCCTAAAAGTTATGCTGACGAGAATTTTTCTCAGCATTTCCTTGCGATAATACACTTTCAGGGTGTGAATGATGCCCAAATCCAATGGCTGAAGCACTGCTGTGCAATTGGGTAGGAGGAATTCAGCGCGAACATTATCTAAATGTGGAAGCATGTTGTGGGCAGCACAGTTATCAATCAGGAGCCGAATCATCCTCCTTCATATTGTGAGGTTTCTGAACTCTTTTGAGATCCTCCCAACCCCTCCACTCCTCACCCAACGGGAAAGACATGCTGAAGTACGTCCTGAAGCGCGATTGCAGCGTCTGTGGAAGATTGTTTGTCCGTTGCTGGGGCAGGCAATAGGAGGCTCACAGCGCTGCAGTAAAGCGCCACAGAAGCAAATCATAAAAGATAGGGGTCGCGCTATAAGCCTGTCTGTGAGCTGTGAGCCTGTCTTGCACCCCAAAACACGAGGCTTAGTCTCAGTACTTTAAACCAGCTTTATTCAGCTTGAAACAGGAATGGCACAGTTATTTATTGGAGTGTGATCTGCCACTCTGCTATACACAGACACAGCAGTCAGGCAGAGTTGTGGCCAGGTCAGTGATCAAGTAATCCTGTTGTCTATATTTACAATTTATGTGCTCCTAACCTTGCATCACCCCTCGAGATCTTTTCTGTTTACTTTTGGCGGAGAGATTCAGCATATCTGTGAGCCTGCTATTGCCCCATACAGACGCGGAGATCGCACTTCGGGACTCTCTTCGGCTTGCTGTCTAGTTGGGGGAGGTACCAAGAGAGTTTACAAACCTCTCAGTTTCTTGAATGAGTGCCGCATTAATAGGAATGTTTCTTGAATGAGCATCACTGAACCACATAAAAATGGCTTTTTTGACGTCTTCAAATGCAGCAGTTCACATGCGTTTGCAACTCGAGATTTTTCTACTTTTTTTGCTTTCAAGAAAATTGACAGTGTCGATGGCGAAATTCCGAATTCACTGGCATCGTCTTTTTCCTTTTTGCCGCAATCGAGAGCTGCAAAAAGTTAGTTTTTTTTTTTCTCTAATATGAAGCGTTATCGTTTTTTCGTGTCTGCCATTTCTATAGGAGGGTGACAGTGAGTTAAATTCCAATGGATGTTTTTCAAATGTTGACGAGCAATAAGCAAAAGATAAACTGAACACCGCAGGAAACAAGAAAGGCAAAAAAAAAAAAAACAGTACGAGTAAAGTTCGAAGAAAGAAAAAAAAATGACAGTGTTTCTGTTTGGGGATCATTGTGCACAACTGGGCTGCAATCACAAAACTAACTGCTCTGTGGATGATTCATTCTGGCATTTCAAGGTCTTTTGGGCACTTCGTTGTAATGAAAGTATCTGCTGAATGTACTTCGTAGTAATGAGATTTCTATAGACTCATGTCATATGGGGAAGCTGTCGGGACCATAAAAATACTTCTTTGTAATGAAAATTTCGTTGTAAAGATATTGTAAAGATATTCGTTGTAATGGAATTTTACACACATATTCAGACCGGACAGAAGCAAAGGGACATCACGGCCAAGTGGGAGAATGTTGACACACAGATGTCCCATCCAGCAGCGAAGAATGTTGGTTGCATAGTGAGATGCTTCTGACATCGTGCTGGATCCTCATCATTATAAACACTCACATAATTACATATTCATAGAATTCATAGAATTTTTGTCAGATATGGACGACTACCAGAAGAACTGGCTGGTTATTAATATCTTCACAGACTCTGGGGTTTTTAACCATATTAGTCAAGCAGATATCAGCACCTTTTAACATAACCTGCTTGTGCCCTTCACATGTTTTCTGCCTGTCTCCCTAACCTGACTTACAGCTATCATTTGTCAGTCTCCCTGGCAGTCTCTTTCTCTCTCTCTCAGCTGAATTGCATGGCTTTGTGAAATAAATTTCACAAATTACATTCGGCACAAATAACCTTCTTGCTGCATAAGGGTGGTTATGTGTGGCAGTGGCAACCCATCCAAGGTTTGTGTCCTGCCTCTGGCCAAGTGAAGCTACAATAGGCAATGGCTCCATGTGACCATGAACTGGTTAAGCTGGTTAGATAATGAAGGACATATGACTTTAGCTATATCCATTACACACAGGATGAATGAGATTCCAAATTCTGAAAATTTCTGAAAGACTTGGCCCTAAGCCATTTTGGATTAGGAAAAATTTAACCTGTATTAACTGTAGTGTACTTGATTCATTGGAAAAAAAAGTTTCAACTTAAGTTCAATAACATCTTTTTACTTAAGTTTCTTTTATTCTCACATATCTGTGAAAAAATATGCAAAAATTAAATTCAGAATAATGTTCTGAGGTAAACAAAATTAATTAAAAGAAGTATCACATAAGATCTAAATTCAATAACCATTAAATAAGCCACTTGAAATCCATTGTGAACCCTGAGCAATAGCAATGAAATGTAATTGAAATGGAGAAAAGACAGCATGTCTGCATGTTCAGTTCAGGTTTGCTCTTTTTTGAGTAAATGTGTCCTTGCAGCAGAGAATAGATGCTCTGACATTGATGGTGCAGGAATACAAAGACAGCCCCACTCAAATTGGCAAGTGTTAGAAAGTGTCCTTCATTCGTCTTTGTGCATTCTCTTAATAGAACACTGATGATTAATCAACACAGCTCATATCTACCTTGCAGCTGTAGTATTGTTTAACTGGGTTAGCACTGCAGTCAGTTGTGATCGTATTTTTATTTCACAATATGAGCTATATATTCATTGATAGGGTTTGTTAACCCCCCAAAATGTTTTTTGCAACCCAATTGATGTTACACGATGACATTATCAACTGCTGATTATTAAATTAAAAATGTACAAAGTATCACATTTTTACTTCTGATCATGCCAACTTTATCAATTTTTCATACGTTTATATATATATGGTAATGTTTATGCAAATAAAAAATATGCTGCCAATAGTATATTACATTGAACTGCAACTCAAGATCACTTCCGATTGTATTCAAAAACTTACTCATATGACTTGTGTAATTTGATAAATGTTGTGGTTTTATTGATTTTGGGAATGAAAGCTCATTTTTTCAAGCTATTCCGACCAGTCATACTATGGGTAACTCAGTTTGTCAGAATACTGCCCAAGCCCCCAGATGCTATGTACGCATTGGCATTTATAAAGTATAAATGCAATTACCTCCACATCTACTTGGTTAATATTAAAAGGTTTGTGATTTGAATTTATGGTAGCACTTTAGATACTGCAAAAATGCATCTATTTCTCATTTGATCTTATGTAACAAGACCTTCTTTGAGTTTTCATAAGACTTGTATCCTCACAGGTGGCGCAGTGGTAGTGCTGCTGCTTTGCAGCAAGGAGACTGTGGAAGATTGTGGGTTCGCTTCCTGGTTCCTCCCTGTGTGGATAGCACTTTGAGTACTGAGAAAAATGCTATATAAATTTAATGAATTATTATTATTAAGACTTTTAGTGCATCAGCAGACTGTTTATCCATCATTTATTCATCTCTGTAATGCGACCTAATAACAAATCTTCACTTTTGAGTGGTCTAAGGTGTCTTAACTGAGACACATTTCACTTCATATTACATAATTAGTATATTTAGTATAAGCCCTGTGAATCCTTCATATTAACAAGTAATTTTACTGTCATGTCAAGATGCCACACTGCACAGAGCTGAATAACTTTCTGATGTTTTAGAAGTTCTATGAAGACCAAAACAAGCCTTAGTTAAGGTCTTGTTCCATAAGACTAAATGAGTAATTGATGCATTTTTGCAGTAACTATACTAAAGTGTTACCAAATAAATTAATAGTAAACATTTTGCTCAGTGGCTAATTGTTAACTGGGTTTTCATTTTTTTATTTTTTTGTCCTGTTGTTACCATTGTTCTGTGATTAATCACAAGATCAGAATGGGAGGGCTAGTTCTCATTATTGTGCTATGGAGGTTTCTTACATACCAAGTTGTGTCCGTTTCAGAGGCTCAAACATGTACATTGTACTGCCATGGAATGTTAAATCAGCCTAGCGTTTTCTGTATGTTATGGTGTTAGAATTTTCTTGTAAGAATATGTCTCCACGCTTTGCTTCTTTTTCCACCATTGTCCATTTTTCTTCAATCCATTTGATATTTACAACACTATGCAAACCCCTTCAAATTAAGCAATTAACCAGCTAGAGGTTTGAAAATGTAAATAAAAAATTGACACTGAGAATATGAAACAATTGTTTCAGCCCCACTCGACTCTAGTAAGGATCCTTAGTTGGACTTAGCTGTGCTAAAACAAATTAAGTATTCTGAAAGAAAATAAATGACTAATTTCAAATTAATAAAAATGTGTGTTATTTTCTAGTAAGGTAGACAATTCACCAATTTCCATTTGCCATTTCACATAAAATAGTTGGACAAATATTTGAAAGATAGTGTTGAATTTAAATTCATATTAATGTACAGAGCTAAAACAAAGTTGACAACCACTTAATTTTAGGCTGAGGCTTAAATTAGAAATGGAAAATAATTTTCCCTGGTGTTACCCTGGAAATAACACACATAAGTATCTACACTTTAGTGTTGGCATGAAAAACAAAGGCAATTGGGAGAGGTTGCTGGGTGCTAAACTGAAGATTCTAGTGGTCTAATCCTGCTGTTATGTTGTGCTATGGGATATGATATGAAGGTAAGACCCGCCAACAAAATATGGTTAAACAAATACATTTTATGAAGTGAAAGAGGTATTCGGCTTGAATTCCTTTGGATACAATTAACTACACATTCCATTTCAAATTCCACTGGTGCCTTAATTGCACTTGGGTATTCAGATTATGGCATAACTATGTTTCAGTTGCTTTGAGTATTAAATGGCAGATCAATTCCCAAGTACATATATAAAACATTTTGAAAAATCTGTGTTTAAATCAGTGGCCAGTTCTGTAATCCAATGCCAATATAGCTCATGTAGTATTTCTTTAAAAATAAAACCTCAATCCCACTAACATGCCTTCCAATGAGGAAGCAGAGCCTGGGGACTCTGAGGTGGGCTCTCCCATCTCTGAGACTGAAGTCACCGAGGTGGTCAAAAAACTCCTTGGTGGTAGGGCCCCGGGGGTGGATGAGATACGCCCGGAGTTCCTTAAGGCTCTGGATGTTGTAGGACTGTCTTGGTTGACACGTCTCTGCAACATCACATGGACATCGGGAACAGTGCCTCTGGATTGGCAGACTGGGGTGGTGGTCCCCCTCTTTAAAAAAGGGGGACCGGAGGGTGTGTTCCAACTACAGAGGGATCACACTCCTCAGCCTCCCTGGAAAAGTCTATTCGGGGGTTCTGGAGAGGAGAGTCCGTCGGATAGTCGAACCTCGGATTCAGGAGGAACAGTGTGGTTTTCGTCCTGGTTGCGGAACAGTGGACCAGCTCTTCACCCTTAGCAGAGTCCTGGAGGGTGCATGGGAGTTTGCCCAACCAGTCTACATGTGTTTTGTGGACTTGGAAAAGGCGTTCGACCGTGTCCCTCGGGGAATCCTGTGGGGGGTGCTCCGGGAGTATGGGGTACCGGACCCCCTGATAAGGGCTGTTCGGTCCCTGTACAACCGGTGTCAGAGCCTGGTCCGCATTGCTGGCAGTAAGTCGAGCCCGTTTCCAGTGAGAGTTGGACTCCGCCAGGGCTGCCCTTTGTCACCGATTCTGTTCATAACTTTTATGGACAGAATTTCTAGGCGCAGCCAGGGTGTTGAAGGGGTCCGGTTTGGTGGACTCAGGATTGGGTCACTGCTTTTTGCAGATGATGTTGTCCTGTTTGCTTCATCAGGCCGTGATCTTCAGCTCTCTCTGGGTCTGTTCGCAGCTGGGTGTGAAGCGGCTGGGATGAGAATCAGCACCTCCAAATCCGAGACCATGGTCCTCAGCCGGAAAAGGGTGGAGTGCCCTCTCAGGGTTGGGGGAGAGATCCTGCCCCAAGTGGAGGAGTTCAAGTATCTCGGGGTCTTGTTCACGAGTGAGGGAAGAATGGAGCGTGAGATCGACAGGCGGATCGGTGCGGCATCCACAGTGATGTGGGCTCTGCATCGGTCTGTCGTGGTGAAAAAGGAGCTGAGCCGTAAGGCAAAGCTCTCAATTTACCAGTCGATCTACGCTCCTACCCTCACCTATGGTCATGAGCTATGGGTAGTGACCGAAAGAACGAGATCGCGAATACAAGCGGCTGAAATGAGTTTCCTCCGCAGGGTGTCTGGACTTTCCCTTAAAGATAGGGTGAGAAGCTCAGTCATCCGGGAGGGGCTCAGAGTAGAGCCGCTGCTCCTCCGCATCGAGAGGAGTCAGATGAGGTGGCTCGGGCATCTGATCAGGACGCCTCCCTGGTGAGGTGTTCCGGGCACGTCCAACCGGGAGGAGACCCCGGGGAAGACCCAGGACACGCTGGAGGGACTATGTCTCCCGGCTGGCCTGGAAACGCCTTGGGATTCTCCCGGAAGAGCTGGAAGAAGTGGCCGGGGAGAGGGAAGTCTAGGCCTCTCTGCTTAAGCTGCTGCCCCCGCAACCTGACCTCGGATAAGCGGAAGAGGATGGATGGATGAGTATTTCTTTAAAGAATACTAGGGGACTTCACCCCCTGCTCGCTTCGCTTGTCAACCCCCTGGCGTGTGCTACGCGCCAGCCACTTCACGTCTCTGCTGCTCGCTTAAGTGGATTTCACATTCACCAAACAACAAAATGTTTTAATTCTCGTGGATATGTCTCTTCATTGGGAAGAAACACTACTTTTCCCTGATGGCAACACAAATTAGGCGATCTACAAGTCTCCGACTTAAAGTTTAAATCCAAACAATATATTCGATCTCTTTTCTCTGTTCTGTTATTTCACCTGGTAATAATTTCCGTTTTTTTGCGCTAGTGCAATCTTTACTAGAATTTTTTTTGAGACTTTTGAATTTTAGTACTTTCATTATCTCTAACCTGCTCTGCATGTGTATCGTGCTAACGTTTTTGAATTCTTTATGATGTTCTACTTTGTCATCTACTCTTTGTCTTTTATTTCTGGCCCCTGGTGTGGTTAAATCTCTTGGAACAAAGTCTCATCTCGCAGGATGTGAAAGTGTCTCTCTGAAAAAGTCACGTTTCGTCCCAGGCTAAAAAGTCTTGTCTCGTCCCAGGATTTTTTTATTATAATAGAGAGATTTAGAATTTGGTATTGCTCTTATTTTACAGTAGCTTTTGAAATGTGTAGAAGTAATAAACTTCAATTTCTTTAAGCAAACAGCTATGTCTTTGTGCTATGTGAAGTGAAGTGAAGATAAGTGATATATGCCACAGTGGGCTCTGAAATGTTTTTGATACTGATGATTCTGGTATGTTGCCTAAAACAATCAGTGAGTTGTTTACTAGAAATAAAAGAATAAGGTTATTGGTCAAATAAGAGACCCTAGGTAATTTAAAAATTCCTAGTAGGGCATCATGTCTGACAGTTAAGTTGGCCTCCATTCTAACTTGCTTGTGATTTACCTCAGTTAGAGAGAACTACTGCAGATAAATAATTTACAGTTTTTATAGTCCAGTTGCTCTTTAAAGCTAAGCTTCCTAAAGCAATATATACTGTGAAAACAAATATGACAGAATGTTTGAAAAGCACTTCACAAAGTTTTTACAGTAGTTCTGTCTCCTTTAAAACATTTAATTTTCCTTAGAATAGCAGTTTTTACCCCTTTTCTTCTGTATTAAGATAATTGGTCAGCTGGTTTATCAATGAATTGTTTCTAAGTATTTGTAGTATTTCACTATTTCCAAAGTCTGTTTTTCATTATTGTTAGGAAATGAGAGTGAAGGGACTGGGTAAAAGTCCCAGCCATATCATCAGTTCTAAAGATATACAGATGTAAAAGCTTACACCCTTTAACAAAGTCACCAGAAATAAGTCTGCAACACTCTTATTTATCTTTTAAAATCTAATAAAGTAACCTGTCTTTGCATGAACGTCAGCAGTTGTCTCTTATACAAAAAAAGAATAGGAGGCGGACGACAACCTTGAGGTGACCCAGTGGATTAAAGTAGATCATTAGAGAACATTCTTCTAAAAATATTCAGAACACAGTCAAATAAATTAGGGCCTAAACAGAAGTTGTCTTAGCAGTGAACATGATGGAAAAGATGATTTATTATGCATCAGTATAAATCTGTGACTGTGTGTGGAGATGTTATCCCTGTTAGACCATGTGAGTTTTCTCCAGATACTTCAGGTTCCTCCCGCATCTGTGTGGGAATAAGTGTAAAGAAAGTAGTTGAGACAAATTAGAATCACTTCTTCATATGAAGTATCCTGGAAAACCAAGACATGACCCCTGTATTTCTCAAATGTTAATTTTCATATAGTAGTGGAGTGTGTGGACAATTGTGGCCTAATAAGTACAGAGTTCCTACGAACAGTGAGAAGTGCATAGCCATGTTTTACCTAATTAATGGTTTCTGCACAGTAGGATAGCTACAGTATATTGTTAAATGCAAACCACTCAACCTCTGGGTAGATTTAGATTTGAAAGTTTATTGGCCACATTTTGTTTTAATTGGCTTTTTCTGTATTTATCTTTTTAGTGCCAGGACCAAACCCTTCCAGCAATGGTGACCTTACATTGCCAATGATAATGGTGGCATGGGTAATCATTGCTTTGGTTTTGTTTCTTCTAAGACCTGCCAGCATGAGAGGGCCAAGTGCAGCAGGAAAGTCCTCTGGTCCACATAATGTAAGTATTATATCTAGGTCCTAAATTTGCTCCAGCTGTGTTACACTTTCAGGAACATTCTACTATTATGTGAATATTTGTGTTTAACCTTATTAATCTGAATGTTTTCGTTAACTGAGGAAAATCAAAGGTAGAATAATAAGGGGCAATCAGAAATTTTGAGATGAAAACCTGAAAGGGTTATTCTGAGGTAATATTGAATCCAACAGTGACAGTGCATGAGAAAGCAGACACTGCTAGGATTAGCTATTGGTCATCTAGATCAATTCTTCATGAAAGAAATTCAGTGTTTTTCAAGTCAGTTCTTTTTTCACAGTTCTGATATACATTAATTTCTCATTACATTCTGTGCCGTTCAGTAAGGCTTTTTTATTATAAATTAAAAAATACTGTGCCTGTTCTTGTGTTTTATTATGGGGCCTTAGGTTTTATAGTTTTTGCTTTACTCCTATCAGCAAGTCTGGTTTCAAGGCAGAAATAAATTTCCTCTGTGTCTGGAGCTTGTACGGATTGTAAAAAGCATGTTTTCTGGAAAAAATATTTTTGTAAGATTCTGTAATTTTAAAAGAAGTTGGACTATGCTTTTTATTCAGTTTCTGCAGTATTCTTACAAAACACATTTATTATGTATGTGTTTTAATACATGTGCTTTACATAATACAAATCTACACAATAAAAATGAAGTGAGTGAAAGTTACTGTTTGGTAACAATGTAAATGTCACTGTTTTTTGTGAACACCAGTGCACTGTGATTTTGATACTTGACTGCTGCATGCATTCAGATCCCAGACACATGTATTACAACTCTACTAATCATGAAATCAGTGATTGTACATCTGACTTTGTATGAGTGTGTTTTAAATTAGCTACAGTATATCATGTAAGAGCTTTAGAACAGACTGGCATTATCCATTTTGTCAGGCTGGAATCCAACTCCTGGCTTAGGGAACTGCTGACAGACAATTTTATTGCCAGCTAAAAAGTCTGTTTGCCTGAATGGGCTTCCCTTTAGTATGCAGCCTCTGTAGCTTTATCTGATAAGATGATAAATATCAGACCATACACTAGTCAGGGACATCTTTCTTGAACACTTGAAATGGACACTCAAGTTCTGAAACAGGGACCATACATTGAGGATGAGTAACATTGATGGACAAAACGTTGCACCAGTGGTCAGCCAAGAAGATGGGATTATGTGCATCCAAGAAGCCAATGACAAGACCTCTATTTCTCCATATAAAAACTCCTGTAACACCCTAACTATTGGCTCTTTTTCACCTGAGCTGCAGCTCAGCCTAGTCAAGGTTGAAGGTCATGTAGTCAGATAGGTTGAAGCAATGCCTTTTACTTCAAAGGGGCAACTGTGCTGGACTGGAAGGGTGGAATATCTGTCTGTATTGGAGTTTAGACAACGTTGCTATTAGTCCAAACTTGTTGAGGACATGAAGCGCATAAACGAAAGAGATAGAGAGACCATATGTAAACCATGTGTTTGTCTTGTTGAAACAGCAATTTACTACCAACCGAGGACATGTGTATTTAAGGGGAAGAAGAAGACTAGCTCCTGAAACAAAAGAAAGTGTGCTTAAGATTTCTGCACATGTCTAGAGAAAGGAACAGCATTACTCACAGTAACCATAAGTATTACTTTGATTCTGAGGGCTATTAATTCTAATCTATACTAATAAAAGGCAAAGCCCTCACTGACTGACTAACTGACTCACTCACTCACTCATCACTAATTCTCCAACTTCCCGTGTAGGTAGAAGGCTAAAATTTGGCAGGCTCATTCCTTACAGGTTACTTACAAAAGTTAAGCAGGTTTCATTTCGAAATTCTACGCGTAATGGTCATAAATGAATCCTACTTATGTACATATATACGTCCATAGCCTGCAGCTCGGTGGCCGTGTGAGGCGGCGTTGCGTCCCCCATCACCACACCTCCCACGTAGTTGGCTGCCTGCCCATATAAGGTCGTCCGTCGCTACAGTCTTTTCATTCCCTTCTTTGCTTTGCCATGGTATTCACGTCTCCCTGCTTATAACTGCAGCCTTTTTATTTAATCCACGGCTTCTCCGCTGTTTTATTGTTCATTTATTACGATGCGAAGTTATCGATGAAGGCGGTTGTATGCTTAAAACGCTTGACAGATGCCGATTGTCACTTCAACACAAGTCCTGCAAATACTAACATAATTGAAACAAACCATGAAACTCAAACTGATTATGACAGCAGCAATCCAAGCTGTAAGAAAACAGTAAAAAGGAGGCGTGTCAGACATCATGGTACATTTTCTGATGCAGCTAGACGGAAACAACTTTGTGACGCTGCCGCCAAATACTCGCAGAAAAATCCACAAGTTAATAGACACGCTGTCGCTAAATACTCGCAGGCAAATCCACAACTTAATAGAGATGCTGCCGCTAAATACTCTCAGGCAAATCCACAAATTCATAGAGACGCTGTCGCTAAATACTCGCAGAAAAATCCACAAGTTAATAGGCATGCTGTCGCTAAATACTCGCAGGCAAATCCACAACTTAATAGAGACGCTGCCGCTAAATACTCTCAGGCAAATCCACAAGTTCATAGAGACGCTGTTGTTAAATACTCGCAGGCAATTCCACAACTTAATACGGGGAATGCCTGTTAAACGTCTTAGATTCACGAGTACCGATTTGGGTAGTGAACACTTCGATGAATGAAACCTGTTATCTTTACAACGGTTGACAAACACGGAATGTAACTTGAACACAACACGTCCTCCAGATACGAACCTGATTGAAAGAAATAATGATAATTAAATCCTTGATGACAGCAACACTCATAACAGTGACAAAACAATTACATTGACAATCATGTTACGTTATTTTTAAAATGTTTCCTTTTCTTTTTCATAACTTCTTTAACACACTACTTCTCTGCTGTGAAGCGCGGGTATTTTGCTAGTTTAATATATAGGGAAAGCCAACTATTGTATTATGATACTCATATAACCATAACTAAAGATAATAACCTTGTAAAAGATGAGTTCTATCGCTGTGTTATAAGTTCCTTCCCAAATCCAGTCAAAAAATGCATACGCTTGATAACCAACTAAAAAACTTACAAACAAGCTCTCTTAAAACATCTTAACCGCATGAACTGAACAATCGAAGAGTTTCTCTATAAGAGTGCAAAGCTCTATCTAAGACAAAGACCTGAGTCTCCTTAGCAAGTACATTATGCTCTGACCCTTCTTGCACAGAGCCACTGTTGTCAGACCAGTCCAATTTGGTGTTTATGTAGACCCCCAGGTACTTGTAGTTTTGCACCAATTCCATGTCCATCCCCCCCAAATAAGGAATGAAGTTCACCACCAGCTCTTTTGTCTTGCAGGTTGTTGTCCCTCCACCACAACACAAAGTCCTCCATCCTTCCTGTAGTCGGACTCGTCTCCATTATTAATACGGCAAATGATGGGCGAATCATCTGAAAATTCCTGTAGGTGGCAAGCACTAGTTAGTGCTGGAAGTCAGTTGTGACGAAGGGACAGTTCCTTGAGGTGCTCCAGTATTACACACCACCAATTCTGAAGCACAGTCCTTTAGCACACAAACTGCTGTCTGTTGGTCAGTTAGTCCATGATTCATGACACTGTGGAGGCATCAAGTTTATGGCCTTGAGCTTTTCTGAGAGTCGATGAGGCAGAATGGCATTAAAAGCACTGGAAAAGTCAAAAAACATTATCCGGACTATGGTGCTGACTTTGTCCAAGTGGGAGTAGGCTCTGTGGAGCATGTAGCATGCAAATTTAGGGAAAGGGAGAGCAGGTGTTGAGGGGACCCCGCAGAGCTGGCAGTCACTTTTTTTTAGCACTCTGGGGCCCTGAAGCCTTGTTTATGCAGAGTTTTCCCAGCTCTCTCCTCAATTGATCAGCAGAGACACACAGTCCAGAAACTGTAGGGGGGCAGGAGACCACAGGTGTGATGTAATTGTATTGGAAGGTCTGTGAGGCAGTAGAAGAGTCTGTCTATATCCTGGCTGTGTTACTCAAAAAGCATATCCCAGTCAGTGAGCCTTCTCACCCACCATTGTCCATTCCTGTACAGTCCTGATGGTGGCTGGCAGCCACTGGACAGTGAGTTTATATGCTGGCATGAGGTGTACCAAATTATGGTCCTGTTTTCTCTTGTTGTACAGTCGACAAACTGGTACAAATTGGTGAGGGTGGAGGAAAGCAAAACATGGTTAGGTCCGTAGAAGTTGTAATGAAAGTACTAGGATGGTCAGTAGTGAGATTGCCAATTACAGAATATACTATGTTTTTTGCAGTGGCCGCGACTGCCGAACGTCGAATGTTAACTGCCAGTAGTACAGTACAGAGCTTATTGCAACTTCAGCTTGCAACATTTCTCACACCTTTCCTGAAAATATATTTTGCTTCCCACCTTCAAATTTGGGTTTCTGGGAATAATTTACATCATATAGAGCAGGGGTGCCCGATACGTCGATCACAATCGACCAGTAGATTTGAAAGGGAGTGCAGGTAGATCGCGTTGCATTCAAAAAAAAAAAATTTTTTTAAACGTTAGTCTATATATCCTCCCTGTGGTATTTGCCACTTGATTGACATACAGGGCGGCCAGTCTGAGATCTCTTTTCTTCTAACACACTGATCATCCCGCACGCACGATCAAATGCGTGAGCTACTGCAAAACTCCGGATATGATCTAGTTAGCCTTCCAATTTATATCGACTAAAGAAGGAATTAAAAAAAAAAAGTTGTTTGGGGAGGGTATGGGCTGAATGTGGAATTGGAAGAGGATTTTATTTCTCACAATGTCACAATCGAAGTGCGTTTGTCTGATCTGTCAATCTATCATTGCTATTCCAAAGAAGGAAAATGTGGAAAGGCACTTTCAAACTGTTCATAAAAACTAAGAAACTGACTTCCTTCTGAAAAGCGATCTGAGAGAGAGAAAGGAGAGGGAACTAAAATCGTAGTTAATTGGACAGCCGTCATTTTTCACTCGGCTGAATTCAAAAGCAAAGGTAGACGCACCGAAGCATCGTTCTGGGTGAGTCACTCGATCATTAAGCATAAGAAGTCCTTCCAAGATGGAGAGATGATAAAAGATGCCTTCGTTGACCCAGATGGCTAGGGAGATATTCCTGCCGAGATTTCAAGACCCCTGGCCAGAGAAAAAGGAGTTTCTCCTTGTCATTAAACATGCAGAATACAAGCAACTTAACGATCAGTGGCGGCTAGACTTGGCTTTTTTTTCCGATCTGACCAACATGTTGAATGAGCTTAATTTACAGCTGCAAGGAAAAGAGAACTCCATGGTCAATATGATTAATAGCTCATTTAATGCTTTCTAACGAAAAATGCAACATCTGCCCTCAAAGCTGCAGCGCCTTGATTTGGGGAACATCCAAAACCTTGTGTCAGAGCTGGAGATGCAATGGAAGGCGTATGCGCAACTTGACAGGATACGCTACACAGAACAGATAGACAAAATTGTCTGTCAGACTTTGACAAACGGTTTCAAGGCTCAACTTTTCTTGAGCCAATCGCTACATTTAAGTGCTATCCATTTAGGGAAGATGC
>JANRMT010062808.1:52876422-52913879 GCA_026402145.1 Polypterus bichir lapradei
TTTCACCTTTTTCCACATGTGTTCATTCATAGTTTTGATGCCTTCAGACATGAAAATAAAGAAAACACATTGAATGAGGAGGTGTGTCCAAACTTTTGGCCTGTACTGTATGTCACATAAAATCACACTTTTAGGCTTTTTATATAGAGTAGATATATGTATATGCATAAGTCCCATCAGTTAATTGGGTTTATTACAAGTACTATGTAACTAAGTACTTTTTCTGTATACAATACTGTATTTGTAAGTATTTTACCAAAGACAATTTTATTGGCAAGGTATTGTGATGTAGTGGGTTAAGACTTTGGACCTAGGGCTTCATACCCTGAGGTTGTGGGTTCAAATTCTGCTTCTGACACCCTGTGACCATGAGCACCAATTGAAAAGACAAATGAAATGTCAATCAGAGAAAAGCAATGACAGTTTTATTAGGTCACTGGAGTTCCTAACTCTTAGAATATGTGACATGCAATTGCACAGGAGTAACACATTTCTGCTGTAGTTCAATTCCTGCTTTTCTTAATATCGTAGAATATAAATTCTTCAATTTCTGAAATTACAGACTGCTTATATAAGTTTTTAATTTTGCTCAAATGGACCAGGATAAACTATAAAGGAGTTTTCAGGACCTTTTAAGCAACTTGCTTAACTAATTTACAAAGATGATACTTGAAAGCAAATTATCTAAATACATCTGCATTTTCTCTTCCTTTTGATCATTTTTTTTATCACGTGCCAATATAACTTTAATTAATCAAAGTTTACAAAAAATTTATGGTGGTTTTAGTAGAAATGACCAGGAAAATTTTTTAACTTAATGGTTATTTAAAAAAAAAAAAAAAAAAGATCAATGCTTTTGGACAGAGTCATCTAATCAACAGAACAGTTAGCCAATCATATGTGTGTGATGTCACACACCCTGGAACCCCACATGTGACTGTAACACAAATATGGCTCATCTGATGGACCAAAGAGAGCGACAGTGTAGAAACGGACACCAGTGGCAAAACACATCATAAAGGAAGGGAAGACCTTTTCATCTGGAAGATGGGGAACGCAATCCTATGCATCGTGCCAACTGCAGAATTAAAAAGTGGCCCAGGACAGCATTCACCCTTGATATTGTTGGTTTATCAATAAGCTATTCTAAGACTATTTCCAGACTATTGCTATCTGTTTTATATCCTGTTTCTTCTTGATATTATTATATTTTAATAAATACATTTTTTTTACATTTCTATACTTTGTCTTTATATCTTGAGTGCTTAAAGTAAATACTAGAGCACTGGTGTGGGGAGATTGATGCTTTCTTGCCTACAGGGTTGTCAAGGCTAAGACGTTGCACCTCAATTAGAAGAACCAAGTGTGCTATAAATAGGACCCTGTTGATTGGTAAGTGGCGTATAACCAAAAGAGTACTTAGCCTTCGTGCATCACAACAATATCTGTATGTTTGTTATTGCTGCTGACAGTGAGTCCCTTTGTGAACAACTAAGAGCGACAGGCACTTGGCATCACTCTTGTGTGAAGTTATGTGAAGGGGCTCCTATGTGGAATATTATATAGTGACTTGGGTATTGTCCGTGGATCTTTGTGTGTATGTGTTAATGTTGAAGTGTGAGAGTAGACCAGTTGTATCTAATGCTTTGATGGCTACAGCAGTGTCCTATACAGTACATAGTCAATTGCTCCCTGCTTACCCACGTTGACTTTATATATAAATTATCAATTGCTCACAAAACATTTGAGTAAATGAGGGATACAGATTGATTGATTAACCTCCAATCACACTTATGGCCATGTATAAAATTAGTGGGCACACATTATGTTTGTTGTCATCTTGATCTGGTAATTTTTTTGAATCTAGTGGATTGGTAGATTGCTTAAGATTCTCAAGGTCCTTTGTGCAAATAACTGCTCCTGGGTTTTTGTCTAAAATGACACTTCCCCTACTTTTCACCACTGTCCTTTTTCGAAATGAAAGCAGTGGGTAGTGCTGTCATCTCACTACTGGTAGATAATACTTGCGTTTTATTGGCATCTTTATTGGTGTCTGTGTGGAGCCTGAACATTCTCACTCTGTCTCCATTGCATTTCTTCTGAATATTTTGGTTTTTCCTCATATCCTCAAACACATACAGATTAGGTTAATTGGTGATACAAAAATAGCCCAGCGTGAATGTAGTTGCGTGTGAGAATGGGCTTTGGGATGGACTGATGCCCTTTCCAGGCATGTTTCACACTTTATATGTTGTGTTGTTGTGGTAGACTTTAACCTTGAATTGGGTTTGAGAAATTTGTTATTTTAAATTTGTCTGCCATATGGGCTTCTCTGTTCAAGGCTAAAGTAATTTAATTTTCTTACTCCGGAGATGTACTTGATTGATGCTCCTGATACAGCTTTTAGAGCTGCTAGTTTATTTTATTTTATTTTTTTAGTATGTTCGTGCATTATAAAGCCCCCAAGTATGACATTCTTTCATTTATGTCAAAAAGTTTTACAACATAAGATCTCATTGTTGAAATATATTTAGCATGTGCTTCAGAGATGAACAATGCTTAACTTGATCCTCCAACAACAGCAGTTATTAAAGTCATGTTGCAATGTGAATAAAAGTCAAACTTTTTGATCATGATGGATTGATTCGAGTCAAAAGAAAACAGCCGATAGGTCAGCTGAATACAATAATGTAAAGTGGAAGCAGGAAAATGTATTTAGAGCAGTCCATTGAGAATTTCATAATGATATATGGTGCATAAACCTCTTATTAAACCTAACATGTATGTTTTGCAGGTAAAGTGATGCACAGAACATGAGATGTGGTCTGCTGAGTTGCAAAAAAAATTTATTTGGTCAAATGAGTTATCCTAAACTATGCTGAAAAAAAAAGACAACTACATTTGTGACACCATGAAGGCTTCTGGTAGTCTCATCTTGGTGTGAAGTGCATTTTTTCAACATTGTAAAAGTCCATCAATTTCTTTTGAAGGCAAAATACCAACAAATAAAGGCAGTGATAAAACTAATCATAAAAGATTAGTTTATATCTGGATATATTGGGAGATATTATTGTCAGTGGACAGGTTTGGTGATACTCTACCCCTAACCCTCAATCCATCCTGTATCTTACAGCAGATGTCACTGTTTTGCAAAATTATAGTAAGTAGTTAACTGGCCACAGTAATTTAACATTGTGTAAATGTTTAAAGCAAACTCAACTTAGTTGTTGTTTTCACATTATAAACTGTAATTTTTTTTTTTTTATTTAGTTAATGTAAGAACTATTCTTGTGTCTGGGCTATTTTCTGTATATTCAATAACTTGCTGTGGTTGTAGTAGTCTGATAGTAAATGCTTGCATTATAAATTAGTGGAAGCAGTTACTAAGGAAAAGATTGAGCATCATGTAATATTAGTAAACAGTGTGGCAGGCGGCCGGCGTCCATGTCCAGCCGAGACGCCCCTGCCCACTATATTCAGGGGGAGCATCCCTGGACCCTGCAATACCTCCCCCTGGACACTAGATGGCCACCCCCCCTGTGGTGGAGCAGTGCCTCAGGTTCCCGCAGGGCTCCCTGGGAATTGGAGTTGGGTGCAGCCCTGTTGGGTCCCAAAGGTCACTGCCAGGGGGTGCTGTGTTTGGGACTCCTGAGCCCGTGTGGGCAGCATGTTCATCACACCCGGAAGTGCAGCTGGAACTCGGTGATCAAGCACCTGGAGCACTTCCGGGTGAACTGTAAAAGGAGCCAGCAACCACCACTCAGGGGTCAGAATCGGGAGAAAGAGGACAAGGTTGGCAAGGAGGAGTGTTGTGGTGATTTGAAAGTGCTTGTTGGGACTGTGTATAGTCTGTGGGGTTCACAGGGAAAGACGTGCCCCACAGGTGAAGAAAATAAAAGTCTTGTGGGTTTGTCACATGCCTCAGTGTGAGTCTGTGTTGGGTCAGGGCCAATAAAGCACTAATTCACAACAGTCAACATGGGTTTACATGTGGGAGAATGTGTTGGACTAATATGCTGGAATTCTGTGAGGAAGCAACCAAAGGATACAATAAAAAGGATGGATGTCAAGTTAATTATGAGCCGATTCCAGGGCTGTAAGGTATGAGGCAAGTCTGAAAGAGCTGAACCTCTTCAGTTTAAGTA
The DNA here is from genome assembly GCA_026402145.1 of Polypterus bichir lapradei. Classification (NCBI taxonomy): domain Eukaryota; kingdom Metazoa; phylum Chordata; class Cladistia; order Polypteriformes; family Polypteridae; genus Polypterus; species Polypterus bichir. Next base: position 52,880,568 of record JANRMT010062808.1, read on the forward strand.
AACGGAGACTAAAAGGTGATACGATTGATTTTTTTTTTTTTTTTTTTTTGTGGAAGGAATTATTGAAGTGGATCCCATCTGTTGCTTTAAATTAAGTTCTTCAACAACACTTGGACACAATTGGATGCGCATTGAGGGGACATTTAGCATAAATGCATAAATGTTTCTTTACACAGAAAACCCACAGACACATGGACCAAATTATTAGTTAGTGTAATAGAAAGTAGGACATCAGTGATAATTTTATTTTGAAAATATTAGATGGATAGAATTGGTGAACTTTGCTTGGCTGATAGGCTTTTTCTTGTCAAAATTGTTCTGTAGAAGACCATAATTATTGAGGATGTTTAATGCTAGCCATTTTAGACAAAAGTTTTCAGTTTTGTTTTAAGTTTAGTATCTCAGATATCTGTTGCTTGTTTTCACTTGCTGCTGGATTTTCTTCCATTCCAAAAGTGTTAGGTTACCAGGCAAATTCATATTTCTCATTCTTGGGTGTGTATGAATGGAGAAATTGTCATCTTGTCCATGGCTTTTTACTGTAGCCTTGTGCACAGGACTCCCATTTCCTACAAATCAGAATTTTCTGAGAATACTAAGTGGCACTATGTTCATCCTCTGATGAATTATTTTTAATCCTAATAATGTAAGAATCTTTCAAAATGAAAATGCCCCAATTCATAGAGGGTGAGGGGTCAGTGAATGGCTTGAAGAGGCTGACACAGCAATGTATACCTTACACTATGACTATCCCTGACACCAGATTGCTGTCCAAATAAATAGTTATTATAGGAAATTATGGAACAGGACCTAAAACTGTTTCCATAAACTGCCAACTATCTGATTAAAAATGGATAGATGGGATTAAACCACATGTTAATGACATAACATGCTCAGGTTTATGGCAATGTGCGCATATTACAGAGAAGAAGATTCTGTTGAGTTACTTGTACCAACTCTACAGTAGTTGTTGGAGTGCTCTTGGTCCTGTACCCATGCCCGGATTTTAGCAAAAGTTTACCAAAGCAGTAGTTGGGGGCCCCAAATTTGCAGGGTTTGCTAGCAACCTTGTTGGCTGAATTATTTCCTGATGTGCCATGCAGGTGGCTTAGGCAAACTTCTTTTTCTCCAGCACCCAATAATACTTACGAGGTTAGCATGACAGGCATTATGAATTCCTGGATGATTCTGGGATAGATCACCATGGCAGCTGCTGACATAATTTCTGTAAATCAACAAACAAATATGGTGGTGTGGCAAGATGGTATTTTTTTTCCACTTGTTCATTTTCACCATATAATGAAAAAAAAAATATTTTAAGATTCCTTTTTTAGTTCTAAACTTTTATTTGGTCACATAAAAATCCATCTAGGAAATGTTACAAAAAAATTAACAAGGATTGCTAATCATAACCACAGGAGTTGAACAGTGATAGGAGCTTGGGAGACTCCGAGAAAGATTAAGGAATGGGAGTATTTTGTTGTGCTATTGTGAATTATTTTTTTTGGATTTGTTTTGAGCTGCTGTATGATGTTTATATTTTTTTTTCACTTACTACTAGTTTGTGGTTGTTGTATTTTGTTTGTGATTACTTGCATTTTTTGTTGTTAGATGGTGGAGCAGTGGTTAGAAGATTGTCCAGTTCAGATAATTCATTTCCACTAAAAGCATTTCATCCTCTCCAAAGCTTTTACAGTTTCTTATTGATTAAAAAAAATGCAGGACATCTTCCCAGATATAAATGTCGTTTTCAGGCTTTACCTGACACTTATTGTTACAAATACAGGTGATGAGCGATCATTCTTGAATTTCAGGCTAGTGAGAAATAGGCTTAAATCCACAATGGGATAGGAAAGACTGAACCATTTGCCTCTGATACAAATGGACAGTGATCTGGTTTGGACATTAGATTTTAGCCATCTGATCAGGCAGGCTAATCTTAGAGATATGGCATGCCTCGTGGGTCAGTTCCAGCACTAGTGCTTTCAAGGCCTTTTATCACAAAGGGCCTCCAGTCACTGTGCTAAATTATTTTGCAGCACATTTAATATGCACATACTGGCAGAAATGGACAACTAACAACACACGACAAAGGCTGGTATATCGCAGAGGAACAAATAACGTCAATCCTTAAAGGACTTGGTCACTTCTGTCAAGATCTTGATAGTGCTAAATGAAATAAGGCTTCACACATTGGCGGACACGTATAGGCATTGAGCGTTGATCAATGCACGTTTTTTTGCATCCTCGACTATTCAGATGTAGCCTTTCACCTGGTAATCCTTGAAGTAGAACGAGGGTGTGGAAATCACGGCAAGCCATGTGCCAGTGAGCAGCGACGCAAGTATTTTCGCATGAGCAATCGGATAAATCACTTAAGCCTTTGGTTTCTGTAGCCGGTGCCTAAACGAATGATGTAAAAAAAATTCCGAAATATTTCAAAATGAACACCACCTCACCCTTTCACACCCTTGTCAATGTCACTGTGCGTAGCAAGACCTGTAGGTCCAGTACAAGTAAAACGCAGACTCCCTCTGTATGACGTAACGTGTCGTCAATTCCCCGCCCCATTCGGCTCTGATTGGCGCAATAGAAGACCCCTCCTCAGAATGGCCGGCTCACCCAAACGTGTAATAGCCAGGCTGTACCGTGACTTTCAGGGGTGGGAGGCGGCGCAACCTGAAGCAGCAGCGAGTTATTAAAGCGCAGTGCTACACGAATTGTACGGGAAGAGCTGCGAGAACTGAGTGCCTGTTTTCTTGTGGGTGAGTCTCGCGAACGACCCGGCAACGCTCTCGCGTTCGTCCATCAGCAGGCCGGTGGCGTCACTAGCCGTTTGGCGCGCAAGTAGGGTTTCAAACGTTTCCTGCTTTACTGGCACGGGTTTCCTCGTTCCGAACGCTGCTTGGGGCATACTCGTTGTTGTGTGTGCTTATAGGGTTTGCGTATGACTATCTTTTATTGAGAGTGCCTAACCTAGAAATTAATTTGCTATCTGCCTGGCGATTTTATTTTGCTGTTGTCACCACGTAAGTTATAAAGTATCTGTCATGACAGGAACTCTGGTCCCTCGGATTTGGCATGGAATAAAGGGGTTGAAAGAATTGGTCATACTAACCTGACTGTTCGCAGCAAGTCTGTTAAGAATATTGCGTCTACTGTATGATCTTTAAAGATTCTCCAAACCACTTCAACATACTTACTTATTCCAAAACTTAAGCAATCATCTGTGAAAGTCAGATCTTTAAAATGTTCCTCCATACTAGCTAAACCTGTCTTTCTGCAACAACAAAAAAACCACAATAACATGTCATTCTCCTTATACTATTTATCATTAATGTTCTTATCAAGTTGTTACTTTCTTTGAGTGAGTGCTGAAATGTTGGCAGGGCTCTCTCACAGCTCCAGCAGACTAGCCAGGAAATCCAGCGCTCTGACACTGATTGGGTACAATGGGCATTTTCTTCCCTCGTCTAAAGAGGTTTTTCTTAGAATGTCCAGACTTCTGTCTGTCTTCTGGTGTGTTGGGATGTAATCCTTGTTTCCCTATCATTATAGACCCGGTTAAGATGGTGCAGAAAATGAATGAATGGATACTGTAGGTATCTGACCAAAGAGGAAGTTTAAAATGACTGTCACTAGCTCCCTGTGTGGCCCTGACTAAACTGTATCATCAGACTGCGGTCCCAACTGTGTAAAATACTGACCCATCCACTTTTCAAATTCAGTTTCATCATTACAGGGTCACAGGGAGCTGAAAGCTATGCTGGTACTATTGGGGACAACCCTAGATGTAATTCAGGTTCTCAGAGTGACATTCACACACCTGCACCCTCTCATACTATCCCAGTTTAACATCGTAAAGCAACCAAACTTGTCCTGCAGTAGCTGGAGTGAAACACAACAAGAATATGTGAAGAATTTCCACCTCCACACCGTCACCTGCTTAGGAATAAAACTCTGGTCTCTAGAGCTGTGAGTCAACTTTAAATGCAACATGTCCATAGAGTTCTGCATAAACGTATATAGTCCTTTATATAAATTATTTATTTCTAAAACAGTATCATTCACAGGAAGAAAAATGATTATTGTACTTGTTGTTTTTCCAAATAATATAAAATAAGCCCACATTGATTATTGCTGTTTTAAAAAGGTTCAAACACAGGTAAGGAAAAAGAATGTTTAAATGTTGTAACATCTCACTGCACTACCCAGGAAGACCTGTGTATTATTTAGTTTTTGGAAAACATGTCACACATGCTTGCCATAAAAGTGAATATAATATTTATCACATACATAGTTATACAGGAAAACATGCTTTGAAATGCATCTTTTTCGCATACACCTTAAGGTCAGAGCACAGGGTCAGCCATTGTACAGCACCCCTGGAGCAATTGAAGGCTAAGGGCCTCACTCAAGTGCCCAGCAGAGTAGCATCTCTTTTGGCAGTGACGGGGATTCGAACCGGCAACCTTCAGGATGCCCGCGCAGATCCTTCGCCTCAGAGCCACCACTCCGCATATAATAAATGACCTTATCTGATCAGACTGTCCATGATAAACAAAAGAGGTTCCTTCTACAGTAGTTAGTGGCAAAGTATGCTGTAATTCCATCCATAATGTTGGTGTGTCATTTGAAAGTGGTGTCTGAATATCACAGCTCCAGACAGCCACCAGACTTTCACATGGAGAAGTTTAGTTCCAGAAGGAGGAGGTGAACAAATGCTAGTGAGTGCCATCAGTGGCAGTCGCCTTAGTGAATATTGTGAATATAGAGCCATCTCAGCAAGTAGTAAATGGAGGCGTGAGGAGATGCGTGGTAGTCCATGGAGGGCAGGGTCATCAGTGTAGATGGTGGAAAGCACTGATGTAGGCACCGCAGCAACCTGTCTTATGGCCCAGTCAGTGTTCTGATTTCTGTCCAACTGACACTTTGAAAAATGAAGTGCACAGGTGTTGTCTGACTGACTTGAACAACCTGGAGTGAGACTGCCTGGAAGAATCTACCTGGTGTAAGGCTGGTACATACTGTACTTATCTCAAAGCTTAAAGCTGTTATTCCTGGAAAAGTTGGATGTATAACATACGAAAGTGTGGAGTTTGAAGACTAATGTAAACAGTGTGTTTCCTTTTTTTTCTTTCTTTCAGATTCTTTTCTAACGTGAAACAGATGCCCATTAAAAAGAAGAAAAACATAATTTTGGATTTCATTGCTTTGATATCACTGAGAACTGAATTTTAGTGTAGATTTTTATGTTTCAGTAATAGTAGAGAATTTCCCAAAGAACTGAATACTTTAGGAAGACAGTGTGTGTTTGTATGCAGTGCAAATAAATTGTTGTCTGCGGTATAGTGTGCATGAGAGATTTCAATTTCACTTCCATCCGGGACACCAAATTAATGTAAGTTAGGGGAAAAAAAGTTACTGGAAATCCACAAAGGGAGCAAATGAATTGCGTATCTTCAAATGCTTTTTTATTACTAAGCTTTCGAATCCTACCAGGAATCATAATCAGAATAAAATAATTAGACTTACAGGAACCCAAGGCAATATATAGCAAATAAGCAGAGATGGATAGGTGGATGTGGCGGTGGGTGGATTGATGAGGTTCGGTTCGGACAGCGTTGGTCACCCGGCTACAAATACATATATAGGCATACACATACAGTCATTCTTCAACTTTCGCAGGAGTAAAGTTGCTAGAAAGCAGTGAGAAAGTTAATGACACAAGTGATAATACATTGAACCTATGGGGAATAGGAGGCTAGGTTCCTTTGACATTAAAAACTGTAATCTTATGATAGACATTGCTCAAAATACACTTTTTTCCATAGAATTCTTTATTAAAAAAGATTTTCTGATAATATGTAGTTTTCATAACACAATAAAGATGAAATAACCGATAAAATGCAGTACACAAAATAAAGTTGGTAAAAAGGCTATATATTTTTTCTCACTAGTCATTTCCTAGTATTCTGTGATGTTTTGAGCTAACATCACAATAATAAAATGATAAAAAAAATTTAGTTGCTGCTGTCAGATGCCGAGACTAGCAAAATCTTAGCATTGCCTATGACACTCTGTCCGTCATGGCTGGCAGATTGCATTGGAGATTGTGAAAGACTCACCAGCTTGAAATAATTCACCAGCGATGTCTGCATCATGTGCTGCTTGAGATCCTTCAGGGTCTTGGAGTTTGGGATCATAGCAGAGGCGAGCTACCATTTAATCTTGATGCTGCAATTGATGGCCTTGATGTCTGTAGCTAGCTGGTCGATTTGTTAACTCCAAACTCATGGTCAACAGTGGATGCTGACATTCCTGTACAGTTTATTTAACACCTTTGCTCTCTCTCTAAGCCACAGCACTGACTTTGTATACTTGGGTTTAGTGCCTGAAGGACTTGAACTATACTTTGGAGGCATAATTGCAATACAAAGCTTTATTTAAAAAAAACAAAGAAAATATGCAAAGTATTCATGGTAAGCTCTTTATCTCTACATTGGTAGGCTGAACAAGACCGGGGAAGTGCATAGTAGGATGCTAGCCACTCCCCAAATGTTCGTGCATTGCGTCTCTCGTTTTTTTCTCAAATGTACATAGCCGTAAAGCCTGTAGTTGCCAATGTGGAAGCAAAAATGAGGTTACTAATAAAATCATGTGAATGCTTGAAGTCACAAAAGTTAAATGCAGAAAAGCTATGTATTTATATAGATATATAAGCGAAATACAATAACAAACAACACAAAAATATAAATTTAAGATGGCTTAATTGACATTTTTCTCTCCTATAGAAAAAAGTACATAACATAAATTCTGATCTTTCAGTTCATGTGATCAAGATGGGTAAGTTCTGTAGTTAGTTATTAAGCTTTTAGTATCTACACTGTGGCATTCATTTGCTCACAGCTAATATGCACTTGGTTAGGCACCCCCAAACAGACAACTTCTTTGTGTGCATGTGGAATGCTGCTTTGAACTTTCCTACAAGATTTAGAAAGAAATTAAATTCAAACCCATCTTTCACAAAGGTTATTATTTTTCAGTTGCAGTGATATCAATTCCATAATACATTATTTGGATTTATCCTAACTATTAAGTTACAATTAATAGTTTTCAGAATTAAAGTAGGCATACTTATGGATTGGTGTAGGCGATGCTTTGTTCCTTCTGGATTGACTTTGTCTGGCAGGGTGATACCCATGCTTTTCTTTCTATGTTCAGTAGCTCCTGTCCTTCTTTTTGGTCACACCTTCTGGTTGCAGGCGGTACTGCAGTTTTCTCTTTGCGGTTTCACACAGTAGCCTTGGTGGCTTGTAAAGTTTACACCTGCTGTACAGTTGGTGATCAGTCGGCTGATGTCTTTAGCAAGATAATATGTGGCTTTTACATACAGTCTCTCTTGCTTGTGCAATTTCTTTTTCTTAGCAAGGTTTGGAGTTATGGCGCCCTCGTCTAACTGCAATACAGTTGAGTCTTCCAGTGAAGCACCAGGTTGTCCTTCAGAGTATAATCAATCCCTCTTAGCTATTACAGCCATACCCTAGGCAATGGTTGACTGTTAGTGTAAACTTGTGTCCATCAATGCTGCCTATCCTTGAGTTATGGCCTTATCTCCATGATCAAGTATTTAGATGGTGCATTGAGAAGACATTTCTGGGTGTCATTTTGTGATTGATCATTGTTATCATATAAGATCCAGGGGCTACATTCCACAGAGACCATGTGGACCGAAAACTGACACTTGCACTGGAATTGAGGGTCTGGCAGCTTCTTTTTAAGTGCCAGTCTTTCCTCCAGTGGATAGTCTTATGATATGATGTGACAAATGTTGGACTATAGATCTGAAAAGCAACTGAAACACTGCCCACCATCCAAGGTTATACCAAAACCAATCATAAAATATCATCTTGTCAGGTCTGATGCAAAGAGGGATGAGGAACAATACAGAGAAAGCTGAATAAAATTTTGCACCCGCAGCCAGAAAAGTGAAACAGGGTAAAAAGAGGGTGTTCAAGTAGGAGAATGAACTTTATAGCAAAAGCTTTATTTTTTTCAGTCAAAGTTTCAATGTTATTCTTATTGAAAACTTGCGCCCAGACATTAAAACCGACGTTTATCACATTTTTATGAATAATGATATGTTTAAAGCAAGTTTTGCAATTAGGAATGGGCAAATATTTCTCCATTACTGTAATTAAAGTTAACAGAGCTTTATCCAAAAAGATTACTTGGTGCTGTACTTTCCAGAGGTGCTTCCCAGAAATAATGACACACGAGATTAAATACTTTAAAAGCGAACAGTTCACCACTTTTAATATATATATATATATATATTTTTTTTTTTTTTTACTTTTTTGGCGTGGTGCTCTGGAAAGAAGAATGTATGACTCATAAACAAAATTTCCCAGGCTTTGAAGCTGTTAATGTAAAAAAAATGAAGCTGTTACTTCATATGTTATACAGTGGATTAAGAAGGTATTCAGACCCCTTCAGTTCTATCACATTTTGTTTTGTTGCCGCCTTGTACTAAAATTATTTAAATTTACTTTTTTCCCCCCACATCAAACAACCCTCAATACACTAGAATGACAAAATAAAAACAAGGCTTTGGAAATTTTTGCAAATTTACTAAAAATAAAATCTGATAAGCCACATTAATACAAGTATTCAGATCTCTTACTCAGTACTTGTTTGAAGCACCATTGGCTGCAATAACAGGTTAGAGTCTTCTTGTGTATGACTCGACAACCTTTCCATACCTGGATTTGGAAATTATCTGCCATTCTTCTTTGCAGATCATCTCAAACTCTGTCGGGCTGGATGGAGACTATAAGGGGACAGCTGTTTTCAGGTCTCTCCAGAACATCAGAGATGTTCGAATGGGTTTAAGTCTTGGCTTTAGTTGGACAATTCAAGGAGTGTCCTTAAGCCATTCCTGTGTTAGTCTTTGCTTTGTTCCTAAGGTCATTGTGCTATTGGAAGGCGAACCTTCTGCCCAGTCAATGGTCCAAAATGTTTTGGAGTTGGTTTAATTGTGGATATCTCTATACTTTGCTTTGTTTAGCTTTTTCTCAACCCTGTCTAGTCTCCCAGTTCTTGCTGCTAAAAACCAACCCCATAGCATGATTTATGCAACAGCATGGAATGGTGTTGCAATAGTGATGGCAAGGTGCTCATTTTGGTTTCATCAGACCTGAGAAGTTTGTTTCTCAGAGTTTGAGAGTCCTTTAGGTACCTTTTTTGCAAACTGCCGACAGGCTTCTATGTATATTTAACTGGTAAATAGCTTCTGTCTGGCCACTCTTGCTTGGTAGAGTATTGCAGTGATGGTTGTCCTTCTGGTAGTTTTTACCCATCTCTGCACAGCTTGGCTTTTGCTCTGATATACCTTGCCAGCTGTGGGACCTTCTATAGACATATTTGTGCTTTTCTTTACCAAATCCAATCAATTGAATTGACCACAGGTCAAACAAGGTGTAGAAACATCTTTGTGATAATCAATTGAAGCATATAGTTGATGAATCAAATTCAGAAAATGCATTGATTGATATTTTATGGAGGTTTGTAATAAATTGCTGTAATGAAACTTCCTGTCACTGTCCATTAGGGATTTTAAGTTTGTTAAATACACTTTTTCCTTAAAAGTAACATTTCATTCTCTTTTAAGGTCTATTATCCTAAGGATGTTTGAGATTAAAAAAATCTGCTGTATTGGTGCCGGATATGTTGGAGGGCCAACCTGCAGTGTTATTGCACAGATGTGTCCTGAAATTGAAGTCACTGTTGTGGATGTGAATGAATCTAGAATAAAAGCATGGAATTCAGACACACTTCCCATTTATGAGGTAACTGACCAATAGGTGCGAGTGTTCTAGCAATGAAATCCATTTTTAAAAAGGAAATGTGTTGACATAAATGCAGTTTTCTGGTGGAAAGACTATGTAAGCCTGTTGATTTCATTAACTATATTTTTACTTTGAAGTATAATTGATTTTTCTCTGTAATGCTGCAGGAGAGAAAACGGATAGTAATTAAGCTAAATATTTAATTGTTCTGTGTTTCCTTTCTTCCAATGAATATTGCATTTTTTATGTTAATTTTTCCAGCCTGGCCTGAAAGACGTTGTAGAATCCTGTCGAGGAAGAAACCTTTTCTTTTCCACTGAAATAGATGCTGCCATTAGAAATGCTGACCTGGTCTTCATTTCTGTAAGTGAAATATTAGTTCTAAGCTATTTATCCAAAATATGCATTGTCAAAGGTAAGAGTAAAGGATAGAAAATATCTTAATTTTGTGATGTCTTCTATACAGAAAAACGATTATATCTGATCACAAAATGTTTGTTTGCATTTGTAAATTGTGATTTGTTTTAAAAGTGTTTTATCACAAGTTGTTGATAGATTTGTGCTTATTCTGTACAGTGCACACCTGCTATTGTAAGAGTGGTCAGAGGAGATAATAATAAGAATGCTTAGAGAAATGACATGCTTCTGTGGTAAACGTTTTCACTCTGAAGCTTTAATGTATTCAGGTGCTTGTATTTGGTTACAGATTATTATGATTCTTTTTTTCAGGTAAACACACCAACAAAAACTTACGGAATGGGGAAAGGTCGGGCTGCTGACTTAAAATTCATTGAAGCTTGTGCTCGTCGAATTGTGGAAGTTTCTGATGGCTACAAAATTGTTACTGAAAAGAGCACTGTGCCAGTGAGAGCCGCAGAGAGCATTCGACGAATTTTTGATGCAAACACAAAGCCAAACCTTAATCTGCAGGTAAGACCATGTGGTTGCGTATACCTCTCCCTTTTAAGAACATAGTCTACTGCTTTTTCAAGTTATTTTTCCTGAAAACTACTGTAGTCTCTGTCATTGACTAAAACACTCTTTTTCAGTCCAAAGCACAGGCCAGGTTTATCACTGATATGCATTTACAATGTGACTAACTAAATACTGGAAATATATACAGTTGATGTTTCAGGCAGCAGTTCTAAATCTTAAGGATTTTATTTTCTTTGTTTGTTTCATGAGCATACTCATAAAAAAGTAGGTATAATGCAGTACGTAGTATATCCTTGTTGTACCTGGTTAACATCATCATTTCCAGTTAGATGGGCTGGATAGTCAATATACTTAAACTGTATAGAAGTCTATTGTCCCTTTTCCACAAAGGTTAAAATGAGTAAAACATGATTGTCACCAAACGTGGCATGATGTTGTTTTTGCCAGTTGGTGTATGTAACCCTTTAGTGGTGCGTGTTTTGAGCCTTTGTACACATGCCCACAATTTGGGATGAATACAGAGAGGTTATGGAAACATGTTTTAATAATTACAACTATTTCAGGTTTCCTCATTTAATGTCACTTTAATCTTTTCGTCTTTTAAAATAAGATCTCCTGAGGTCTGTCAACTATCTGTAGTAGATATTGCTATAAACTAATCCATATTTAAAATAATTTCAGATGTTTATCTAAAATGATTTTCTGGGATGTAATCTTCCCACAAGTCAAACACCGTGAGAGTGGTTCTGTGGAGTTCATGCGCTGTGATGTTTTAGTCCTTGCTTTTATTAATCTTTATGTAATACATGACCTATGCATAGATTAGCATTCATAGTCAGCATCTTCAGAATATGTGACTTTCTTTTTGCATTCACACTTGATTGAGCTGAAATAATTCCTATGGAGAAAATCTTTATCATATCGAAGCCTCCTGCACTTTTAAATAGGAGAAAGCACCTTTGAATTAAAAAAATCACATCATCTGTCTTAAAAATAGATAAAAGTTTCGCGAACTTGAAGCATTTGGGTCTCTTTTCATATTAGTATATTAGGAATACTTTCAACACGTACATTTTTAATATTTACACTTTTCACTCTACCTGCAGAGTATTTTCCCAAACCCGACATTACCTTCAGGGTATAAACTTCTCCTTTCCAGAACCCACAGTACTGTTGGGAACTTCTTATCTGTACACTGGAGCCACCCTAGAATTTCACTTGGACATTTCTATGCAAAAATTAGGTTCTTAATGTTCTGGAAACCTAAAAAGTGAGAATTATAAAAGACACGTGGCTCCTACCATTTCGGATGAGGAATCTGAATTTTCTTATCTCGGTGAGCTTTCCGCAGTCTTTTTGTCTACACATTATGGCCTGTCTTCCTCCCCACCAATTAGGTTAGGCTGCCATTGAATCAAACCTGCATAATGTTAAACTTCAGATAACCTACTCATAAGCACACTGACAGACATAGCCCAAAAGCCTGATCACTTGTTTCTAGGGCTCTAATAGGGATGCAGTACAGCAGTACCCCAGATAGTAGCACACATATATGAGATATCAATCTCATTGATTTTTATTTTTTAAGAAAATTATATTCATAGAAGAACTAATACTTACTCTTCCTTCAACTCAAAAAAAAATTGGACGTGAGCATCTGTAGACTTTGTGCCCTACGAACCAAGTTAACCGAACTATTCTATAACATTTAGTAATTATTTACTGCTCTGAAGCTGATCTTTCTGATCATAAAATAGATCATTACGATAGCAATTGATAAGAAGAATTCACAATTAATTGCAGAATTAAAGTATTTAAGGGTTCCTCTAGAGTGCCTCTTTGCCTTGCACGATTTGTTCCAAAAACTAATCAGCACATTATCATTTCATAACGTGCATAAGCTTTGAGTATGGTATTTTTCCATCCAGCCGTTTGAACGCTAGACTGTCCTCAAGAAACTGTGACACACAGACAGACAGACAGACAACACACCCATCAATGAGATATTGGTGTTTTTGGTATCAGGGAATCCTAAAACAGTGAGATCCATCAAAAACCAGAGATGGAAATTTTTATGAATCTAAATTTTTCAATCCTCCCGCATAAATGATAGGGTATGGGGGGTGCAAATCAAAAAATGGCAATTCTAGTCGTTTTACATGCCATATTCTGCCTTTCAGTTCTTTTAAAAGTACGAAAAGGACAAGTCCTTTTTTTTTTTTTTGTAAGACAGTCGGCAAACTGGTCCTTTGTGGTTGACCACAAACCACATTGGATGTTTTGGTTTAAGTTCTTTTATCCCACCTAACTCTAGACAAAGTCTTTTCTCTGTTATAGGCTCCATGTACTGAACTGCCTCAGCCAAAGAGTAATTGCCAGTAACACAAATGACCTGAAGAGCATTGTTTCTTGAGTCAAGCTCTGAAAACAGTATACTGTAGAAAGAAGGACTGAACTATCAATGCCATGAGACATTGCCAGGATTTCTACTGCCAAAGTACTTAATGCTACTCATAATTCTTTTCAACTGTCAAGAAAAAGATGAGAATTATCCTCCTCCTGCCAAAGTATTGACGTGTCTTCCTTGTGTGCCACCTTTACGAAGATTCCCAAGTGAAGTGTCACTGAAAGCAACTAATCTCATGCCTTTTCCTAGGTGTTGAAACTTCAAAGCCACTTTTGCAGAATTAATTTTGCTAATGACTTTGTTGGCTACATGTACTGTTTTCAGGGTAGCATGTTTTGTGCTGGATGTGTAGATGCTGGAATCAAACATAATTTCAGGTCTGCTTTATCTGGCAACCCAGAGAATTTGCCCTATATTTGATTTTATTTGTTCCAGTTCAGGTGCACTAATGGGAGCATCCCTTTTTATAGCTCAAGAAGGTTCTATGGCAATGGGTTGAAGATTCTCTGTGTAGCATTTTGCTGCATGCATATTGCTTCACTAACTTTTACAAATTCCACTCCCAAATAGCCAAATTGATCATGCCCTTCATGACCAATCTGGAAAGTTGGTCTATGGTATCAAGTGATTGAGACAGAAATGTGTGGCAACCCATATAAAATCATCAACATGTCATGCAAGAATTCCAGTCACAGTACCGTCTTTATCCAGACAGTGAAAAACCTGCAGGATCCTCTTGTGAAACCTTTCCATCAGTCTTCAGAATTATCTCCTTTACTTTATTGTGCCAGTAAAGTTATGTGTCTGTAAGGTCATATGCACGTTTTTTGAGCCGCCACAGTTTTCTTTACTTTTAGCCTTAGTAGGTGGATGAATATAAATAGCCTGAGACAGTTTTCATTGTCTGTGACAAATGGCAGCTAAAAGAAGACAGCGAGATTTTAATGAACATGTTGGAGACTCACTTTAGAATCAATTTTTATCATGTTCCCCAAACCCACTTGGCAGTAGGCGTGCTTTGGGAACTATTCCTGCTGAAGTCACTTTTATATATATAAATTCTAAGATATTGGCATATACTCAGTTTGAATTCTAGTTTTGATTTGTGTCTGTGTATATTTATATATACACACACACGGGTCAGATTCCATTATAACAAACTCAGTTTTACCGAAATTGAGTTAATGGTTTTATTGTTTTTTGGTTCTAGGTAAAGTCGATTTTACCTGCAAAACGCATTACAACAAATTCATTTTTCATTAATAAAAGCAGCAATGGCTCCGCTGAACAAACTGCTAATTTATTTCACTTGGTTTACTCAACAGTTGTCATTATATGAGTCCGGTAACACTCTCACTACTCTAATCTTAACCATAGCATAATGCAAATATACAACAAATATGCTCCTCAACAGAGCACATATCTGGAGGTTCACAGCTAGACTCTTATGGGAGGTAAAAATCCCAGGTCATTAAACCAAACTTTATTTCTGGTTTCTGGGCACTGCTTGGCCTTACTTATCACATCAACCAGATGGGGGATCAATTTTTGGATCTTCAGCAAAAGTGCTGACTGCTGAGCTTCCCTTTTGTTTATGCTACTTAACCAGTTTCCATCATATTACATACATTTGAAATGAGGTTTTACCCTGTGAACACCTGCACACCATTATCTTTTTTTTTTTTTTTGCATTTGAATATGTCTGAGTTTTGTGCTTGACAATGTATGCATCCAGTGACAGTGAAGATGAAGTTCAAAATGCTGCCAAGCAAAAACTGACTTTGTCTGAGACCCTGTCTAGCTTTCAGACAGTGAAAAAGTTTTTTTTCAATTGCTCTCCTATATCATTTAATAAAACAAGATGAGGACATTTTGCTGAAATATGAGGTGCAATCAAAAATATGATGAATATGTAAATAAAAAAAATTACATTAAAAGACACATTGCCATTAATCCCCCTCAAAATACTCCCCCTTGCTTTGAACACACTTATCCCATTGTTCTGGCCACTTTCTGAAGCAGTTCTGGAAGTCCTCTATCATGAGTGTCTTTAGTTGCACTGTTGTGGCTGCTGTGATGTCTTGCACATCAATCAAGATCCAGCATCATGGTGGTGATGATTGTGTTTTTTTGACCTTCATGGAGTTCTGCAAATTGAGTTTGTACTCAGGAACACTATGGTAAACTCTTATTATAAGGGCTTATTAGAGTGTTTAAAAAACGATGTGCATAGAAAACGACCTGAGAAGTGGGCAAATGGTTTCATCCTCCATCATGACAATGCTCCGTGTCACACATCACTTCTGGAACAGCAATTTCTGTTAAGTAAAAACATTAGTGTGTGTCCTCATCTACCTTATTCTCCGGATCTGGCACGTGCAACTTCTGGTACTTCTCCAAAGTCAAAATGACCGTGAAAGATAAATGTTTTGAATCAATTCAGGACATCGAGGCAGCCATGACAGCACAACTAAATATTTCAGAAAGTGGCCAGAATGATGGGATAAGTGTGTTTGAAGCGAGGGGGAGTATTTTGAGGAGGATTAATAGCAATGTGTCTTTTATTATAATACATTTCTTTTTATTTATACATTCACTGTATTTTTTGATGCAGTGGGCTGGCACCCTGCCCGGGATTTGTTTCTGTCTTGTGCCCTGTGCTGGCTGGGATTGGCTCCGACAGACCCCCGTGGCCCTGTGTTGGGCTGTAGCAGGTTGGAGAATGACTGACTGACTGTATTTTTTGATCACACCTGGTATTTTACAAAAAGCACTGTGTAGGCCAAAATCATGTTATTTTTCAAATAATAAATGCTTTTTTTTCTACTCCATACATTAGTCTTTATTCCAATTCCTTTATAATTAATGATTTTTTCTTTTCAGTCCAGAGCACTTTTTTATAATGGAATTTGACCTGTATAGTGTGTTTGGCTTTTATATATGCATCCTTTCTTTTATCCAAGCCTTATTAGTTCTTAAATATGTCACTGACATTAAGCAAGTATGTGATCAATCTCACAAAGGTTAGAGTATCAAACTGAATTAAAGGGAAAGTACCTGACTAATTAAAAAATATATATATATATATATTCTTACAAAATAAAATGTAATTCAGGTACTGTAAGTCTTTAAAAATAAAAACTAAAATAGAAATGGATAAAAGCTTATAAAACTAAACTGAAAATTAA
Organism: Polypterus bichir lapradei; assembly: GCA_026402145.1. Taxonomy (NCBI): domain Eukaryota; kingdom Metazoa; phylum Chordata; class Cladistia; order Polypteriformes; family Polypteridae; genus Polypterus; species Polypterus bichir. The sequence continues at coordinate 52,896,947 of JANRMT010062808.1, forward strand.
GTTAAACAGAGTATAGAAAGTAAAACTAATTTTGAAAATGTTGCTAAAATAATCTTTGTCTTCGGTAAAGAAAGCATGAACTTGTACATTTATTTTTCTCTTACATTACTTAGGTAATGCATTCTGTTCTTTTTGACTCTTTCAAAGAAACAAAGTGAAAGTACCTGCATTCAAACAATTAGAAGTGTCTTTTCAGACCATTTTCAAGTGAAAATGCTTTTTTGGTAGCTAAAGACTTAATTGCAGGAAGTGATTAGCTGGGACAGGCATTCTGGTTGTTATAGTTATTCTCCTTTTCTTTTTAAGTACCTTTTGAACATTAAAGGAGTACCCCACCCAAAGTTTATATTTTTTTATGTTACTTACCACATGTAGTTTGGAGTGGTGGCCAAGAATTATATATATATATCTCATATTTTCTTGGAGAATGGACATGAGAATGTTTCTGGTAGAATGGGAGCCTATGATGACCAACATTGGACAACAGCAAACATCAAAAAGTCCATTAAAAAAAAAGTCTCCTGTGACTTATTTTGCATTATCCACATGTGAAGTCATATGCACACTATGCAAACTGCATGCGTATTGTTAAATAAATACCTCTGGAAAATGAAAGTAATCCATGTACATGAAACCCCTTCACATGCAATCGTGCTTTTGAATTGAAGACCTGCCTGTCCCCTCATTCTTCTGTCAAGAGTCCTGTCTTCGCTTAAGACATTCTACTATTAACTTTCAGCTTTACACTCCTTTTTATACAGCTGATGAATAGTGTATCTTTGTCTGTTAGGTATAATGAAACTTGTATTTGTCACCCTCTGAACCTGAGTTGGGATGAATATATGCAAAAAAAAACAAAAAAAATTCCAGATGAATGTGTATCCACTTCATGTGGTCTCCCCACTTGGGTATAACTGATGCTTAGAGGACTTTGGTTATTTTTCTACCTATTTGGTTTCCTTACTGGGCACCCACTGCTAAACATTACATTTAGAATGTCATCATAGCGTACCTTAACAGTTTTATTGACAGACTAGTTTGTGCTACCCGTTGAAATTCAAGTAATGAATGTAGCTTTAATATTTGCAGTGCACCATGTAATGCATATATCTCTGTCATATGCCATTTGATATAGAATTCATAAAAGCAGTGTTAATGTTTGTGATACGCCATTTATTAGAATGACAAATGCAATGCATTTTATTACCACAAATGCTAGTGATGCTCCATCTTTTGGGATGTCAGAGGCATAGCAACCAGACAGCTACACAAACACTTGAACTTTTATTAAGGAGGATGAATGTTTTAAAATATTTTTGGAAACAAAATGCACAATAATATTATTAGTTTCCAGGTTTATGAGTTTAGATTCCAAAAAAACATTTAAGTGTCTTGAATTTTTTGCCAAGGTGTAAAAAAAATGTATTATTAATGTTCAAAAAACATTTATTAATGTAATAGTAAGGTTTACCATTAATTGTGTTTTTGTGTTTAATGTGAATCATCAGGAAATCGCCATCCACGTACGAATTTATTTGATTTTTGAATGTGCCAGGACTGAACTGTACTGTGGATACTTACAATCCATGAAGCCACATTCACTGAGAGCAGCGTTCAATTTTTGGGATTTGTGGAATGGTGCATTGTCAAGAAGCAGCAATATACCTGCTGAATTAGTCTGACCTCTGTAGAAGTCAGCGTTCCAAAAGTGATCTTATTCTATGTGTTAGGCTGCTGTGAAAGAGTAATTTAATATGAGAAACATCCTGCTCATTGGTAACTGTTGACAATTACAGTAATATGAATGAAAAAATATGCATAATCTCTTCTCCCCCTGACAGCACTGTAGACTTCTTAGATTAACTAGTTTTATTATTATAGTTAAATTTCCCCTTGGAATTAATAAAGTATCTATCTATCTATCTGTCTTTCTATCTATCTTTATGTTGTCCCACTAACTACTGACAATATGTTCTTATTGTTTGAGAAGGAAGATTTGTATTCGTCAAAAAATTAGATCTTAAAAAAAATCTTATGATACAAAAGAAATGTTTGTTAAAGCTAGAAAAACCATGGATTGAAGTTACACTACACTTAATAGTCATCAGGGAGACTTCAAAAATGTCATTTGCCAAAGTCAAGATTCTGTGATATAAGGAAATATTTTAAAAATTGTATTCTTTAATCATTTTATAAAAGGAACTGGATTATGAGAAGATCTGTGTGTTTAATGTGAGTTAGGCTATAATGAATCTTAATGTTGGATGTACTTTGTAAGTGCATGATTGTTTTTGCTTTTTGTAATTTTTTTTTTGTAATTTCAAAAAAGGTGTTGTCCAACCCTGAATTCCTTGCTGAGGGCACAGCAGTACGAGACCTGAAAAATCCAGACCGCGTTCTGATTGGAGGACATGATAGCTCAGAGGGGCAGAAAGCTATCCAGGCATTGTGTGCAGTTTATGAACACTGGGTTCCTAAGGACAAAATTCTGACTACTAATACATGGTCCTCAGAACTCTCCAAACTGGTATGTGCAACCATTATACCAATTAGGCAACTTGCATTTCTCAGATTATAAGAAAATAATTAGTTGTGTGTTAAATTTATAGATATAATAATGGGGTATGTGTATATGAGGAGTGCTCATATAATTTATAATTAGTTTATCTACCTGACTATAAAAATAAAAGCTCTTGGTCAAACTCACCTCATTACATTTTAATGTAATTGATTTCAACACTCTTGGTCCACTTTGCATTCACTGATTTGGGTACAAGGCTTCATCTTGGTCCTTCAGCTAATCTGTTACTGAATCCTTAAGGCCATTATTATCAGGAAATCGCCATCCACGTATGAATTTATTTGGGTTTTGAATGTGCCAGGACTGAACTGTACTGTGGATACTTACACTCCATGAAGCCACATTCACTGAGAGTAGCCTTCAATTTTTGGGATTTGTGGAATGGTGCATTGTCAAGAAGCATCAACATACCTGCTGACAGTTTCCCACAACATTTCTGTTTGGTGGTCTCATGTAATTTGAGGAAGCGTAGGTTCCTCCTAGAATGGTTGGCTAACCAACCTTAGGCATTGCACCAGTTCATTACAAACCAAACACATGCCAACAGCCACACTGAATGGCCAATTTAGAGCTGCTGGTTAACATAATAAGAACATCTTTTCAATGAGGAAAAGAAACAGGAGTTCCTGGACTACAGCCCATTTAGACACAAATAGAAAACATACAAAATCACAGACCGTGAACTGGGGGATATTCCATGAAGTGTGTTTATGAAATTGTGACTTGGCCAAGTAAGTTCTGCTTGAATAAACCTCATTTTACAATCAAGGCTCAGTCAGTTCCATGAACAACAAATGTTTTGCGTTAACTCAAGAGAGGCTTAGGCAATCCATGATTATGTGTGCACTCGTGAGATTTAAACAGCTCCAAGCACCAATTGTTTGATAATATCTATCATAGTTAAAAAAGCACACAGAAGAGTGTAGTATCTGGAGATAGAGTAAGTGTGATTTTAAAGGTTAAACTGATGTGATGTGTGGTGCATTATGGGACAGCTTTGAAGAATTTGTCATAAAATAAAAGAATGTGTAACAGAGACATTGGTGGTCTTTTCAGCACTTTATTAAGAATTATATATTTATAATTTATATAAAAGAGAAAGAAGTGCATCTTCTGTTACTCCACCCAAAAATTATATTTTTTAAAATGTTACTCCATGTAGTTTGTAGTGGTGGCTGGGAAAAAATAGAATCTCATGTTTTTGTGGAGAAATTTAATACTGAATATTCAAACTTGACACGTGACCAACACAAAATGCCAAACAATGTGAAAAAGTCCATGCAAAAAGAAAAAAAAATTCACATAACTTGTGTTGCCCACAAGTCTGATATGTATTTGTATGGTCAAAATGTATGTATGTTTAACTAAAACATTAATAGTTGCTTCCTGAAAAGCCAGCATTGAGTGTAAACAGGGAAGATGTCTTTACCACAGTGCTGCGATTCTGAATTGAAGATTTGCTTCTCCCCCTCATTCATAGGTATATAAACCCGTCTTTAATGGATGGGTAATCCTACAGGGTTGTTGAAAGCAAACTGACTTTTTATGCATTGAATGTAACCACATATATCTGTGTAAAAATCATCATCACGAGGACCAGACCATACTTGACAGTTTTTATAAATAGTATGGCATATCCCAAATTACAGAACATTCTGTATTTTTAACGTTTTTTTTTTTTTTTTACTAGTGGGGAACAAAAACATGGACTTTAGTAAATTAGAGTGATTGTCTATTATGATGCTTCTTTAGGTTCATTTTGGTTGCCTGGTATATTATAGTATATTTTCTGGCAGGCAGCAAATGCATTCCTGGCCCAGAGGATCAGTAGTATTAATTCTATCAGTGCTCTCTGTGAATCCACTGGGGCTGATGTTGAGGAAGTAGCCAAGGCGATTGGAATGGACCAGCGAATTGGAAGTAAATTCCTTAAAGCCAGTGTTGGTAAGTGATTTACTTTTTAATGTTGTGTAGCAGTGCCTTTTTTTTTTGTAATTACTGAAAATACTGCTTCAGAGTGACTTTATTCTTATAGGTAATCTTGCCTGGCAGCAATGTCCAGCTTAAAGTACTTGAACTCCTTAAAGTATGTGACAGGTTATCAGATGTGTTATTTGTGCCTTGCATTTAAATATTGATAATTTGATACAGTTATAAAATAAGCAGTACAGAAAGACTGGTCTTGTTTTTCAGGGTTTGGTGGAAGCTGTTTCCAGAAGGATGTCCTCAATTTAGTATACCTTTGTGAAGCACTCAACTTGCCTGAAGTTGCCACATACTGGCAGCAGGTATGTACTACAATACATGTACCCCCTGCACTCTCTTATGAGATGTGCATCTCTAATATGAAAATTGCTTCGTTTGTTTTACAGTCGGCCATCTGTTTCCATGGGTGATTGGTTCCAGGACTCCCTGCCAATACCAAAATTTGTGGATGCTCAAGTCCCCTATATAAATTTGCAAAGAACTGACACACAACCACACATATACTGTAAATCAAAGCAAGCAACATGACACTTTTCAAAAGATGTAGTGTTTTTTTTTTATTTTTTTGCTGAATGATAGCATTTTAGAAGGACTGGTCTGACCACTTAATTGCTTTTTAGAAGCCATTGTTTCATAGAAACAAAGGGTGCATGTTTAAACCCCCCTCCCCCACCCCCCAACAAAATAGATCCCTCAATTCCTGGTGTCTCCTGTAGTAAGAGACGAGTGCACATTAAGTATAAACTCCAGATGGTGTGTTCTGCATTGCGTAACTATGTCATTTGTGCTCAAGTAAAGTTAACCACATATCAAACAAACAGAAATAGCCAGAATCAGCAGTGAGTTGCAAACTGTTTAGCATGTCTTCGGTTATCTACAGTGTTGGCTTAAAGTAGCAAGTAATTACTTAATTGCTATTTATTAAAGCCCAAAAAAATAAAAAGCAACAAAAAATATTTGGGTAAAGCGAAAACTATTTATGAAACAGTTTAGCTCACCTACAAAGCAAACAGAAACAGACCGAATCAGCAGCGTGTTGCAGACCGTTCTCCATCTATAGCACTGAGACAGAGTGAGCAAGCACTATGTTTCATAACAGAAAACATTTAAAACCCTATCACCTAATGCGTGGAGATTACATTACATTAACCAGCAACACACAAAACACAAGTACTAAAAAAAAAAAATGAGATGCAAGGCGAACAATAACTTGAACAATGAGCCAACTGTATTGCATTCCTAAGAAAGGTGAAGGTGCTAATGAGTTGGATACTGAATGCCATTGAATGCTATTGTTGTTAATCAATGGCTGTACTTTGTGTTGGGCACCATTGCTTAATGAAGCAGAGCTAGTTTGTCCCTATAGTTTTCTCTACCTGGCTATATTTTCATTTAAATTCCAAATGCAAGCAAACTACTAGCAATCCAAAAGTTGCCTGAAAAAGTTTATATATAAAATATATAAATCTTATGTATTTAGTGATATAATGATATAAACCTGCCAATTTGCTTGTGTGTCTGTATGAGTATTGTAGTTTTTGCCATTTGCTTTCCACTATATGCTAACTAAACTGACTGACTTTAAGGTCATTGACATGAATGAATATCAGAGAAGAAGATTTGCTTGTCGAATTATTGACAGCCTCTTCAACACGGTTACTGGGAAAAAGATTGCACTTCTGGGATTTGCATTTAAGAAAGACACTGGAGATACAAGGTATTTAGAATATTAATAATGTTCCCAATTTATGCCAACGTTTACATTTTAAATGTGCAGGTGTTTTTATTTTTCAAAATGTCAAGAATATTATCTGCAGTCAGCTATTTGATCATAAGCAAAAAACAAACTGAAACTTTGTTTTGTTGTCCTAGAAGTAGATATAATGAGTAAAAATAGAAAAAGCAATGTAGGCTTTAGCTTTTTAAATTTTAAGCCTTATAACATGTCATAACCACTGAATTTGTATTGAATAGGCAGCTAGAGTAGTAGACAAAAGCAAAGCGCACAGCATTATTTAGAATTTCAAATGTTTTTGCTTTAGTTCTACACCAAAGATTCATTTTGAAATTAGAAGCCACTTGGCATCAAGGGTAACTTATAAAAGTGGATTTCAAGGTAACTAGTTGTCTGGGTGCAAAGGGTTTAGACAAGAGAAGACTGTTTACAGCGGAGTCCACAGAGATGCTGGCTGGGTGTTGTTTTGTGGGGGTTTTGGTGTGTCTGTGCTTGAACTGTTACTTTTTTAATGTATAATAACAACAGATTCTGATGTAGATAATAAATGTGTGTAAATGACACCCAAAGCTTCACAATGTTAGAAAATGCAGTTTGGTGTAGAAACCAAATGCATTGTTGGGCCAAAAGGCATGTGAATGAATGTGAATGTCTCCATTCTTGAGTAGAGAAGGCTGCACGTTAAAGATTCTTAGACATTATTAAAACTGATCCTTCATAATCTTTTCACCATGTGAAAACTGCTCAAAGCCATTGTTGAAAGTTAACGGGAAATGTATGTGAATGAGCAGCATTACACTACTCATCAAGTATGCGATTTACAAGAAGCAGTTTTAAAAAGTGGCAAAAACAAACAGTAGCACAAATTACAAGATATGCAGCTGAATGTGCTCCATTTTGCTTTTAGTTAATATTTTAGCAGTTTCAGTTCTGTTTGATTGTGATTTGTTGTCCCATTGATTGCAGGGAGTCCTCCAGTATTTATATCTCAAAATATCTGATGGATGAAGGTGCAAAGCTACAGATCTATGATCCCAAAGTATTGAAAGAGCAAATCATTCAAGATCTTTCACATCCAAACATTTCAGAAGACAACCCAGAGCGAGGTAGAAATACAGTTTTGCCATGTTCATGCAAACATACATTATAATTAATGTGCCTGTGTGTGTTAGTAACTTAAATATTGGGATTGCTATATAGTACTGCATGATTTATGTTTTGAATTATTATAGAAGTTTAATTTAGAAGAATGTACTAAAATATATACATATTCTGCAAATGATCAATGAAGAATTGAAATACATTTTCTGCTTTGCAGTGTTCTTTGTATTCACAGGCTCAGTATTAATACTTGAAGAACAGAAATACAGACAAGTAAATATTTAATGCATTTTTTTCTTTTGTTTTAAGTATCTCAGCTGGTAACGGTGACCAATGACCCCTATGAAGCCTGTGATGGTGCCCACGCACTTGTTATCTGTACAGAGTGGGATATGTTTATAGTAAGTGCTGCTTATTTCTACATATTATTTTAAACTTGTGCTCAGAAATGTTTAAAGTTCAGTTAGTAATTTTTAAATAGCATAATCATATGAAAGGTTTCCTCTTAACAAAATGCCACAACTACTTTGTACATAATACCTCTGTTATAAACTCTTTGTTTTCATTGTTAAAAAAAAAGTTCTATAAAGGCTAGTGTCAATATTTGGTTTATCTGCCATGTATATTTTAGTAAATGCTGAAGGGTGGACTGTATACTTGTGTATAAAGCATGCACGTTTTCCAGGGATTGTGCCTTGTTACCTTCATCCCAAAAACACAGCAGGCGAATTAACTGGGAAATTTTAAATTGCCCATTGTGTTTGCCCAGCCACAGACTGCCATAGCATGTGGGACTGACTCCTGCTCTGTCTTTGTGTTTCATTCTGCTCCCTGTAACCTAAAAAAGGTGAATGCAGGTTTGTAGAAGATAAATTGCTTCTTCCTAACTAAAATATCTGGCGCCCTAGCTGTTCAGAATTCTGCAGCATGAGCATTAGGGACTGAGAGAAAGTTTCTTCAGAAGATAATGTACAAAAATAAACTTTGTTTTCATACTTGAGATAGTGAATTTTGTGAAAGAAAGTTTAAGATAAGGATGGCATGGTATGTAGTTTCATCTCCGTAGCTAATCACATACCATGGTTGGTTTTGCTCTTTCTCTGTTTACGTGCATTAGCCTGGTCTGAGTGACTGTAATGGACTAGAGTCCAAATTAGAGCGCAGCAACAATCGGTTCCTGCTTTGCACTTAATGCCGTCAGGACAGAACATGCAGCTTCAGAAAATGGGAATAGTGAAAGCCTAGAATTTAACTTGGTGATCTCTTCAGAATTTACTGGTCTTTTAAATTGACATCCAGGAAGTGGTGCTTAAACTACACCTGCTGAATTAGTCTGACCTCTGTAGAAGTCAGCGTTCCAAAAGTGATCTTATTCTATGTGTTAGGCTGCTGTGAAAGAGTAATTTAATATGAGAAACATCCTGCTCATTGGTAACTGTTGACAATTACAGTAATATGAATGAAAAAATATGCATGCATCTCTTCTCCCCCTGACAGCACTGTAGACTTCTTAGATTAACTAGTTTTATGTTGTCCCACTAACTACTGACAATTTGTTCTTATTGTTTGAGGAGGAGGATTTGTATTCGTCAAAAAATTAGATCTTAAAAAAATCTTATGATATGAAAAAAATGTTTGTTTAAGCTAGAAAAACCATGGATTGAAGTTACACTACACTTAATAGTCATCTGGAAGACTTCAAAAATGTCATTTGCCAAAGTCAAGATTCTGTGATATAAGGAAATATTTTTAAAATTGTATTCTTTAATCATTTTATAAAAGGAACTGGATTATGAGAAGATCTACAACAAAATGCTGAAGCCAGCTTTTATATTTGATGGCAGAAGAGTTTTGGACAGCCTCCATCATAAATTACAGAGCATAGGATTTCAGGTATGATTAAGTTACGCCAGAGTTGAAAGAGTGCAAGCTGGAATCTCATTATTACAGATTTGATTCTCTGTGTGTGTTTGTGTTTGCACGTTTATTCATTTAACTTTTTAATCATAGAAAAATCATAAATGGGGTTATCTTTCAGACAGGAGATACCTTCAGGAAATGCAATAGCCTGCTTTTCTGTTAGACTTTTAACTGTATTTTTCAGTTTGTGTAATTGAAATTGTATGTTCTCCTAGGTTGAAACCATTGGAAAGAAGGTTACCACTCATAGGATCCCTTTTACACCAACTGCTGGCATTCCAAAAATTAGTCTACATGAGCCTCCAGCCAAGAAGGCAAAAGTGTAAAGAACTTTGTAAACCTCTTATTTCCTGCATCACTAATAATTCTGCAGCTTGCATATCCTTCAGAATATAGTTCTAGAATTTGTAGACCTGCTCAGTAGCATTGTTTCTTTACTTAGGATATTAGACTTTTCACATTGTGTTCTGGTTAGCTTTAACTCTCCACCACCTTCAGTTTTCTCTGCTGCTGTTTTACATGTGACCCTCGGTTTATAGTCTCCTTTTTTTAGGAAGCAGAGCTGTCAATATGGCAGACTTAAAACAGAATGGACCGAGTGTAATAGTTGAAAGAAAAAAAGAAAACCTTTGTGACCAACACTAAGTTAAATCTTTGGCTTCCTTGTATTTATACAAATTTTATATAATAAGTTTATGTGTAAACAATTTCTTAGTTTCTCTATTTTTGTAATAATAGTTTCAATGATTTTATTAAATGCTGTCTTGTTTTTATACCCTTTTCTCCCCCCAGATAGTTTACTTGTGTGTGTCTGTGTGTGTGTCTGTGTGTGTGTGTGTGTGTGTGTGTCTGTGTCAGTAAGGATCATACACTTTCTGTGAAGTACAGTTTACAAGGCCGGCTGTGCAGAGTTTATTAGACAAGGGCCTTGACTGGAACATCCAACATGAAATTCACTGTGTGACCCTCAGCCAGCCTGCCTATGCTGGAACTTGAATGTAAAATGTAAATACATAAAAATGTATGTTTTTTTGCATAATCTGTGCTACTAGTTGAATGAGTGATATACTGTATGGAATGCCGTTCTACAGCAAACAATAATGAAAGTGTAAGTTACTTTCCTTGCAGTAAATGTTTCCTGCTTAGAGTTTTTTTTTGTTAAATTCATTAAAGGCGTACTTATTAATTGCAGACCCTAATATACTTTCATTATTAAGTTCATCACTTGGTAATTGGTTGACATCTGCCAAGTGTACTAAGCAGGACAGAATTGTTATTTTTAAACACTTTCATGTGCAACAGTTCTCTTTGGTTTAAGATGCTTCACAGCCTGGCACTTTTTTTTTTCACAGATTCTGTAGGCGATTTATTAAATTATTGTAGCCCCCGAAATCAACACTATGTATTGTTTCATATTTGTTAGTTAAATAATATTAGCCTGATCTCAAACACAAACCTGACATGTCTTTGGGAGTCAGTGTCCTAATTCACATAGCACATACAATCTGATGAAACAGACTGTGTTTATTTTGTATATGGCACTGAAAGAATCTTGCAGTAAGATCAGAGGTCCATTTCCTCCTGTAATGACTTTTTTATATCCATCCATCCATTTTCCAACCCACTGAATCCGAACAGAGGGTCACAGGGGTCTGCTGGAGCCAATCCCAGCCAACACAGGGCACAAGGCAGGAATCCAATCCCGGGCAGGGTACCAACCCACCGCAGGACACACACAAACACACCCACACACCAAGCACACAATAGGGCCAATTTAGAATCGCCAATCCACCTGACCTGCATGTCTTTGGACTGTGGGAGGAAACCGGAGCGCCCAGAGGAAACCCACACAGACACGGGGAGAACATGCAAACTCCACGCAGGGAGGACCCGGGAAGTGAACTCGGGTCTCCTAACTGCGTGGCAGCAGCGCTACCACTGCGCCACCGTGCTGCCCGACTTTTTTATATGTTTAATAAAAATTCAGAGTAAGCCGTTTAGTATTAAGCAGTTCTCTGCTTTTTGACAGTTGGGGCAGTAAGCTGTGCAGACACTGCACTGGGCACACCGTCACACATACTGTGACTTGCTACGGTAGATACATCCGTGTACTACATTTATTAATAAGCCACATCTGTTATTCATAACAGCCAAAATCTAACTAATTCATAACAATATTAATATTCATTTCATCTAAATGTCCAGTGATGGTGAAACTCAGGCCTCGGGGTGAGTGCTGGCCTGACACTGCGGCTTTAGCCATTTGCAACCGCTACATTACAGTATACGTCATGTCAAAGTGTCTGCGCTGTGAACGAGAACGACTAGTCCAGCATGCGCAGTGGTCAGTAAGATCACTGACTGGTTTACATATCAATCAGTTTAGAGAGTTTCTGGTTGGTGGGTTGCATCATAGGAAGTGGGCTTTTTTTGTCATTCTTGGGCTAATGTGTGTAACGTGCCAAACAAATTTGAAAATTCTAAAGGTGTTTTACGTTTCAATGTACTTTAAAAGAAAACTGAAATTTGCCAGACAACTGGCGAACAGCACAGTGTGTCAAACATAACAAACGCAAACACTGGGGATAAGTCAACTTGGAAAAAAGTGAATTGGGAATCCTCATTGTGAAAGACTTGGTAAAAAGGTGCCACATTGCTTTATTGCTAATATGTAAAAGCGATGATTACGTAGACTTTCTTTTAAACAGTCACAGGCTAAGAAACTGTTTACTTATTTGAACTTTTTGAGAGTAAAGTTTAAGTATGTTGTTATTAAATCGAAGAACTCAAACTAGAAAGGCAGCAAAAAGCTGGGAGCAGAGAGCTAGTGGCGTTATGAGGTGAGCCCCAAAGTGGGCTGCACTCCCACTCAAATGGTTAAGCCTTACTTGTGAAGCTAAAATCAAAAACTGGATCGAGTTTGGTTATTAAAGTCACTTTTGTGATGAGCGTCGCAGTGCCAGTGCTGTAGGAAGATGAATGACCTTTTAAAAGGCTGTACAACAATGGCAGGTTATTTTCAAATGGATACCAACAATTCAGAAATGCTTCAAACTTACTTAAAAAACAGATTTGTTTTCCTTTTTGAGAATATACAACTATTAAGTCTTCTGATTTATTAAATACTATAGTCTACATTTTTAGAGATAATAACATACACAAATGTTGGAACAGCAGCATTTCACTTGACTACTTTTAACATTGTTTTTGATCACACTTTTAACAAGTGAAGGCTTGATAATTTCTTCGTAATCCTGAGAAATGCACGTTGGATCAAGCCAAAGACTTCTCTTATTTCACTTATTATTACCTTTTACAAATTAAACACGGCCCACGTTGACTCTGAGGTTTCAGATGCTAGTTGTCTTGTTCCCAGATGTCCCCTTCTCTAGATGAGCTTCATAAAGTGCCTGTGTTGTGCATGTCACTGGTTAATATCCAGCAAACACATGCTGGCTGCATTTTCCTGACCCTCACTTGCTTTCTTGTTTTCTCTTGTCAATCAGATTCTTCAAGAAGAATTCACCTTGAAATGAAAATGTAAATAAAATTCAAAACCCCAAAGCAAACACTCATGATTGCTCACTGGCAGCATGTGAAATACTCAAAATATTAGGAAAACAGCGTTTCCATACCAGTGAAATCATAAATCAGGGGTGATGAACTCCGGTCCTGGAGGGCCGCAGTGGCTGCAGGTTTTCATTCTAACCATCTTCAAGTTTAGTGACCAGTTTTGGCTGCTAATTAACTTCTTTTGCCTTAGTTTTAATTAACATGACTCCGGCCCCTTAGTTGTCTCTTTTTCCTTTATTAGCAGCCAAACAATAATGAGACACAAAACGAGACGCCACGTGACCAGCTAACCTGTGCCCATCACATGATATCTGGAAATAAAGAAGGGTGGAGGTCTCAGTAAGGCTGATCTGCTTGGGTCCCCAAAACATTTTGACCGTGTTCTTAGAAAAAAAACAGAAAATCAACAGTTTTGGAAATGTCTACTGTGGCAGAATGAGCAGCAGCAACAAGCCACTGAATTAAATAATGTGTTTAATTAACAAAAAGAATCGGCTTCCCATTAAGAAACTGGTTGGAGTTTCAAGCCCCAATTTAGCTGGTCATCTGTCAGCTCATTTCACATCTCATTTCTGTTTGAACTGTCATTTAATGGTGAAAAGAATTAATTCAGAGGGCTGAATCCTTAAAAACGGGGCTATTAAACTGAAGGGAAAAGAAGTTAATTAGCAGTGAAAACTGGTCACTGATTAGGAAAAGGGTTAGAATGAAAACCTGCAGTCACTGTGGCCCTCCAGGCCTGGTGTTTGACATCTGTGTCGTAAATCGTTTTGATCAAAAACATGTGAAGATCAGAAACTAAAATATCAGTCTTTACACCACCCCTTTAGCCAGTGTGCGCTCACTCAGCTCTACCCAAACTCCCTTTCAATGTCCATCTGACAATTGTCTGAGCACAGCCATGGTGCAGAAGAGCCCTAATCCTGCATCTTAGTCTTGCTATGCCATACTTCCACCATAGGCAAGCAGTGTGGCAGAGCAGATAAGGAACTGGACTGTCCAGCTCAACGTGTTTTATTCAATCTGCTGAGTTGCTGTGTGTACCGTTAGCCAGTCACTCAGTTCCAACAGTACAGAATTGCTGTAAACAGATTCTGTTTACAATTTGATGTCCAATTTATCTTAACTTGTGAAATGCTTATGGCGGCGTTTGCTGCCAAAAGATGAAGTAAAGTTTCAGTGGCTCACGTGGGTTGGGACTTGCACTACTAAGACATTAACTACTCTGAAAATGTTTATTTCAAACAAGTTTGGAGTCTTGCTGATGTGAGAATTGGAGGCTGCCTAGATCAGGGCTTCTTAGTCAGTGTGTCATGGATTACTATTGTTTCTTATGGACCCCAAACTTGATGATCATGCTCGATTCAGCAGCATTGCAAAGACACTTACAAGGGGAAAAAGTGGTTCACGGCACCAAAATGATTGATAAACACCGGCCTAGATAATTTTTAACAAGCAAAAATACGAACGTATAGTGTAACATTCAGGAGCATTTAGAAATTTGGTTAGCAGGTCTGAGCATTTTAAATTTTCTAGTCACTATTTGATAAAGTTTGTTTATTACATATTTTTCTAATAGTGTGTCATATTCAAAAATAACAGTGATAATTGACCGTAATTACATATACGTAATTACATATAATTACATATTACAATAACAATACATAATTACATATAATGTGTTTTTTAGTACCAGTTTACAATATCATGCGGCTAAAATTGCTTTCACAGACAGCAGATTCCAACTTAAGTGATGAAAAGATTCATGCGCCATTGTTGTTGGATGTGGATATTTATTTATTTAACATACATTTTTCAAAAGAAATACCTAAAGGAGATTTCAAATCTGTGCTGATGTCTGAACTCAACAGACAGCAGGTCATTGTGGTGCTCTGCCATTAAATTACAGTGTCAGTGAAATAGTGAATCATCGTAATCGTTACATAAAGCAGCCATATTGTTGGTTTCAGTATAAATAAAGTGCACATTTAGTCGGTAGAGCAATCTTTAATACATTTCTACATAAGTTAAATGGATTTTTGTAGGTTTACAGACATGAACATCATGTCATGGTACCCACTTTGATTTCACAGAGCAGAAGAAGTGAGTTGCTGTGACTGAAGCAGCCGTGCAACTGCACAGACGAGTGTGGGACTGAGTGGAGGCAGAAGCCAGACTGTTAGCAGAAAGATGGACGTGGCTGTCGCAGTATGGGCTTTTTACATTATATGTGAAAAGCACCTAAATATGGGTTGTTCAGTTCCAATTTTCAAACAGATACAAACAGAAGAAGCTTTGAAAAATGGGTAATTGTAAATAAAATAGGCGGGTGAATGCAGTGTGAGAGAAGACAACAAACTCAATAAGAAATTCAATTGTCAGCGACAACACTCTTTACAAACTTCTGCCCCTAACTCCACTCTTGTTTGGTCGTCTCTCTCTCTCTCCCCCCATTGGCTTCTCCTTTCTCCTGGAATGTTAGATTTTGCTTCAGAAATTCCTATTATCAAATCATGAATGCTTCACAGGACATGTATCTTCTACTGGGTCCTTCCTCTGATTCATTTTGCCACCTTTGTTCCAATGGTTTGCCTGGCAAACCCCTCGTTTTTTGTCTGCCATCCTCTCCCTTGGTTCCTTTCTTTGATTAATACACCAGTGCCCCAGACCCTCCTCTCATCAGGCTGCTACAGTACAAGCTGTCTCAGTTGTGACCAGTGCATTCTGGTACTTTATCCCTTTTTGACAATTGGTGTTCTTCAGTTTAATTTGTTTAACCATCTTCATCCCTAAATGAATCGGGTGGCTGGTCTGCCCAGGCTCAGTCTGGGTCCCTCTGGCTACCCTTTCCTTTTATTCACAAATTTGTCTAATTTGGTCTTTGCTCCTGGGACCTATTAGGGTTTATTTGGAGCAGGGGTGCCCAATACGTTGATCGCGATTGACCGGTAGATCGGAAAGGTAGTGCAGATAGATTGCATTGCATTCAAAAAAAATATTTTTTTAAACGTTAGTCTATCATATATCCTCCCTATGGCATTTGCCACTTGATTGACATACAGGGCGGCCAGTCTGAGATCTCTCTTCTTCTAACACACTGGTCATCCCGCATGCACGATCAAATGAGCGAGCTACTGCAAAATTCCGGCTATCTAAGAGATCTAGTTAGCCTTCCAATTTATAGACTAAAGAAGGGATTTACAAAAAAAAATTGTTTGGGGAGGGTATGGGCTGGATGTGGAATTGGAAGAGGATTTTTTCTCTCACAATGTCACAATCGAAGTGCGTTTGTCTGTGTCTGATCTGTCAATTTATCATTGCTATTCCAAAGAAGGAAAATGTGGAAAGGCACTTTCAAACTGTTCATAAAAACTAAGAAACTGACTTCCTTCTGAAAAGCGATCTGAGAAAGAGAAAGGAGAGGGAATCAAAATCGCAGTTAATCGGACAGCCGTCATTATTCACTTGGCTGAATTCAAAAGGCAGACACACTGAAGCATCATTCCAGGTGAGTCACTCGATCATTAAGCATAAGAAGTCCTTCTAAGATGGAGAGATGATAAAAGATGCCTTCATTGAGGCAGATGGCTAGGGAGAAATTCCTGCTGAGATTTCAAGACCCCTGGCCGGAGAAAAAGAAGTTTCTCCTTGTAATTAAACATGCAGAATACAAGCAACTTAATAACGATTAATGGCCGGTAGACTTGGCTTTTTTTTTCCCGATCTGACCAACATGTTCAATGAGCTTAATTTACAGCTGCAAGGATAGAGAACTCCATGGTCAATATGATTAGCTCAGTTAATGCTTTCTAACGAAAAATACATCTGTCCTCAAAGCTGCAGTGCCTTGATTTGGAGAACATCCAAAACCTCGTGTCAGAGCTGGAGACGCAATGGAAGGCGTATGCGCAACTTGACAGCATACGCTACACAGAGCAGATTGAAAACTGTCTGTCAGACTTTGACCTACTGTTTCAAGACTCAGCTTTACTTGAGCCAATCGCTACATTTAAGTGCTATCCATTTAGGGAAGATGC
>JANRMT010062808.1:52923879-52972084 GCA_026402145.1 Polypterus bichir lapradei
GGTGGCTGCCCCAAACCTTTCCATGCCTCTGGTCTCCACTTCTTACACACTGTAAATGAAGACCAAATCTTCACATGTCCACATGTGGTAAAAAAAAAAAAAGGCAAACACATTTCATGGGGCGTACTTACTTTTTCACAAACACGCTCCCTCCTGTTTATTTACTCAGGAGATCTGGGACTAACAAGTTGTAGTTTTTGGTCCGGTCTCTGCAGCCCACCCAGTGACTGCCACGGTATGCCTACCTGCTTTATAAGAGGAGCGCACCAGGGGGCCACTGGCTGTGTACAGGAATCCCAGCTTGGTCCCTATCTTCTCCCAGTACTGGAACTTTTCAGGAGTAATGTACTCTTCCACCTAAAAAGTACAAAAACAGCTTTACGTTTTGTCACATAATTTTTATAAACTATTGAACTGACTTGGAGGATTTGAAATGGTGCAGCAATGGGCTTTTTTTTAACTTAAAATAAATTTACTTCTGTTTACTTGGACCTTTAAAGGTGCCCCCCTCCCTTTTTTGTTTGCAGGTGTCCTAAACTCTTTTCATGCGTAATCATTCATAGCATTGTTTCACGGTGTATGAGTTTTACTAAGTCAAACTGCCTCAATTACAAGTTTAAGTCCTCAAATCAAATCAAATATAAAAGACGGAGCAGAATGGCTCTGAGCCCACTGTGTCATGTTCCATAGTAATACCAGATCACAACAAACAACCAAATACGTCCACTCAGAGCCACACACCTTAAGTCAACGCTGTAAAGGAAAGCTCAACGTCCAATCACTTTTACTCTGCTCTTCTGTGACGGCTACAGTATAAACAGTCTGCGCTGGCCTCACCGAGCCTCCACACCTTGTCATGGAAGGTGAGCCCAACAACAATGTCCAGAAACCTAACTGTGGTTGCTTACACTCATCAAAATCTCACTCTTTTGGTTATGGCCCAGAGTTCAAGACCATGGCTACATGGTGTGATGCAGGCTGACCAGCTAACTCTAAGCTTTGATTGAGGATTAGGCTCATGCTTCACCACCATATCAGGTACGACATCCACAAAACTGCTAATGCTGCACAGATCTGTCCATGAGGTGAAGTATGAGGATCACGTGCAGCGTCTGTCAAGTAAAAGTGAAGAGTGGCAAGGATCCAGATGCACTAGACACTGGCAAAATATTACTGTCACTTAGGACAAACCTAAAGCAGATGTTTGGCCAAATTCAGACCCAATCTTGTTGTGACAGCATGGCTCAGATCAGAATCATTCAGCAAAGGCAAAAAATACAGAAAGAAAAACCTAACCTTCCCTTGATCTTCTTCTGTCAAACACCTAAACTGAGCAAACTTCTCATCCACAGCTCACTTCACAGAGGACAGCCACGTTCTCCACCAGGCACTTTCAGCTCTAACAGGAACCATTGTGTCACTGGCAAGTATGTCACTAACAATACCCTTGTATCTGGGCCCTCTGGTAAATTTAATATTAAATAACTGGCCTCTTGCATTTAACAATCTTATTTACTGCATTTCTTGTAGGATGTGCCCAGTCATCTATACAGGTGAAACAGAGAGACAGCTAGCTGACTGTTTCAAATCAAAGACCTTACAAAGCCTACTGTAGAACACTTGACATCCCTTAATCATTGCCACACTGATCTCCATTTGTGTTCTTTCACAGGGCGTCAAACTGAAGAAGCTAAACTCATTCTCAGCCTGGGATCACAGATTTCTTCAAGTCTTAATGACAGACTAACTTTTAAATCTCGCCCTTCATCTTCTCAAGTGATGGCCTTTTCTCACCTACTCTCAACTTTTCTCCTTTCATCTGTCCTGGTGTTGGTCCATCCATCCTCCTACTTATGTTTCCTCCTTTTCAAATGCTCACCTCATGATGGCTCCACAACTGTAATGTTGCGTCTTTAATGTTTTTTTTTCCCTTTGCAGATGCATGTTAACACAGCCCTGCACTAACTCGGGTCTAACTAACTATGGTCACTATCGTGGTAAAAGGTGTTTTTTGAATTATAAAAGACATTTTCCTGTTGATATCTTACACTATTCCTATAAAGAGAAAAGTCAAGTCTGACTACATATAAACTTTAATAAATATTACAGTTTGTCTGGGGTTAGGAATTTGCTCATGGAGTCACTCCTCTCTCATCCATACACCCTCTCTGAGATGGCAGAACTCAAGGCCTTGGGATTCACAGCCACTTCATCTCTTTGCTCATGGCGGGAACGAGTGTAACCAGTTTAGTTGCTGTAACCAGCAGTTGCACAAGAATCCCCTTTGAACCCAGCATCCATTCTACCTCTGGCTGAGAGAGAATTCCTTTGGAACTGCAGAACTTGCTGCTTTTCATTTCAGTGGCCCATACTCAATCTCCAGGGAGGACATGTGGCTGGGTGGGGTGGACCCTGTAATAAGTGTATAGGTTTAATATGTCACTGTGCTCTGTGCAAATATATTTTATAAATCTGGATTTTTCTCCTCACATGTACAGAGCCAGATTTAGCACAGGAGTTCACCATTTAAGAACTGCTAGGCAAACCATAAGACAGGACAGATAATCTGTATCCTCTTTGCCTTCTTTGGAATTGTATTATTCACCTAAGTGGGGCCCTGCACATGGAGAAAGAGTATAAAGCCTTAGAACATTGCCCGGCACACCTTTGAAGCAGACGGACGGATGGGAGATAACGTCATCCGATCCTGAAAATCCTTCCAACACAGTGGCGAAAATGGCAGACTCTACACATCGGGCCCCCACTCCTGAACTGGGATCTCGCCATTGGCTTCCTTCGTCTGTTATGCAGTGTAAGCCATCATTAAGGAAAGCTAAGTTATTTCTCCTATGTGATTTCTTACCGCCGTATCACTAAGGGAGGGGTATCGCCTTTTAATATCCTATCTATATAGATTCGGGTTATGTAACACGCCACAATTACAAAAGAACTCATTCCAACAAGGGGGCTAACTGATGCCCCCTGCTGGATACAGACCCTGATTAGAGACATGGTTAAAATGAAGCAAACATAGACAAGGAGAAAAGATGCATCAAAGATAAATCTGAGCTGTTAAAAATGGACTGAAGCGGAGTCTCAACACCCAGTGCATTTTCTACATTCATGCAATGCTACTACTGACGTAGACTTTACGTGGCACACTTCCATTAAATGATCTAATGTGCACTATTGATAACATTTTTTGTAAACAATACAAAATTCAGGCAGCATGGTGGCGCAGTGGTAGCGCTGCTGCCTTGCAGTAAGGAGACCTGGGTTCACTTCCCATTTTCCATGTACCCCCCGTGTCTGCATGGGCTTCCTCCCACAGTCCAAAGACATGCAGGTTAGGTGCATTGGTGATCCTAAATTGTCCTTAGTGTGTGCTTGGTGTGTGTGTGTGTGTGTGTGTGTGTGTGCCCTGCGGTGGGCTGGCACCCTGCTCGGGATTTGTTCCTGCCTTGTGCCCTGTGCTGGCTGGGATTAGCTCCAGCAGACCCCCCGTGACCCTGTAGTTAGGACATAGCGGGTTGGACAATGACTGACTGATTGACAATACAAAATTCAAGGCACTGACCTTAAGATGTCGTTTTGTAGGCTGCATGTATTGTCCTAGGGTTAAACAATCAACACCTGCCTCTCTCAATTCTGTAGAAAACAAAAGAGAATTTTTATGTCTTTACATGATCACAATTCTAAAAATAAAGCCGCATTATAATTTTAGAGAAGGCAGCTTCTGACTTTAATACTAAGTGTACGAAGACCTGGCACAGCATTGATGTGGCCCACCAACTCAATGCCTGACATGGGCACAGGTACTCGGACGCCCATGGATTTTCTGAATCTTCCTTTTTCCAGTATAGAGTTACCAGCAGTGGGGAGAATCAATGCCTTCACACACACACACATACACACACACACACACACCAGCACTGTTTAGAGTGGTTATTTAACATAACATACACATTTTTGGAATATGATAAGTAACCAGAATGCTGGAGACAGAAGATTATGCCAGCTCCACAGTAAAACTGCAATGCTAAATACGTAACATAATGTCACTCAACATGGATACCAAACATTTTGGGAAATTAACCAAAACATTTGCAAAATATACAGTGGGAGTAGCTTAATTAATGAAAGAAAGAAAAAACACACCAAAACCACATATGAGCCAAAAGAAAAAAAAAAAAAAAGCAACACCTTCTCCATGCGCTAAGATCTCAGACTTCTAGCTCGTCAGGGAAGGAGTCTCTACAAACATGGTAAGGTCTGCAGCACTGCCTTTCTGAGAATCGTTGCTGACAGCCTATGGCAGGAGGTTGTTAAAAATGCCTAATGCTAGGTGGGGGAATCCTAGTCCTTGGCACCCCCTACCTGTACATCTACACATCCGCCAGTCACGGCCTGCTTGTCCATCTGTCAGAGTCTACACTCACTGTGGGGAATGTGAGATTTTTGAGTGAATCTGTTAAGCAGGCAAACTAAAGAATAGAAGTGGGGGAACAAAGGGACAAATGAACACACATTTGCAGCTCAGACTGTATTATTTCTAGTAATTCTATAACTAAAGAGGCCTTATTTGCTGTTTCTTCATGGCTGCTATAGCACGGGAGGCTTCAATATAGTCTATTATGACTTTCTTTAGACATGTCATGTGTAGTCAAAACTGGAAAAAACCACTAAATTCATGTTCAAAGTTGAAATGGTTCTTTACTGCTGGTTTACATCATGCAATTTTACACTCATGCAAAAAAAAACAAGCAGAAATAATATACTGCATTATACAATGTATAGTGTGTTTTTAAACTTACCTGTTAAGGCTGAGTAAACTTGTTTATCGGTTTCTCCCAGCCCCAGCATTATAGAGGTTTTTGATAAAAGTGCAGGGTTCACCTTTTTTGCATGTTTCAGGACACTCAATGACTGATCAAAGTTTGCTCGAGGGTCACGAACCTGCCTGAAATCAGAGAGCACGATTTAACCAACAATTAAACTTTCATTTTTCTTTTTTTTTTTTAAACCAAGATCAACTGCTTTAAAGCTCTTTGAAACATGGGTTTGTTCTTTAATGCACTGTGTAGTGCGGAGGCTCTAATCTAACATTAAATCATTTTAATCTCAGTTTTCTAAGACTTGAACATTATCATTTAATAATTTTTTTTGTGGTGACTACCTTAGTGTTTTCCAATATATAAAAGTCTTTTTTGTCTGAGTAATAAAGTACTTCAGATACTTTCAGCCCCAGAGGCCACCTGGAATTTCAAATGGCAAATATGTAAATAAGAATTAGTTGGGAGTAAAGGCAAAAATGAAGTCTACTCTACCACAGCACTGACCAGCATGTTTAAAAACACAGGAGTTCATTCCTTCCTCCCTTATTTGCATCTGCTCTACTTTAGTATCCACTTTTCACAATTAATATATTTTCACATGGGTAGTAAATAAAAGTAAAGTGCCCAGGACTCATCAAAACCCCAAAAAGCACATTAATAATATAATGCCTACCTTGGTAATGCAACCATATGTGAACAATCGTATGAAAATGTCTCCCTGAAAACATAACAGATTCTGTGTCTGCTGATGAAAGCTCTGATTTGACATTGCTAATGGCATCAAGTATTTAAAAAGATTCACAGCAATATGCACAAAAGCAAAACATTTTTCAGTTTGAAGTACCCTACTGTAGAGATGATGACTGAATTCCTTTACTCAGAGCATGGGATTTGGAAATAAATGGGATTTATTTTTGGGACTGGTCCGTATTTTTCATGAAACTTTGGTTTATTTTTTTGTTTTTTTACTAGCAGACACTTTCTGTCTGACTGATCAAAGCATCATCCAGGCGTCTTACAAACTAAAACTGGCTAATATCCAAACATGCTTTTGTAACCAAGTCAAAATCAACAACAAATAAAAACTGAGAGGCTTATATTGATTTTATTGATTTTATTCTACAATTTAAAAAAAAAAACTCTTAAAATATTTTTGTACATTAAACCACAATAAACCATTGTATTCTAACTACAGTGATTCCGAAAAGTATTCACAGCACATTTTTCACATTTTATGTTATGTTACAGCCTTATTCCAAAATGGATTAAACTCATTTTTTTCATCAGAATTCTACACACAACACCCCATAATGACAACGTGAAAAAAGTTTACTTGAGGTTTTTGCAAATTTATTAAAAATATAAAAATTGAGAAAGCACATGTACATAAGTATTCACAGCCTTTGTCATGAAGCTCAAAATTGAGCTCAGGTTCATCCTGTTTCCCCTGATCATCCTTGAGATGTTTATGCAGCTTAATTGAAGTCCACCTGTTGTAAATTCAGTTGATTGGACATGATTTGGAAAGGCACACACCTGTCTATAGAAGGTCCCACAGTTGACAGTTCATGTCAGAGCACAAACCAAGCACGAAGTCAAAGGAATTGTCTGTAGACCTCCGAGACAGGATTGTCTCGAGGCACAAATCTGGGGAAGGTTACAGAAAAATTTCTGCTGCTTTGAAGGTCCCAATGAGCACAGTGGCCTCCATCATCTGTAAGTGGAAGAAGTTCAAAACCACCAGGACTCTTCCTAGAGCTGGCCGGCCATCTAAACTGAGCGATTGGGGGAGAAGGGCCTTAGTCAGGGAGGTGAACAAGAACCTGATTGTCATTCTGTCAGAGCTCCAGAGGTCCTCTGTGGAGAGGGGGGAACCTTCCAGAAGGACAACCATCTCTGCAGCAATCCACCAATCAGGCCTGTATGGTAGAGTGGCCAGACGGAAGCCCCTCCTTAGTAAAAGGCACATGGCAGCCCGCCTGGAGTTTGCCAAAAGGCTCCTGAAGGACTCTCAGACCACGAGAAACAAAATTCTCTGGTCTGATGAGACAAAGAATGAACTCTTTGGTGTGAATGCCAGGCGTCACGTTTGGAGAAAACCCGGCACTGCTCAACATCAGGCCAATACCATCCCTACAATGAAGCATGGTGGTGGCATCATCATGCTGTGGGGATGTTTTTCAGCGGCAGGAACTGGGAGACTAGTCAGGATAAAGGGAAAGATGACTGCAGCAATGTACAGAGACATCCTGGATGAAAACCTGCTCCAGAGCGCTCTTGACCTCAGACTGGAGCGACGGTTCATCTTTCAGCAGGACAACGACCCTAAGCACACAGTCAAGATATCAAAGGAGTGGCTTCAGGACAACTCTGTGAATGTCCTTGAGTGGCCCAGCCAGAGCCCAGACTTGAATCCAATTAAACATCTCTGGAGAGATCTTAAAATGGCTGTGCACCGACGCTTCCCATCCAACCTGATGGAGCTTGAGAGGTGCTGCAAAGAGGAATGGGCGAAACTGGCCAAGGATAGGTGTGCCAAGCTTGTGGCATCATATTCAAAAAGACTTGAGGCTGGAATTGCTGCCAAAGGTGCATCGACAAAGTATTGAGCAAAGGTTGTGAATACTTATGTCCATGTGATTTCTCAGTTTTTTTATTTTTAATAAATTTGCAAAACCTCAAGTAAACTTTTTTCACATTGTCATTATGGGGTGTTGTGTGTAGAATTCTGAGGAAAAAAAATGAATTTAATCTATTTTGGAATAAGGCTGTAACTTAACAAAATGTGGAAAAAGTGTAGTGCTTCTACAGAAAAATTATATTGGTCGCTTTAACTGAAAAATGTACTGACATTGCTCAATTAAAAAATATCAGTCAAGAGTGCTGATAATGCCCGGTTTACAAATGCTGACCTTCAAGCAAATATAGGTCATTTTAATCCTTCTGTGTGCTAATATTAGATATTAAAACAGGATCATACACAGACATATTACTCCTTTACAGACCTACTGAGACATACTCCTTACTCATAATTTAATCCAATCAATTTTCACCTGACCCTTCTTTATAAAGCATGATAAAGCAGTCTTGACGTGACTTTAAAATTTACAAACATTTAGCCAGCGGCCATACAACAGCTCATTCACCTGAAGCTAAGCGTGTTCAGGCCTGGTCAATACATGGATAGGAGGCCATCTAGGAAAAAGCTTGGATTGCTGCTGAAAGAGGTGCTGGTGAGGCCAGATGGGGGCACTTACCCTGTGGTCTGAATGTGGATCCCAATGCTACAGTGCAATGACGGGGACACTGTGTTGTAAAAATGGCACCGTCCTTCAGATGAGATGTAAAAATCGAGGTCCTGACTCTCTGTGGTCATTAAAGATCCCTGGGCATCCTTCTTTAAGAGCAGGGTGTATCTCAATGTCCAGGCTAAACCCCTCCATGGCCTAGTCATTCTGCCCCCTTAATCATTCCCTCTTTCTCACTCACCACCTAATAGCTAATGTGTGGTAAGTGAACTGGTGTAATAATGGCTGCCGTGGCATCATCCAGGTGAGTCCTACACATTAGTGGTGGCTGAAGTGGCTCCCCACTCACTGTAGAGCTGTATACATGTACAGAATTATTATTATTAAAATTGGGAAACACTTAAAGGTTTTATACATACTTATTCATTGCCAACATTTAACAGATGTGCTGCTTTCATAAGCAAATGTTAGATCTAATTATTAATAATGATTCATTTTTGTAATCTTCTCTCCTCTAAACAAAGCCATTACATATTGCAGCCTTGCACATTTAATCTGCAGAATGGCCACTATCAGGCATTTACACAATCTGCCTGCACATTGTAATGACGTGAAATAAACTTATACTGTTTATTTACAACCTCCCCATTTCAATTGATTTTTGTTGATTTCCAGCTTAATGAGAACGGATATGTTGTACTTGTGGACTCTAATTTGAAGCACTCACTGTTTTAATTCTGTTTGATGTTACACTGCTAACTAAAATGATACAATATGCTCAAAGAATGTGAAAAAGTACATCATCAGTGTGTTAACTTTCTGTCCACTCTTTCTTAAGGGGCAACACTTCACAGTCCATTGAAACGGCCATTTTCTGGACTTGGCTAACACACTACTATTTCTGACACAAGTACAAGATAGTCACTGTTAGGAAGAAGGCTTTAATTGCAGTCAGATTAAAGCAGATTACATGGAGCGGCAAAAATCTTTTCTTGTATTCTCAAACAACCCACCTCTGTACTTCTTCCACTCTGCTTTATCTACAATATAGAAACCTAACACGTGAACATAGAAATTGAATGCTGAAAATGATAATAGATATACTACATGCACAAACAACAAGTTAACTAAGGCTTCATTTATA
Organism: Polypterus bichir lapradei; assembly: GCA_026402145.1. Classification (NCBI taxonomy): domain Eukaryota; kingdom Metazoa; phylum Chordata; class Cladistia; order Polypteriformes; family Polypteridae; genus Polypterus; species Polypterus bichir. Next base: position 52,933,107 of record JANRMT010062808.1, read on the forward strand.
ACCTATTAAATCTTTTTGTCCAAAAATATGAACAATATGTTATTACAGGTGTCATTATCTTGCATCCAAGGCAAAACACAGATGCTATAATAGATACCTGGTTGTTTAATCTGAGGTGCAGTTGATGAGTTATTACCACAGGGTACTTTTTTAAAATGAAAACAATACAGTTTTACTCAACAGACCTAATATAATAAACACTATATATTGTAAAATGAAATCATTGGTCTATTTTATGCCAGTCTGAAAAAATCATAAAGTTCTAGTATAATCAATACATGTTTTTGTTTACTTACCAGTGACCTTGAAGTTTGTGTTCCTTGTAATTATTAAAATATAAGTGTACAAAATAATTGGGTCAGATATTAAACTGATTGAAAATGACAATATAATGCAGAGTGCTAGTTCAACATACAAATCGGATATATAAGAATAAGAAAATATGAGTTTAACTCAAAATGTCATGTAACCCTGTGATTAAAACCCAAGATACAGAAGACTCTAAGATATGGAAAAAGATGTTCCGCTGTGCCAACCTCTAGTGGATGCAGCCAAAAGATGAAGAAAATTGTATGTAAAACACTGATATCACGTGTAATTGTTTTCTCTTAAACAAAAGCACACAAATTCATTTTTATTTTACCTTTATAATTTGTGGAATAGGGATAGGTTAACTACCATGCTTCATCATAAACAACCTGTAATTTAAAAAAAAAACTAACGGGTGCTCTTCTACAACTATGACCATGCAAATGCTTTTTATAGAATTGCACAGGTCTGTCTTAGTGGGATTATCTATATGGCTGATGTTAAATCTCTTCAGCCTTGATGTAGCTTTGGACATTCCAGGTGTTAAAATATATTTTTTACTAAAGGTTTCATGTTAAACAAAACAAACACACACCGCCTACTATAGTACTAAACCATTTTACAACAAAGCTCCACCTGCTGGATAAGAAGGATGCTTGCCAGAATTTGAGCGATTCTGGAAATTTCACTTTCAAATTAATTATTCTCAGTTGTATGACTCATTGGAGCCCTCTCCTGGTAGCTTTTCAATAACGAATTTCCTGTATATAAATTTCAGAAAACCAAAAAATGTACTAATACTTTATGGAAATCAAAAGCATTCACTCAAAGTATTTGTTTGTCAATGCTAAATACACATTTCTTTTAAAAAGGAACAATAGAAATCGGCAATTAACTTTTACAATGAATAGTCATTGCACGATCTTGCCTAATTTAATTTTACTCTTAAAGGCATGTTGCTTACTACTATTTTGTCCCATATAAGCCATGTACCACTTAAAAAAAATCCAAATTGAGAATTTCCATTCTAAACCTTGTAAACTTGTACATACATGGCAAATTATTTCCAACATATGTAATATTCACTACACATCTCTCATTTTTTAGTTTATTGTGAACTGAATATTCTACAGTAGAATAACAGTGTTGTCATGAGCAAAGTATTCCAAAAGGAACCTACCCTCCACTATGTAACAAGTTTAAGTATGTTATGCAAAAAATACTTTAAAAAGTTTCCCTTACCGTTGTAACTCTCTGACTGTTTCCACATTATGCGCATAAACATCTAATCCTGACAAAGCAACTTTCTCAACAGATGTCTTGTTACCTCTGAAATCTGGAGTTAGGCACTCAACTAGGATTTTTGAATTTCTGCAAAAAGAAAGAAAATACAATAAAGTGAATCCCATCAAAAAAGGTACAAGCAACTTTGAATTGGGTCCATAAAGAAGAAAACAACGATTTAGAATAAATATAACAAATCACTCATGATTACAATGCACAAACATGATATGCATTACATTAGGCACAAGTGTACAGTACTGTTCATGCTCCTTAGATAAATATCACTCAAGTTTTAGAATTAATGGCTAACAAGAAGTTAATCTTCAAACACACCATGCATAAGAATGGTACGTGTGGTACGAGTCCTTTAAAAATCACCCTGTATTTATCTGCATGGATATTTGGACAATGATATGCATAGTGCATTATTTTTGCTTGCCTATTTAAGATGGAGGCTACGACTCCTGAAAAACACTATTTTACCATTTTAAATGTATAATATGCACCACAAATAATTTTAGAGAAGGATGATATGATGAAATGACTGCACAAGCTGAAAGGTCAATTTAATTGATGATACATAAAGATAAAAGAATAGTATAAACACTGTATTCTATTATTCATTTTGTGGTGATGTTGTTTTATACACTTCTGGTGACAGATGTTGTTAATAACTATATATGATACCTACTAAATAATTGTCTAGGAGAAACATCTTTTCTGTATTTTGTCCTTCATTTATATCAGAAAGGTATAATGATACGTGTACTATATGAAAGCTATCACTTAGTACTATGAAAACATCAAATGACTGATACAGTATGGCAGTCTTGAAATTACCACAACATAAACTGCAGGAAGCCTACAGTATTTTCTATACAAGGAATATCATGGCACACACTTTTAAAGTTTTTTAAAGCATATTTTACAGAATAAAGTTATAAAATAAAAGACTGAACGGCCTAAGACAAATTATGGCTGGAACATAAACTGCAGAGGGAGTTGGACTGGTAGAGTATGTGTGTTTGTAGTGCTTAAAATGAGCACAAAATAGATTTTTGACACCACATCAACTAAGAAAAGACTTATCACATCACATTACATTATAGTCCAATTAAACACAAGGCAAGTATTAGTTTATTCACATGACCAAAGGACACAATCATTCATCAGAAATTGTCACATTTCATAAATGGTAACTTTAAATTCCACAGCTTTACAGGGCCATATGTTCTTAAATAAATGGTGGTGCCAGAGTTAAAAAAAAAAAATCTGCATTACCACAAGGTCTGCACTATTACTTATTAACCTTTTAAAAACACTAAAAGGAGCTGTTAAGGTGAGATGTAATGCGTGTAAATAAAAGTATCCATTAGAATATTCAATCAATGGAAAAATAAATATGAATGTGTGTGTAAATGTAGGTCTTTAAAAAGCAAATATATTTAGATAGCTCACAATAAGGATGTTTTTCTGCAAAAGACTATGAAGCCATCCACAATTTAAAATATACTAGAACTTTTTCCACATTAACTTAAAAAACATTCATATATAGCTCCAATATTTTATAATACAAAAAATTTTTACTGATTCCTATTTCCTTTGGAAAAAAAAGTCTGTAAATGCCAGATTTGGTGTTTGAGTATCTGTGTCTTATGTAAAAGGAATGAGTGGGATGTTAGTTTCATTGACTCAAACCATGGCATTCTACACCCAGGTGAAGGAAATCTTGAACATTGCTATTTAAATAAAACTGCCTTACCTTTCCTTTAAATATGAAACTGTTTTTGCAATGTGTTCTGCACCTCCATCAGCAATATCTGATTAAAATCAAAATGTATTACTTAGTATTCATATCCTTTTTACATGTAACCGCTACTAATGATACATATTACCTGAGGTTCAGATTTTACGAACAGAAAACTAACATATTATAATACGCAGTCATTTAAGTTACAGCCTCTCACACACATAAAACAGGTAACATACTGTATAGCCTCTTGACATATCAGCAGTTACTTTTTCCCAGCAGCTAAAGTCACCCGAGTCCTCACAAACTGTAACACTGTAGAAAAGTAACTCGGTGCACTTCGTTAAAATTAAACACCATTTTGGCAAGTGATTAATCCATCATTCATTAAAAATATATACAGTGATCCCTCGCTATATCGCGCTTCGACTTTCGCGGCTTCACTCCATCGCGGATTTTAAATGTAAGCATATCTAAATATATATCACGGATTTTTCGCTGGTTTGCGGATTTCTGTGGACAATGTGTCTTTCAATTTATGTTACATACTTCCTCAGTTTGTTTGCCCAGTTGATTTCATACAAGGGACGCTATTGGCGGATGGCTGAGAAGCTACCCAATCAGAGCACGTATTACATATTAAATAAAACTCCTCAATGATATACGATATGCTTCCCGCACGCAGCTTCGCACGCTTAAAAGCTCTAACAGCCCATATTGATTTTTCATTGTTTGTTTTTGTCTGTCTCTCTCACTCTCTCTGAGAAATACAGGTAGATACTTATCCATCATGCAATACCATCAGGGAGGCGTATGATTGGCCCCATTATCTGCTCCTGATGGAGGGGGTGTGAGCAGAGGGGCTGTTTGCTTAGAAGATACGGACGCGCATGTAAAAAAATGCTGAAAGGCTACCTTCACATCGATCCCTTCATTGCGCCGCTTTATCGCGGTGCTTGCATACTTAAAAGCGCAGCAGCCCTATTGATTTTTGATTGTTTACTTTACTCTCTCTCTCTCTGAAATTCTCCGCTCCTGACGCGCACCTTGAAGAGGAAGATACGTTTGCATTATTTTAATTGTGAGAAAGAACTGCCATCTCTGTCTTGTCATGGAGCACAGTTTAAACTTTTGACTAAAGGGTGTTATTTCATGTCTAGAGGGCTCTAATAATGTTAAAAAACGTATTTAGAAGGTCGTAAACAGGTTTTCAATGCTCTAACTGCGAAAATATTAGATTTATAAATAAAGAATCCTACTTCTTGGAAATTCATTTATCTGTCTGGAGCGGATCAACCGCGATAAACGAGTGTTTACTGTATAACTGTGCGGAGAATATTTATAAATTGTGGGAGAGTTTCTAAGCGCTTAAAATATATAAAAATAACCATACAAACATATGGTTTCTACTTCACGGATTTTCACCTATCGCGGGGGTTCTGGAACGCAACCCCCGCGATCGAGGAGGGATTACTGTATACATGTTTTAACATGATTTTTTTTTTATTTTCTTTTTTAGGGCAAAGCTGGTATATTTAACATTTTTTTTTTTTTTACAAAAGAAGGGAAGCCTTTTAAAGCATATGCAGTTTGATTTACAATTACCTATACTTATTAGTGCAGTATTTTTTTTTTAATTCTGTACTAAATTTTTGTATTAGTTATTATATTCATCTGTTCCATATCATTATGTTAAAAGCTTTGAATGTATATAGAACTAGATAATTTATTTTAATAAGTGGTAGTGTCAATATTAAACATGCAAGTTGTGATTGTACTATACTTTTTTCAGTATTATATTTTTAATTTGAGGAAAAACATTTACTATCGTTATTTAGATATCCTAGTTTTTTTTTGTTTAAACTCAAAAGTCAATAAATATGCTATACACTAAACGTTAGTATAAAATAAATATTTCTTAATAATAACACAAAAAGATAAGTCAAATTATTGACAAGAAAGGATTACATTCAAGATTAATGTTCTTGTCATGTGTACACAATACAGCAAGATTCCCACTTGCACAATTCCCAAAGACTTGTAACATGTCCGTAATATCAGCAGCAGACAATGAATACAACACAATACTGTATATTAAATACAAACATCAGACAACACATACAGAACGCAAGAAAGTACATTAGGTATGCTCAGACAGTAGTCTGTACAAGTGACCACTGAGTAACCTTATGACTCAAGGAGAAAAACTGTCCTTAAATCTAGTGGGGCAAGTGCTAATGGTTTTTTACCATTTGCCAAACATAGGAGGGAGAAAAGTGATCATGTGGGATGGCTGAGGTCTGCTTTCCTTTAAAAAGAAGTATAATTCTGAACAAAGGGAGCTGTACTATTTTCAGCTGACTTTACTAACCTCTGTAGTGAATTTTGGTCCTAAGATAAACAGTTGCCATACAAAGCCAATGATGAGAGGCTCCAGTGTGCACTTCTAGAGGTTTAACTAAGCAACTCGCATATATACGTACAGAGATCATGAACATATTTCTTTTTCAACCAATCTGAATACAGTAGTATTTTGTACTAGTGATTTTACATTTAATTTGAAAAAAAAATTGCATTAATGAATGTGAATAAAATATAAAAAGTACAAACAAAACTACAAAGAGTCTCGAGGAAATTTTATGTAAATAACTTAAACTCATTCATAAAATGAAGACAAAACATTTTTTCTGAAATGCAGTAAAATATATTGAAACAAAGCAAAGTTTATGTACCAAAGTTAAATTTTTTTTACCACCACATCACTGTGACCCTCATACATTATCTGCTTGTGCTTCAATAGCAAAAAAAAAGGTTAAAAATTACATAAGAGTCAACAAAATATAGAACAATATTAATATGTAACTTTTCATTGGTATGAATTATTAGTGAAAGCTTCCCAAGCTCTCTCTAAAACAACTTTTAAAGTTTGGTTGCAAAAAACTGACTACAGCTACATTCATAAGTTTAAAAAATATATTATGACAAAAGTAGAATGAAACTTTCTGGGGTGTAAAGGGCGTTTGTATCTGATAGTCCCTGCATACTGCAATTATATTCATTAAACAATTAATTTTTCTGGGAACTGCGGTGGGCTGGCGCCCTGCCCGGGGTTGTTTCCTGCCTTTCGCCCTGTGTTTGCTGGGATTGGCTCCAGCAGACCACCGTGACCCTGTAGTTAGGGTATAGCGAGTTGGATAATTAATGGATGGATGGATTATTCTGGACATATTCCTACAGAGTGTTAACCTGCAGTATTTTCAACCTGATGTGATTTAATCTCCTAAATCTGAAATATTTTGCATATTTAGTTAACAGTGAAAAAAAAAAATCATACACAGCTTAAGCTTTGAATTAACTGAACAAAATTCTTGGAAGTCATCTAGTAATACAACGTTTAAGCAGCACATATATGTTGCTTTTAAAATCTAACCTGGACTTTAACATAAGAAGTGTTGCAAACATCCCTAAGTATTAAAGTTAATGGTTTCTAAGTAGAAGTGCTATTTTCTAAGTAAATACTGCAACATACACTATTACGGTTTTTATTTTTATCCTTTAAATTTTTACAGGTACATACCATCTCGGTCTACTGAAGTCAGCACCACATAGTCCAGACCCCACTCAGCAATTGCTTTGGCTGTGTTGAGTGGCTCATCTGGGTCCAAAGGAGGAGGTTGTCTAGATGTTTTAACAGAGCAGAACCTACAACCTCTTGTACAAGTGTCACCCATTAGCTATGGAATAAATATTTAGAATTTATGAAAAAATCAACAAATTACCATTTCACATATTACTACAGAAAAAATAAGGTGCTGAATCCACAAATACAGTATGTATTGTACAGTAAAATGTTGAACAGTAACAGTGCTACTCAAAAATAATCACTTTAGGTATCTGTGCTTCTGTAGAATGTTTTGTCGTTTTCCATTCATTAAGATGCAAAGTGTTTTATTCCACTTCTCTACTCCCCCCAATACCTTTTTAATCAGGTCTGAAATCAAGTTGTACTTTCTGGTATACCGAATAGATTACATTAAACCCAATTAAACTTTGTTAAACGATAATTTTGGTATTTTTCATGATAAAATTATTTCGCCACAATCATGACAACTATTAATCATTAATTTATTTTAAATATTTCATTATTGGTCATGACAATAACTAGAGTTATCTGACACATGAAATTGTGTTCTAAAATGAAGCTTGTTTTATAAATTTTAAAAAATATCTAGCCTGCTCTAACATTTTGTTAATTGGTGGTACTGGAGTCCCAATGTGAACAAAAAATAATTTAAACTTATCAAATACATCCATTTTTCAAAATAAACATTTTACCAAGTATTGATCTGCATCTTGACATTGTACCTATGTTATAAAACAGCGGATTCATGACACTTTAAGAAGAAAACATTTAAAAAGCAAAACATGTTTGTGAGATTCAGCCATTTTAAAAGCAGGCGACTTCAGTTCATTGCCTGTCTTCCTCTGCAGCAACCTTTCAGGACATAGATTCATTTCAGAAAGTCAATGCCAAGCATCGTTGTTGACAAAACTGAATGTGGATGTCCAGATGTGAATTGCCGTCTTTGTTCTGTAGACAACTAAATAATAATTCCTGAAAAAGTCACACTTACGATTGTTCACATTCCTTCTTTATACTGAAGCTTAATGTGTTATTTTGCAAAGATATTGCCTGTTGCTGCCAGTACAACGATGCACACATGTACTTCAGTGCTCTGGTAAGAGAAAGATTGAGCACCCATGTGATAAGAACCGAACAGACATAGGCATACACTTAGTTTTAATCAGGTTGTAGTTTAGTAAGTTTAGTACAGATGTTTTAACATAAACATAGTGGTAATGCAATACTAACATTCATGCCCCACAGTGCCAGTTTCTGTATGTCCTCTCCATGTATTTACAGACTGATTGGTATCACTGAGTTTAATCACTCAAAAACATTGTCCTCAGTTTTTTTCATTACCACATCCTCAAGAAGTGTAAATCATCATGTGTTAAATATTTGATAACTGGATTGTGGAGCATAAACTCTTTCATTGTGGTTGGGCACCATTGCACTCTACCTTTTTCATTTTAGGAGTTTATTTTTTTTATTACACAAATGCATGACATGTCCCATAAAATGCAGCTGTGCAGGTGACTTGGCTCTTTCAAAAATCTAAGGCTTTTCCTAAAATATAATGCATTGTAATCAGTTCAGTTCACATTATTTTTATGTGTATATTGTACACTGAAACTCACATACAAGCTGTTTACGAACGATGTTGTCACTTGACGTGAATTTCACCCTGTAGAGAGTTTGGGAGCATGACACCACATGACAACCCACCTAGATTGGGACCCGAGTGCAGTTGGTGACACCTCAGCACCACACTGGAACAGTGTCAGATTTTGTACGGTGGCTGGAGTTCCAATCATGCCACCAAGTACCATCACTCCGTAGGATATGTAAAATAAGAACATATAATGTAATAGGTGAATATTAGGTGCCATTTAGGAAAAATAATCATATGACTTAAGGGTGTATTTGTCAGTTGTTGCAAGCAATGGCAAAACATAACCACTGAAGAAACAGAAATGTAGACTCAAAAGTAGAATAGTAAGCAGAATATAGCTTGGTGATGGGGGTTGATAACATATCTTTACCTTGAGAAAATAATACCAGAAATCTGTAATAAAATGTAATATTTCCAGTTTACTTATGTCCTCACAAGCATGTCCTAGAAATGCTGAAGGCATGTTTTGTTAAATCGAAACCTTTGCTACTTCAAAGGGGCATATTCAGTAAATTTGAAGGCTTTTTTAGAAATTTGAACACTAGTAACCATTAGTTCCATTGTAAAGAGTGGGCTAGTAATTTTTTTTTAATTATTAAAACTAGCTTCATTTTAGAAAGCAATTTCATATGATAAATTAAAATACACCATGATTGTGAAAAAAAAAATGTTGACTTAAAAAGTATCAACGTTATACAAAAATAAAATAAAATAAAGAGCTAGACTTTCACATATACATGCTTTAAAAAGGAAGCTTGAGGCAAGATATTATGGTTAGCTGCAGATGTTTTAAAAATAATAAGAGTGATACCATGATAGTTGCTGTTGCTGTGGCATACTCCCCTCCTCCCCAGCACTCTCCAATGTTTGGACATCGTGCTTCTTCACATACCTGCATGCATAAGAAAGACTGATCTAAGGTTAAGAAATTCTCACCTTACCTCTGGCAGGAACCGATTTAAATCAGAAACTAAAATCTCCAAGGCTTTGCTAAAATCAGTACACATGTGAAAGAATCTCTCCACTTAGCTTACATTTAAAACTGACATATATTATAAAAGGGAAACTCCATGCAGACACACTTAATATAAACTTTGGAAAGGCTTCATCATTCATGAGTTCATAAAATATTAGTGATCACTTAGAAGGTATAAGAATTCACAATCTGATTTTGTTTTCTAATAAGATGTACATTTTTCATTAAATGGTGCAATTTTAGGCCCTTAATGATCTACTAGGAACATAATAAACTGGCATGAAAAGTAGCAAGAGGATAATATCTTAATAATAATTAGGGTTAATTCTGAAATTAACCAATATTATTACTCATCATGTGCCATAAAAAATGATACATGCTCTATTTTTTCCTTATTTAAGAAAGTAAAAGAAACAAGCTATAGCAGTCTAAATACAGTGTCTCCTGTTAACAGTGCCGTATCAGTGGAATTAGCATAGCTACTGCAAATTGTCAAGCTCAGTGAATCTGCATTGAATGTGAAACAATAATTTCTGAGTCAAATCTCAATAACACTTCAATTATTAGAATATGACCTTGATTATTAAATTTCACCCCTTCTTGACCCAGGGTACAAAACATTTTTTTTCATAGAAAGGATTTAAATGATTCAAGATCAATAATTAAAAGTTGCATTTTGTCATTTAGAAGAGTTTAAGCAGATGCAAGTATTTATATCCCTTCTGACAGAACCCCTGAGTATAATGTATAGTAAATTTAAAATAGGTTTCTGAAAACGTCCTACTACACTTACAACTTTTACTGCATAGTAATTTACCTTTTTCTTTGTTTGATTCTACTTACTAAATTATGACTCCTAATTAGTTTCACTTTTATTAATCTATTATATATTTGTTGTGAATAAGATATATAACAGTGCGTTGTGTTAAGCTCATTGTAAAGTAGACGTTTATGAACAATATTCACAAAGAGATAAATTCTGAGGGACTGTATGGTACTTATCGATTCCTGTTTATAAACCACTTTGTTGATCATCTCTGAAAAGTAAAATAATCTTACATAGAAAATAACAGAATAAGCTTGGAAAAAATATGTTTCATTAACAGTAAAAAGTGGCTTTTAATCAGTAAACTTGTTCCACCCAAAACTGTACTCCATGAACTAAGTATGAGAACTCTGGCCTATGCACCCTTTCATGTAAATAGCACCTCTAAACCTGTAAAGATTTATCACATATCACTTAAACTGCAAACAGCACCTTTTCTTGAGAGTCTAAAAATTTGTCATTAGTGTAGTACAGTTGCAAGCCTACCACTAGATCACCAAAGAAAATAAAAATTGAACGATCAGTTATGAATTAGCTTGTCAATATTTCACAATTTAATTCCAATTTTTGCACTTATTATGATTAATTGAAAATAATGCTAATTAACTTCTACAGGAATTTTGGCCTCCAGAGTATCACATGCATGTTAAGTAGGCAGGCAAAACTTCAAAGACAAGGCATTCAGATGGTAAGACAACCACACCACCTAGTAGCATGCAAATAGTTTGTGTTTCATCCACATAGCCATAAATTGTTTTAAATGCCTTGCTGATATTCTCTGACCTTATCTTTTCAACATGCTGTCCATGAAGGGGAATTCATACTTTATACCACCTTAACCTGAAAATACGAAAAGTATCATAAGTGTGTAACTTTATACTGGAGATGATGTGGAAGAGCACACATGGTGCTTCAGAATTTCCAACAGAAGCACCTTCAGATAAAGTCCACCTTGCAGTGCTGTCATAACATTGGGAAAAAGATGCAGATGTAATGGCTAACATGTTATTTCCTAACTAATGCTGTACAATACAGCTTCCAGGAAAGGGATATTTTAGAATGGAAATAGTCAGAACTGCTTGAGAATTTAGAGAGGTGGTGGGCGCTAAATTATTCATGTTAGCTTGGATGAAATGAATTCTGCACCATTAACATTTTGTCACACAAAAAAGTGTAACATTATAATCTCTCTGTTATTAAAAAAAAATCTTAGGAGAGAAAGACTACGTAGACAAGACGTAATCTTCACGTGAAGATCACGGAAGACACTTAAAAGGTGAGACTAAAGAGATTGGCCACGGAGTGTCTCGCAGGGACCTTAAACATGAGACTTTGTGCCAAGAGATTGACCCAGGACCGTCTCGCGGGATGTAGAACATGAGATTCTTACAAGACACGCCTTACTTACAACCAATATCAAATAAGACCACGGGCAGCAAAACACTCAGTCGTGTCAAGGCTTTGAGCACACACAGATCCAGGGCTCTCAGTGCATATAAGGACAATACGTTATAGATAAAACGTCGACGACTAAGTGAAGAAGAAAGAGCAGCGCGGAGAAAAGAGACCCAAAAGTGTTGGAGAGAAAAAAATGCAAAAAAGAATAATCTAGGTGCAAATTCAGAAAATAAGGAAAGTAATAATCAGCCCGGAACAAGTGGAATTGAAAAAAATTGCTTCCAATTAGACTCAGAATTAAAAGACAAAGTAAAAGACAAAGTAGAACTTCATAAACATGTTCAAAAACGTTGGTGCTATACACATGCAGAGCAGGTTAGAGATTATGAAAGCAGTGGAATTCAAAAGGCTCAAAAAAAACAATGGTGTGATACACATGCACAGAAAGGTTAAGAATATGAAAGCAGTAAAATTCTAAAGTATTGTAGCGTCCCAGCCAGGTTGAAGCCTTTTTTTTTTTTTGAGTGACTGTTAGGTTCGATTGAGGGAGGGCGGAGTACAGCACAGAAGACTGACAGCTGGGTATTGATTGATGTGGTAAGGGTGGGGGGGTTGGAGAGGGTGCTAGAAGGTTGTGTTTGAGGTTACGAAGTCAGCATTCTTTTTCTTGATTGTTTAAGTAAAACTTTTATGAGACTTTACTACGTCTGTCAGGTTTTTTTTTTTTTACTTCTTCTCTTTTCAAGCCGGACGCGGAGGTTGCTACAGTATCAAAAAAAGATAGTAAAGATCGCATTAGCACAAACAAACGGAAATTATTATTCGAACAAAGGGAAAATAATCATCACAGACCAGGTGTAATTGAAAAAATAGCAGTACAAAGTGAGGTCAGAAATAAAAGACTAAGAGTAGAAAACAAAGTAAATCGTCATAAAGAGCTTAAAAAGCAAGTGGGCCAACACATGCAGAGCAGGTTATAGATAATGAAAACTGTGGAATTCAAAAGACTCAAAAAAACGTAGGCACAAAACACATGCAGAGCAACATACAGAATATGAAAGCAGAAAAAAACGACAGTGTCAAAAAAAGAAAATAAATATTGCATCAGCGCAAACAAAGAGAAATTATTACTCGGAGAAATAACGAAAAGGCGAATAGAGATCGAATATATGGACATAGATGATATGTCTGAAGTATGTAAATATTGTAAGGCTTTGAAGTTTAAGTCAGAGAATTTCAAAAACGGAGTTTACCTCACATGCATTTATTGGTTACTTGCAAAAAAAATTATTAACTGCTGATGATGTAGATCGTTTTGTCTGTGCTGAAATTCCAAACAGAGAAACCTATCCTGAATTATGGTACAAAGTCATTAAACACATGTCTCACGGACCTCATTTAAAAGATTCAGCATGTTGGGATTCGAAAGATTCCAAATATTGTTTTTAAAGAAGTTCTGAAATAAAAGTGAAGCTAATGAAATAGCAACAATTCAAAGAAAAAAAAATCTTAAAAGTGTGTATCTGGAAAACCAAACACAGGGGTTGGCGAGCGAAGTGAGCAGGGGGCGAAGCTCCCTAGTCTTTAAAAACAACAAGCTAACAACTCTGGTTATAGTACAGGAACAAGATATTAAAGCAACTATATTAAAGCAAGATACAGTACATCACTATTATCCATTATTATGCCAACAAAGGCTCCAATATAGGCTCCAAATACTCCACACCCTAAATTTGATTAAGTGGCTTTGAGAATGAGATGAGACAAATATTACTATAAATAATTTTGTAATATTATGTCTTAAAATGCTACATATGTACATCAGTTCTCATTTAACTTTTAGAACAATTTCTATACCACAATAACAAAAAGTAGAGGAATAATTTCCACCTACTGTATGCAAATTTAAATTTCTTAATGTATTCTTCAGCTTATTGTAATTCTTTCCTATGGGAATTTCAGTCTTCAACCAGGGTGGTAATCTCAGTCTGTAATAGAAATCAAATAGTATTTTATCATTTATATCCACAAAATGTCATTTTTCTGGCTGCTCTGAAATGAAAAGTAATTGCATAGTTAAATTATAAGATATACAAACATTAAAAAACATTAAAAAGTCTGAACTGGTCAATTATATATGGCTCCATTTAGATGTTCTGTATACTAGGAAAATGATGGGTACATGTCACAATCATAAACTCGGAGAAGAATGCTATTAGGACAGTGATTTAGTATGTACAAATCTCACATTGTATAGTCAACATGGGAAAGAACAGAGACGAACTGAAATAAGTACAAAACAAAAAAATAAATAAGTACTGTTTTAGAGGAAATTCATAGATATTCTTTATTAAGTATACAGTAAATTATAATTTTAAATTTGCTAAATTTAAGTAAGTATATAAAATGTTTTCATCCAATTGCATATTTATTTTCACAATATATACATGTTCTTTGGTAGCCATATGTGCTCATGTGGGAGGTCTGCAGGGCCCAATTTAATATTTTGTGCAGCAAGATGCAATTTTTTTATTTGAGAGTGTGAGAGAGTGACTAACATTCATTTTGTGTGGCAGAGGTTATAATAACAATAATAATAATAATAATAATAATAATAATAATAATAATAATAATAAAAAGAAGAAGAAGAAGAAGACAGAAACTTTAGGTACAAAACCTTATGGGAGCTGAATGATACTTTTAGCATACAGGTGGGACTGGGGAAAAAAGTTCAGTATATAGATATAGGCACTGGACAGAAGTGAGGTTTGTAATATCAGGAATTGAGAGCAAATGTGAAAAGTGACCTAAAAGCATGCCATGTTTAATTCACAGTGGGTCACCCTAAGGGTAATAACTTTTAAATACAGTGATTGGAAAGAAACTAAAACCATGACAGAATCAATAGGGTATGTACTTCATGTGTAACTTTCTAATGGTAGTTTTTGCTTGAAATGAATTTAAACTGCACACACGAAGCTTTTGTCAGGCTTTTTTTTTCTTTTGAGAAGTTTTATTTGGCACCTGATTGCTTCCTGCTTGAATCTGGTGCTGCACAGATCTCACTTAGTTACTGCTTGATATACTGTAAAAGTGATTAATGAAAACTGAATATCCTGACTGGTTGTTAGTTTGTTCACAAAAACTACTGTGAATTGTTTATAACTACTTTTTAAAATCCTATATTTTTTGAGTCTAACCTCTAATTAGTAAGTTAGTGAGTTCCTGCAGAAATACACTGTGACTGTATTCAGTTTCTGATTGTTCTCGGTGAACAAAAATTAAAAAGAGTATTAACTGGTGTAATCTTTACCAGAAAAAAGTAATAAATATGTTATTTGGTGCAAGCAATTTGTTGTCCAGCTTATGTGTTTATTTTCTTACCTATCTCCTTTCTGTCTCTTTAAGTTTCCTTTGTATTCTGCCCACTTGCTTCTGTCTTGGAGGTCTCCAGAAACGAAATCTTCAAGATCTGGGCCATGAATAAGTGATTGCTTCTTATCTGACACTGAACTTGAAGTCCTACATGAGTGGGTAATACAGCCCTAAAATAAAACAGAACACCATACCAGAAATGGACTATTTTACTATATTAATTATACACCATCAGTACCCTACAAAGTAAATAAATAAAACTATAAAGTTAATCTATTTAAGCAATAGAATGTTCTTACTTGACTTTCTCGTTGGGCCAAAATGCCATTTGTAACACATCAAGTTACACTAGACAAATCAATTCATCCGTCTGAATCGTAACTGCATTACTTAGTATAGTATTTATCGTATATGTCAATTTCTATACAGAACGTGTACCGTTTAATAAATAAAGTCGATCGTAGGTTATTTAATATATCCTGAAAAAGTCTGTTATAGCGCAATGACTAAATCGCAAGCACCAACACACATGCACTGGTGACTTAACTGAAAGATGTTGAGGGCAGCTTCTCTAATATCAGCAGTTACAAGCGTTGTTCGATGCAAGGCGGTGATGAAGGTCAACTCCCGAACGCTCGTCTCTTTATTGATGCAGTGAATACATTCCATTATTTTTAACGTTGTCTGTTGACACTAAAATACATTAAACAAATGCTGCAGGCATAAGCGGCATCATACTTATGACCGTTATAAGCGTAACTAAATTAGCGTTCTAACTTTTGTAAGACGCCACCTGATCAAACACTTGAGACTCATTAACAAATCTCTAAACGTTCCAAAATAATTCTAAAGCAGTTAATGTGCACAAACGTATAATGACGATTATTAGCAACAAAAGTATTTAAATATCTAAGGACTCGTGAAATCGTCGGTTCAACGCATTATGTGCAGTGACACTTCCAACAGCACATTTGCAGAATTTCAGCCGAGTTATATTCGTCATGTCGCTGGTCCTCATGGTATTAATGCAAAATGAAGATAAATATACAAGACAATGACAGGAACATACGGACAAATTTAAAGAATCCCCTGTCTTCAGCCACAAGCCGATACTGTGAAAGCGTCGCACTTTGAGCAGGGCCATTTCTACAGTTCCAACTTTCCTTGCCCCCTGTCGCCGGCGCTCCTGCTCCGTGTTTTCGAGCATCGATTAGCCGTGATTGGTAAGTGATGCCTTCAGACTGGACACGTCGATGGGACACAGACAAGACTAGTCGAGAGAAAAATAGGGAGCAGCGGAGTACCCATGTCTTCATTTCCTAACGTAGTGCGAATCAGTTATGAATTCAACAGTTTACAATACATTGTTAACAGTTAATATAGTTATTCATGAAATATATCCACCATGAAATTAATGAGCATTGGCTTTAGAAAAAGCCTCACATCCCTGACTGGTTCCTGCTTTGGATCTGGTGCTACTGGGATTGGCTCCTGTCACTGCAAACTTGTTCTGGCATATGAATATCAGAACATTGGAACAATCTAGAGGAGATCAAACCATTCAGACCAAGAAAGCTCGCTGGTCCTATCCATTTTATTCTTCCAAAATAACATCAAGTCTAGTTTTGAAAGTCCCTAAAGTCCTATTGTCTACCAAACTACTTGGTAGTTTATTTCAAATGTCTGGTTGTCTATGCAAAGAAAAACTTCCTAATGTTTGTGTGGAATTTACCCTTAACAAGTTTCCATCTGCGTCCCAGTGTTCTTGTTGAACTCATTTTAAAATAACAATCTCAATCCACTGTAAATATCTCTTCATAATTTTAAACACTTCAAATGTCTTCTCTTAATCTTCTTTTACTTATCCTGAAAAGGCTCAGCTCTTTTAATTCTTCCTCGTAATTCATCCCCTGTAGCCCTGGAATCAGCCTAGTCACTTTTCTCTGGACATTTTCAAGTGCTGTTATGTCCTTTTTGTAGCCTGAAGACCAAAACTGCACACAGTACTCCAGATGAGGCCTCAACAGTGCATTATAAAGCTTGAGAATAACATCCTTGGACTTGTACTCCACACATCAGGGCACTATATAACATAACACTCTGTTAGCCTTCTTAATGGCTTCTGAACACTGTCTGAAACTCGATAGTGTTGAGTCCACTATGACTCCTAAGTCCTTCTCATAAGGTGTACACTTGATTTTCAGACCTGCCATTGTGTATTCAAACCTAACATTTTTACTTCCTAGAAGATAATCTTAAACATTAACCTCTGAATGCAGGGTTCACATTAATTGTTCTTGATATTGTCCTGCAATGTACTACAGTGAATCTGTTATGGTGTTTCTGACAATTCCCCAGCTTTTAACACTAAAATAGCAAATTTGGCATTGCCTTTTTAAAGGTTTAGGTTTCATCATATTTCCCATATAGTACAATCAACAGTATCATATACACAAGAAAGCCTTCAAAATCCTTATGATCCCAAAAACAAATAATGTGCTTTGAGAAAGTGGTACAATAATTTGTGTTGCTGTCTCACAGCTCCAGAGTCCTGGGTTCAGATCACAATCTGGTCACTACAAGTGTGGCATTTGCACATTCTTGTTTGTATCTGTATGACTAGTCCTGTTTCTCTCTCCAAAGATGTGCAGTTTTGATTTGTTGTTCAGTATAAAACTTATCCAATGCAATATTTGAGATAGTTACATTTCTTTTGTTTTTCAGATTGTTGCATAGGAAGTTGAGGTGATTTGCTCAGGGTCACACATTGTCAGTAGCGGGATTGGAACCCACAATCTCAGGGTTTAGAAGTCCAAAGCCTTAACCGCTACGATTCACTGCCTGTCAGGACCTCACCCAGGGCTGGTTCCAGTATTGACCCAATGTTGCCAGGATAGACCTCACACTGTCACAGCCACAGCCCCCACAAAGCAATGCTGGATTAAGCAGATTAAATGACCTTTCAAGGGCAATTTTCCAATAAGCATTGACAGAATTGATCTCACCAGAATTTATTGGAAATTGCACCGTCATATAAATTACCACTACCTTTAGTAATTCTTCTTCTATCCATTTTCTAACGCACTTAATCCTGTTCTTAATCTGTAATCTGTAATTAATCTTTTAAAGTCAATTTTACAAAAAATTTCACTTTTTTATTGTATCAATATTAAAATAAATTTGTAATACAATTTATCCATTAATGTCTACGAAAATGTAAAAATAAAGAATAAATTACATAAAAGAGTCGCAGTAGCTAAATTATTAGGTACAAGAGGGATTCAGAGATTAACTTTACAAACTGTTAAGAACTGAGAATCTTTCTCATTTTTAGTGCCTTTGTGTTTTGCTAGTTTTTCTTAATGCTATTTCTAACATGTCAATGTCCATACAGAATAATGCAATAGAAGGTCTAACCGTTTTATACTTACATATATGATAATACGAAATGGACATTTACTACTTTTTATCTTCAGATTTATAAACAGAAAAAAGAACGACATTTAAACAAACAATTTGGCAATTCTAGAAAGTAATACAGATATATTACTTTTGAAAAAAGGAGTGAGAGACACACACCTTCTTTACAGCTCGTTTATAGTTAACTGCTAGCTTTCGAATGACTTCTGGCATCGGCTAGTTCGGTCTGTACGGACGTCTTGTTGACGTAACACGTCGCTTATGTACAATTGCGTCCTGACGTCGGTTTCTCTCCCTTTTCCCTATCACAGGCGAGGTAAGAGTAAGATGGCGTTATGCAGAGTTACTGAAAATCCGGTTTAATCCTTTGGAAATACGTTGTTTCAGCCAAAATCATCAAGTGAAGTAACCAAGCACATTATGTCCAACATTATAGATATAATATTTTTGGAAAGCCATAAGCTTGAGATACCGTTAAAATGTTTTGTATCTGAAGGCGCGACTCGCAGGCCTGTCGCCTGCATCATAGTTAGACATAAACGTACGTGTCGTTTGTGTCACCGGATGATTTGGGCTCGTCAAGGGGCATTGTTGAAGCATCGTGCAGTATATATTGCAGTTTAGTATTGTAGCCATCTGGTAGCGCGGTGTCTTTAGTATGGGCTGTTTTGATGACTGATATATGTCCTATTAGGTGTGTGTGTCGTCCGCGTGAAAAGTCTTCATACTTTTCCACATTGTTAATGGCAGTGTGTATGCTTCAATTATAGGATGAAGACCATTCTCAGCAACCAGACCGTCGACATCCCCGACAATGGTAAGCAAAGACACAACTAAAGTGAGAGTGGCTTGGTAACTGGAAGTCTACCGAGATCGAGCTGACTTGCTTTTTTTTTTCTTCTCCCAGTCGAGGTGAAACTTGATGGGCGCACTGTGATCGTCAAGGGACCTCGAGGTGTTCTTCGCAGAGAGTTCAATCACATTAATTTGGAGCTCAGTCTCCTGGGTAAAAAGCGAAGAAGGGTAAGTGTAGAGCCTAATGTAGAGATTGTGTTTGTATGTACCCACGGTTCACTGACGGAAACGTGCAAGTGCTTTAACAGTCTTGCTCTTTTAAAAAGTTTTTTTGGCATGAGAGAAGGTACTAATTAAACTTTTCAACCCCATTAGTATTTTTTGTCCTGTGGTGAAACAAGTTAGAGTCATGGCAATATGAAGTCTTTTTTTATATATAGCCATCATCAACATGCACCTTTAAGGTGCTTTAAGGGGTCAACAGTAATTTCAGTGCATTGTTAATCTGCAAAGTGAGCAGTACAGTAATAATCGATTAATACAAGCCGGGGTGTCGGGAGTGAATGGCAAAAAAAGCACCACTGACAGATATCAGAATGTGAGGTTATCTTCTTAAAATGAATTGTCTTTTCTCCATAGCTTCGTGTTGACAAATGGTGGGGAAACAGAAAGGAGCTTGCTACAGTAAGAACCATCTGCAGTCATGTTCAGAATATGATCAAAGGAGTGACGTTGGTATGTATTAGGAGCTTGTGGTAGTTTTCCAATTTTATATACAGACAGTCATTGGCTTACATTATAAGGTACCCACTGTTCACTGAAAGCTCAGTATTTGAGAGTATGGAATAAGTAGTATACAGCTTTTCAGTTCCAAAACCCCAAATGTACTTAAATAAAGTCATAATAGAAAAATATGATAGGATACTGAAATAGTTGAAAATATTCTGGTTACCAGTGGCTGCGGTTTTCATGAAATGACTTAGATTTCATTGAGATATGGTGTTGGTAAACAGGATCATCCTTGTGAGTTTTTTTTTTTTTTTGGAAGGAGATTTCATTGATCATAAAGCATCTTTTGACCTCAGTGTGTACTACTTGGACAAAAAGTAATCCCCGGTGTGAGATCAAGTTTAACATCATAGATTCTGCTTTGGATTTTTAGCAGTTACTTGAATTGATGATCTAGCTGCAAAGAGTTTTTCTAACATGCATTTTTAATAGTATTCTGTAATTTTTCTTAAGGGCTTTCGCTACAAGATGAGGTCTGTGTATGCTCATTTCCCCATCAACGTGGTCATCCAAGAGAATGGTGGACTTGTTGAAATCAGAAATTTTCTGGGAGAGAAGTACATTAGAAGGGTCAGAATGAGACAAGGTGAGTATGTTTGTTGACTGCATTGACATGCTAGTTCTAAAAGGATAAAATCTCTTAATTTGGTGGTATAGCTTTTTGCTTAAAATGCTGCAATTTGACCGTCACCAAAAAACAAGTGAATACATTTTGTGTAATAAAGTTTTGGAATGTATTTGAATGCTATCTATTTGTACATTTGGGTTTTGTCAGGTTAGGCTAAATGTCAACTTTAGAATTTGCCAAGCATGATTAACCGTGTGTCCTGTCCTCCCAAGGACTGTCCCGGTTCCGTTCCTACCTTGTACATGGTGTTGCCTATATAGGATTGAAAGTATTCAGAAAGCGAATACATATGTGTTGGTGATAGTGTTTTTATTCTGTTGTAAACAAAGTTTTTGTGTGGTAGACCTTTTTTAGTTTTAATTCTACATGTTTATATACCCTTGTTTTTAGCCTTGCCAATGGTGTTTTGTTTGACGCTTGACTCTCTTTTCTTTTTTTATTACACTCCGTTTCATCAGAGCTTTCCTCATTAGGTGTTATCAGTTAATGTATCAGTTTTGGTTCACAATTGTTGGATTTCTTTCTTTCTAGGCATCATTTTCCAAGATATTTTTTGGCTGAGTTGCTTCAATTAATATTTACCAAGTTTTAAATTACTTTAACCTCCTCAGTTTCTGTCTCGGTCTTTTGTTTTTAAACCATATGATGCTGTAAAGTACACTGTTCTGTTGGTGTTTTTCTGTGTTTCATGTTTCTTTGCTAACTCAAAGTTGCTGTTTGTTGAAAATATGTATGGATATTATGGTTTTGGCCTTAAACTGATTTGTCACAGTTTTCATATTTTTTTTTAGTTAAGTATAACACAAGGAAACACACGAGTCAGTTCAGTCGCTTTTGCAACATTATAATTTCAGTAGTCCTGCTTGGTTGTCACCTTCACATCTGTGACTTAATGCTGCTCCAAGACTCTGATCTTGGTTAAGCAAATTTCACGATAGTAATTACAGATATCATTAAAATTTCACAGGTGTACATTTGCAAAATGCCTTTAGGCAGGAGAAATAGTTATGTATCAGTCAAGCTTATTAACTGATTTTGGCCATAAGTTTATAAATGGGAAATGAACCTGCTGCCCTGCTAGAAGTACTTGGTGGTCCATGTCAATAAGTCTGGCACACATCAAATACTTCTGGCCAATGAATTATTTTCAGCAGAAGTGTGTCAAGAAACTCTGTTGGTGCTCCCTTGTATCATTGTCAATACACCTGAATAATGCCTCAATTGTGTGATCATTTTAGCCAAGTCAGAAGTTTTTGTTTTATTTTTTTTACTTCTTAGTATTTGGGGGTGGGGTGGTGTTGGTTTATTGTAAAAATGTTTGTGTAATACATAGTTTGTAAATATCATACTGTTGGTAGAATGTGTATGTCCACACAGTGCCTTCAGAAGCAAGCTATTCTCTAATAGTTGTACAGGGTCATTAACAATTCAAGTATTTCAACACTTTTAAGTGTTTTTCTTCACGTCCACAGTCAGTCTTGGGGTAATGATTAATTTGATTTGTGATACAACTAAATGTGAGTTTACCTTCACCTAACGCAAGTATTAGAAAATCTGATAGCAAAACCTGAATTTGACTATTCCAGACCTAGTTGCTGTTTACAGCAGAGATACTTCCACAGTTAAACCAGCAAACTTCAAGGGGTTATTTTGATTAAAACGAGTACATGTTCATTTCCATGAACATTTCAGCAGTAACTCTTGTATATACTGTACATTCTGATCTTTTGAGTTGGTTTATTTCAATGCTGGTTATCTGTTTAAATTTCTTGCCATAAAAGATATTTTAACACAACTGGGCTTATGAGTTGCGTTGCAGTTAAAGATGTGTTAAAGTAAGTTGATCTGGAAAGAATTTAACATAATAAAAATAGCACTTCCACGTGCATCATTTCACAACCAAGAGGTTGTGATAAATGTTTCTTTGCCTGCCTGTCCATTATCTAACCTGCTTATCTAGTGTAGAGTCACAGTGGGGTATGTTCCTATCATGCCAGAAGTTGGGATGGTGGAGGATATTCCATGCTGCTACCAGTAGAATGTACAAATTCTGGCCAGATCCACTTCACTTGGTTCAGGATTCATACTTTGGGCTTTAAAGCCATGATCCCTGTGCCACTCTTGCAAATGTGCTTACAGGGCCTGAAATTGGTAGTAATCTCCTAATCCGACTAATGATTTTGTCAGTCATAGGCCAGTGGATTTCTAAATATTATATATTAAAGATGCTTGTTTTATATTCATCATTGTTAGGTGAGTAGTTAAATGTTAGCATTTCAGAGAGAGGATGACCGGCATTGTTCATAATGGCACTCAGTTTTGTTTTCATACTCTCCTTTGATACTACTTACAGTAGGACCAGAGTGCATCCTATAACTGGATCTGCAGTTTTAATTAGCTTGTTGAATTGGTGGGGCCAGCGCAGCTTAGAAAGTTGTGCTGGCCTTTACAGAGTTGTAGAAGATGTGACAAATGTCATTTCCCACAATAAAGATACACAGTCTCCTAAGAAAAACGAGTGCTCTGTCCTTATATAGTTCCTCTGCATTATGGGACCAGTCCAGCCTATCCTTGATGTGGATCCCCATTTAGTTGTAGGAGCGGACCACCTCTAAATCCTCTCACTGTACAGTGACCAGTCTTAAAAATTGTTTCATGTGGCAAAAGTCAATAACCAGTTCCTAGGCGTTTTTGATTTTAGGTTACAGACCATTCTTTCTGCATTAAGAAACAAGGTTCTCCACCTGACTACTAAACTCCGTCTCATCCCCCTTATCGACACCCCCTATAAGTGCAGAATCATCTGAGATTTTCTGCAAGTAACTTGACCTAGTGTTGTATTAATAATCTCAGGTGTGCAGATTGAAGAGAAAAGGAGACGAGACTGTTCCTTGTGGTACTTCAGTGGTGCTCACATCCTTATCAAAGACACAGTCCTCGAGTCTCACAAACTTCAGTCTACCAGACTGTCCATTGTCCAAGACACCATAGGCACATACATGTGTATATCTCTAAGTGTACCTCTTAACAGAGGTGTCTGGATAGTGTTGAAGGCACTAGAAAAATCAAAAATAATCTTCACAGGTTGGCCAGCTTTGTCCAGGTGAGAACAAGCTTTGCGGTGGAGATGGATAATTCCATCCTTCATTGTAGTCTGTATTTGATAGGAAGACTGCGTTGGGTACATGTTGTCTACCTCAAGAGGACTCGTAGTTCAGGACCCAGCTTCTCAATAATATTCATAATGTCAGTTGTATGTACCACTGGACTATGTAACCTGTAGGTGAAGAGGTGCTTGCCTTCATTGGGATTGGAACAATGCAGGATGTTTTCTATAGCAGTGGCACATTTCTGAAGCCTTAGGGACTGACTGAGTAGTAGATGACCCAGGATACCACAAAGTTGGTCACCCTGAGCTTCAAGAATTCAAGAACTGACTTCATCTGTTCCTGCAGCTTTTCCTGTGTGTAGCATGCTTAATTGTCACCTTTTGGTCTTCAGTTATGGACAACTCAAACTTATGAACAGAGGTGGACTGGTCACTGGCCATTCCAGTTGAAGCATTATGATTTGGAGGTGAGGGGGACTGATCATTGTAACGAAGTGGCAGTGTAAGGGAAAATTGATTTTTAAAAAAATATATATATACAGTGGTGTGAAAAACTATTTGCCCCCTTCCTGATTTCTTATTCTTTTGCATGTTTGTCACACAAAAGGTTTCTGATCATCAAACAAATGTAACCATTAGTCAAATATAACACAAGTAAACACAAAATGCAGTTTTTAAATGATGGTTTTTATTATTTAGGGAGAAAAAAAATCCAAACCTACATGGCCCTGTGTGAAAAAGTAATTGCCCCCTTGTTAAAAAATAACCTAACTGTGGTGTATCACACCTGAGTTCAATTTCCGTAGCCACCCCCAGGCCTGATTACTGCCACACCTGTTTCAATCAAGAAATCACTTAAATAGGAGCTGCCTGACACAGAGAAGTAGACCAAAAGCACCTCAAAAGCTAGACATCATGCCAAGATCCAAAGAAATTCAGGAACAAATGAGAACAGAAGTAATTGAGATCTATCAGTCTGGTAAAGGTTATAAAGCCATTTCTAAAGCTTTGGGACTCCAGCGAACCACAGTGAGAGCCATTATCCACAAAAGGCAAAAACATGGAACAGTGGTGAACCTTCCCAGGAGTGGCCGGCCGACCAAAAAGTTGAACTTTTTGGAAGGCAAATGTCCCGTTACATCTGGCGTAAAAGGAACACAGCATTTCAGAAAAAGAACATCATACCAACAGTAAAATATGGTGGTGGTAGTGTGATGGTCTGGGGTTGTTTTGCTGCTTCAGGACCTGGAAGGCTTGCTGTGATAGATGGAACCATGAATTCTACTGTCTACCAAAAAATCCTGAAGGAGAATGTCTGGCCATCTGTTCGTCAACTCAAGCTGAAGCGATCTTGGGTGCTGCAACAGGACAATGACCCAAAACACACCAGCAAATCCACCTCTGAATGGCTGAAGAAAAACAAAATGAAGACTTTGGAGTGGGCCAAAATTCCTCCAGAGCGCTGTAAAAGACTCATTGCAAGTTATCGCAAACGCTTGATTGCAGTTATTGCTGCTAAGGGTGGCCCAACCAGTTATTAGGTTCAGGGGGCAATTACTTTTTCACACAGGGCCATGTAGGTTTGGATTTTTTCTCCCTAAATAATAAAAACCATCATTTAAAAACTGCATTTTGTGTTTACTTGTGTTATATTTGACTAATGGTTAAATGTGTTTGATCAGAAACATTTTGTGTGACAAACATGCAAAAGAATCAGAAATCAGGAAGGGGGGCAAATAGTTTTTCACACCACTGTATACTGTATATGATCCGCATGTTGCCTTTTTCTATATTCCCTAGTCCCCTGGATTGCTGGAGTCCAGCAACGTTAACAAGGATAATGTAGCTTTATTTCCGGGGCAAATAATGTGGACGAATTCGGACAACCAGTTTTTCAATGTATGAATTACAGACTGTGTAGTTTTAACTATAATATGCTCCCTTTTACACCATTCCTCGTTCACCTAGCTGACCAGTCCCCCTCCTGACTTTTTTCCACTGTTCACCAGATCCATTGACTGTATCCTAAGAAGAGTTTGTTTTGGAGTTTAACACAGCTTATAATTAAATTGCACAGTCTTAAAAGATGTAAACCTTTGATTGCGACTGCAAAAAAGTTGTTCTTGACTGCATTTTCTCATGTTGTACTTGAAGATTGTTTCACAGTGCAGGGTATTCTAATAGAAGAATAGGAAACTCAAAACTTGTCATTTGTGTAGATATGTTTTTGACTAATCCCACTGATTTGCTGTCCGCTGAAAAAATTGAGGAACCATAGGCTATATCCAATGAACTTCCCCGGGGTAGTCATAAATTTTATTAAGAACTGTTTTCTTTTGCAGATTTTGGGGAGCCTTGGAAGCGGTGTTAAGTTACAAATAAGGGGGAACATTTAGAATTAAATTTGAATTTACAAGTCTTCAGTTTAGAATTTTTCAGTCGATGTAGCGATGAGTTGCCTTAACACTGTTTGACCATCCTTGTGTTTTGTCTTTTTCAATAGGTGTAAACTGTGCTTTGTCTCAGGCTCAGAAAGATGAACTGGTTCTTGAGGGTAATGACATTGAGCTGGTGTCAAATTCAGGTTAGTGTCCAAATTTACAAATTAAA
Source organism: Polypterus bichir lapradei (assembly GCA_026402145.1). Lineage (NCBI taxonomy): Eukaryota > Metazoa > Chordata > Cladistia > Polypteriformes > Polypteridae > Polypterus > Polypterus bichir. The sequence continues at coordinate 52,959,673 of JANRMT010062808.1, forward strand.
CAGTTGCTTGACAATGCAATAAAGTGCCGAGTGATTTTGAATATGATGCCTTTTCTGGGTATATACTTTTTTGGCTTCATAGTTAAGGGTCTCTATTTAGTGTTTAAGTAAAAATTGACGATTTATATACATTTATTCAGAATTCAGTGTGTCTAGCATTTTTACACCTCATGCAGCATTCTCAGGCTGATGCAAAATGGAAATCTTCAACAAAGAGCAGATGGTGCTAATTTTTAATATTTAATCAGCATAATCTTTAATACTTAAACAGCTTTGTCAACAGAGCACCGCATATACAGATGAAATAAAAATCATCTTTTTTTGTAGGATGATCTCCCTGTGGACAGATTCTTGTTAAATCTATAATTTGGTATCATGTTTTGTTTTGATTATCCATTTCTTTATTCTTTTGTTTATTTATTTGTATGTAGGTAATTGGTTCATGTAGAAAGTGAGCACATAATGGCTTAACTCAAAAAAAATGCTTTGCAGAAGGAAATATTTAAGAGTCAAATTGGACCTCAACTCTTAAAGTAATGCATTTTTATATAAACATTTCACTTAGCAAAAGCAAATCCTTCTGTCTCAGCAATTTTTGTTTTTGTTCACATTTATTTCCTTTTTCACTCACTTCACCTTTTGCTTTGCCTTTTTATTTTTGCATGCTGCTTTCTTTTGTATAATTTACTTTAGTTTTTATTTCTTAGCTGCACTGATCCAGCAGGCAACTACAGTGAAAAATAAGGATATCAGAAAATTCTTGGATGGTATTTACGTCTCTGAGAAGGGAACAGTAGTGGAGCAAGATCAATAAACAGTTCAAGGTTAGAATAATGTGTCTTGACCATCAAGTGGTTAACCCTCGTCCTCCAAAATAAATGCGGAATTGTGTAGAATTATTCATGGACCATTCTTCGTCTGCTTCCCAAAATTAAAACTTATTTTTATTCACAGGTCATCTTGGTTGAAATTCATCTTTTTCATATGTGCCAAATACAACATAATATCTTTTGATTTATTTCAATAGGTCTGTGATTGATCCAAATTTTAATATTCTGTTGTGCAGTATTTCTTTTAGGTTTTTGCAGATAGACCTGTATCATTCAAACATTATCTGTATTTGTTGTTGATCAAACGTAAGATGCACATTTTTTTGACAACTATTTCTCTAGTGGAGACTACACTAACTATATAATATCTAAATAGAAAATATTTACTTTAGAAAATGTAACATTTCAAGACTCATTCGAGCAGAAGAGTTTGGCAAGTTGTTTTCAGTGCCTTAAGTAATGGAACCAATAAAAAGCCATTTTAAGCTTATATGTACGTAACTGGTTTGGACTTGAGATAAAGCCTACAGGAAAGTACAGAAGAGCACAATTTCCTTGCATTTCTGTATCCATCTTTCCCTTGAATATTAAGGTGTTTCACTGCTAAGTGTCCCCCATTCATTGGCTACACCTGGAGCCTACAGATTCTCGAGGCATACGCACATTTGCTAATTTGTAATCTCCGGTTCACCTGACCTGCACATCATTTGAGCTGTGGGAGAAAAACACATAAGAATGAATATTTCTGTACTGGTGATGGCAAGTTGAAAACTAAATCCAAAGTATGTCACTTCATCTCCCAAGCAGTTACTATTCAAGTAAGCCATGCTTCCATGGAAGCTCAACTGTATTCTAGAAAATAAAAGGAAATACTTGATGCAAGAAAAAAAAGACTTGATAGTATAAGGTGACATTCTGTAGTTTTTTTTTCCCTTTTTAACCCAATGCAGAGTTGCCCATATATGCAGCAAATTATAGATTTTTGAGTTTATTATTCCTGCAGTTAATGAACAGACACTGTTCAGTATTACTGTTGAGTACTTATAGAGGACATCAAACTTTGTTTATCCAGTGTATTGTACTGCTGAGACTGTCACTGTTTATTTGACTATCTTAGAATTATAGCATTACTTGATTAAAATGTAGGCGGTTACTGAAATATTTGTAAATTATGTTCAGAGTGGTGGAGAAAAATATGAAGAGCGCTAATTTTGTCATTGTTGCTCCTGTAACATTTTCTTTTTTTCTTGGTCAATTTATTTTCAGCTGCTTTGATTCAGCAAGCAACAACCGTGAAGAAGAAAGACATCCGCAAATTCCTGGATGGCATCTATGTCAGTGAAAAGAGCACTGTGGTTGAGGAGCAGACTGATTAATTTTACTTGTCTCTCTTGCTGAGTAAAATAAAGTTTTGACAGTTAAAATTTTTTCCGTGTTTTTGTTTTGGTGTAACTTGAACGACTGTTTTGTGATAGGATTGGCTTTAAAATTATTTCTTATAAAGAGTTACCATGGACAAAACTTGGAAGAAAATACCTACCATGAATAAATGTTACAGAATATTTCATTCCAGTTACAGCATTCCTGCAACAGGATCAGATGATGAACATTCAGTACAGAATATGTTGTCTTGGTTGGCTCATTGGTTCATTGGTTTGCTGTTCACTTCCATACCCTTGACCTGCACCTTTTGGTTCATTGTTGCAATACCCAGAGCTGTTTCTAGTTCACATTGGTCTCTGTTTACACTCGTGTCTTAATGGGCACTCTTTAAGAGGCCTACAGCAACTGAGTAGTGTTGATGTTGTTTAGGTCTAGGGTGCAGTATGTCCTTGAAATAGATGTCATTGTTTACTTTGTTAGTGGAAAATGTGGAGTTTTACTTAATTGGTCTAAATTTTGCCGTCAGAATATCTTGGAAGAATGTTTATTTTATACACAGTGTACACTGCATCCTGAGTAAATGGGCTCACTGATTATTTTTCCAGTTTCCCACCAAGTGAGCAGCTCCTGACCGATTGTCAGTAGTAGTACAAGATGCCCCACTAATCTGAGATGAATGGAATTCCACAAGAACTGAATTGTAACGTGACTAATGATTGAGTGCAGAGAGAGAGGTAGGAGGGGATTGTGCCATAACATAAACTTGGCGAGTTGGGGATAAGTGTACGAAAAGAAGAGTGATGAAGGCAGCTGCAAAATCGGTGCAAGGGAACAGGAATGTTAGCATTGATGCAGCAGATGCTTGTCCCATGGTGGATCATTTCTGGGGGTTGGATAGAAAAGATGTGTGTGTGTGTGTGTGTGTTTATTTATTTATTTATTTATTTATAAATATATATATATATATATAATATATATATATATATATATAGGACAATGTTGGTGGTTAGAATTTTTGGAGGACAAAAAAATTTACTGCTTTTTGAGGGTGTAGGCAATTATTACAAATGTGTTCAATTTTGTAGGGGAGAGCAATAAAAAGGAAATGGGGTGCGAAAACCAACACGATCACGCTTGAAAGGATACCAGGATTTTTTTGGGTAAAAAAGGTAGTAAGCCCATCTGCATAATAGTCATAGTGTGAAAGCTCAGGGGTTGTAATGATCAAGGTGGGAGAAATCTTTTTCAGTTCCAAAAGAAGTGAGAGATAATGGATTAAATCTCAGCCTGAAATGTAAGGGTTTGGCACTGAAATAATAAGTGATGTCCATTTTAGTAATTGCCAAGCACAGGAGAAATCTTAATTCTCCTCAAACTGGATATGTTAAGATGTTCAACCCCCAACTGGAGATCTCAATACAACAGCATTTAAATGAAAAAGCCATTTGGACAGATGAGAGAATAGCCTTTTGACTAAGATAGTCCATCAGGAAAAAGGACAGATTTAGATTTGTTTGTTTTATATTCTGGCAGATCTCAAAAAAGTAAAAGAAAAAAAATACAGCGCCCTCTGTAATGTTCGGGACATTAACACATTTCCTCTTCTCCACAGTTCAAAATTACAAATCAAACCATTTAAATGTGACTGCACTTAGGTCCCAATCAGGGTGGTTCATTGTGTGCTGGGTGCGGCAACATGCTGTATCAGTGCATACTCCCACCCTTGACATGACATAGCACTTTGTTGCATATCCTTTGCATGCAATAACTTCCTGAAGTCTATGATTTGTACAGTAGACATCATCAGGTGCTGAGGTTCTCTTGTGATGCTCTGCTAAGCTTGTAATGCAACCATCTTCAGCTCCTGCTTGTTTAGGGGACTTGTCCCCTTAAGTTTTCTCTTCAGCATGTCGAAGGAATGCTCAGTTGGATTGGATTTAAATCGGGTGACTGACTTGACAATTCAAGATTTTTCCATTTTATATGTATGAAAGATGTCCATATTGCCTCAGCAATATCTGTGGCATCGTTTTGTTGTAGGACGAAGCACCGTCCAATGAGTTTGGAGGCATTTATTGGAACTTGAGCAGATGAGATCTTTATGTTCACCTCAGAATTCATTGTGCCAATAAAGTTAGCAGTTGCATCATCAATGAAGGTAAGTGTGCCAGTACTTGTGGCAGCTGTACATGACCAAGCCCTAATACTCCCCACCACCATGTTTAACCGATGAAGTGGTCTGCTTTGGATCCTAGGCAGTTCCTTTTCATCTTCACACTTTGGTCTTGTCATCACTTTGATACAGGTTCACAATTGTCTAGTCTGTCCATAAGACCTTTTTCCACAATTCTGCAAGCTCTTTTTCTCAAACTGTAATCTGGCCCTTCTGTTTTTGTGGTTAAGTAGTGGTCTGCAGCTTTCAGTGTGGCCTTTCTGTTCATGAAGTCTTCTACAGATAGTGGTCTCTGACATGGTCTGCCTCCTGAAGACTGTTTCTGATCTGTCAGACAGGTGCTTGGGATTTTTCTTTACTATAGTGAGGATTCTCCTGTCATCAGCAGTGGAGGTCTTCCTTGGCCTACCACTCCTTTTGTAATTACTAAGCTCACCAGTGCACTCTTTCTTCTTAGTGATATTCCAGATAATTGATTTAGGTAATTCTAAGGTTTGGTTGAAGTTGTTTGTTGAACTTTCATTGGCACATTGAACAATGGCACCTACAGACTCCAAAGGGTAGAAGTAAACCGAGGTATCTCATGAAGCAATGCACTACACCTGAGGAATCACAAACTCCTGTGATGCCGCAAGGGGGGAGTGAAAATGTGTCATTTCAACAAGGTGAGAACAAAATGTCTACAAACACCCTTAAATGAAAGTCTGCAATGTGCACTTCAATCACGTCTAAATTGTTTGATTTGTAAATTTAAACTGTGGAGCTGAGGGTTAAATGAAGGAAAAAAATGTGTCTTTGTCCCAAACATTATGGAGGGTACTGTATATCTTATTATCTAAAAAGTAAATAGTCAAATTGTCCTTACAAGGATCTTGTGTTTCCAGAATTTGAAAAGAATTCATTGGCGTTGTTCTATAACAAGCCCCCCAGCCTCCTGTTTAATTTTGTTTTGTTTTGATGTCTCATTATACTGGACCACAATCTTTATAATGGCTTTTTGTTTGCATAATCCTGTATTCAACTGCGTTGGGGGGGGGGTGTTGAGTATGACTTGTTGTGATATACTGATAAAAATGAATACTTGGAATGCTGTACTCCGTACATTTCTGACTGAATTGTGTTTTATTTATTGCAGTGAACGAAAACTGGACCAAAAAACAGCCATTCTTTAAGACTTAACCTGTTGCTGTCTCCATGTTGCAGGGAACTTGCATCAATTGTAAGTGTTAAAGTTCCACTACGTGACACGTCCTCTAGAAAGTGAATTTAGCTATTTAAGTCAACCTCATTCCTCGCTATCTCGTCTGCATAGAAATACATCAGCAGCAGACAGAAATGTTCTGAACAGCCCCATGGCCTTCAATGTGGTGCTCCCATACTACTGTGTGCCACTGTTCTAATGTGTCTGTTTGACTTCTCTGCTTCAGCTGCCCTGATCAAGTTTAAGTGATATTACTGTGGGAAGTGAGAATGTCCAGGACCTACAAAAGTGCATCCACACAATGTATAAAAATGATCTGGCCTTGGTTAAAATGGTCCTACTGAGTCCAAATGGCCTCTGGAATCAGCACAAGAATTGTTCATTGGGGGCTAAATAACATTTTAGTTGAGCAGTCACTTATCTGATCAGCATGTGCAGCTGCCAAGCATCAATTAGTGTGGTGTCGAGCCTACCACCATTAGACACTGGAGTAGTAGAAAGTCAGCCTCTGGAGTGATGAGTCTCATGTCACAGGCTGGCAGGTTGAACGGGGAACACAACCTACCTCAACACGTAATGCCAGCTCCGAAGTGTAATGGTCTGAGCCTGGATCTCATGGCTTGGGTTAGACCCCCAGTTACAGTGTATGTCCTACCTTGTGGGATAAGTTGAAAGGTAGGAGGTATTTTGTATGATGCTTTTGATGGAGGGCCCTTTAAGTGCAAAACTCCCAAATAATACTGACATGCACTCAACGATGTTTTTTTCTTTTTTATATAATAAAGATGTTGCAAAATTCCAAACATTTTAATTATTCTTTGTAAAATGTGGGGTCAATTGAGATAGACGGAGCTCAGTTCACGTCCCAAGGACGCACTCCACATAGTGTTCAGAAGGACCATCTGCTCGGACAACGGCGGCAACCTGTTTTAGCGCATGCTGTTGAGAAAGTGCTTCTCGGGGCCATTGTATTCTCCCTTTGGGTGTGATGTTGACATTTTGCTGGGTCTATCCTGGCTAGCACAGGCTGTTCTACGGTCACATTAGGCTTACTGATGTGCCTTATAAAGAGCCCACTTGGTGTGCTATATTTCAGAGAATAAGCGTCATGCTATGGCGTATGTGATGACCCTGCTACCTCATATTGGCTGAGATGCTGGTCCAATACTGACCTTGGAGTGTATTTTGTGTGCCAAGGCATGAATTCTGCTGAAGTAAGAACTGTAAATTGCTCTTGGCTGGACCCTACACCGAGCCAGTCTCAAACAGAACTGATCCCAGAGATGGGGCTGATCTTGGGGGCAGTATTATCAGTATCAAACCAGGCACAGACGTTCTTTACGCTTTCTACTAAATGTCCTTGATTATATTGTAAACTAGCTGTTCCCCGCGGCTTCACCCACGTAGAAGTTAAAATAGGACAGCGAGAGAGGCCCTGCCCAGCTCCCTACTCTTGAAATCAAGCTTACCCCTTCCCTTGGCCCGCAGCCTCTGTCTTGGATTAGCGCGAATATATCGCTCCTGCAAGCAGCCTATGATTCTTAGCACGATGGGAGAAGTCGCAAAATCAACCAGAATGTTCAAGCAAATTCTAGAACAAGGCTCAATCTAAATCCGTTAAGTAGTTCCCTCGTTCACTAGCTAAGAAGATATAAGATGCACCTGAGGCCTGTGTGTGAGTGAGAAGGACCCTGCACCCCTCTCCTCAGCCAGCTGCGTTTCTCTTGGATTCGCGCAAATAAATCGGTACCGCAATTGAACTATGATACTTAGCGTGATGAGAGAGGTCGCAAAATCAACCGGAATGTTCAAGCAAATAATAGAAAAAAAATGATGTAAATCCGTTAAGTAGTTCTCTCATGAAAAGCGGACAGACATACAGATAGACATTGGATTTTATACACTCACCTAAAGGATTATTAGGAACACCATACTAATACGGTGTTTGACCCCCTTTCGCCTTCAGAACTGCCTTAATTCTATGTGGCATTGATTCAACAAGGTGCTGAAAGCATTCTTTAGAAATGTTGGCCCATATTGATAGGATAGCATCTTGCAGTTGATGGAGATTTGTGGGATGCACATCCAGGGCACGAAGCTCCCGTTCCACCACATCCCAAAGATGCTCTATTGGGTTGAGATCTGGTGACTGTGGGGGCCATTTTAGTACAGTGAACTCATTGTCATGTTCAAGAAACCAATTTGAAATGATTCGAGCTTTGTGACATGGTGCATTATCCTGCTGGAAGTAGCCATCAGAGGCTGGGTACATGGTGGTCATGAAGGGATGGACATGGTCAGAAACAATGCTCAGGTAGCCCGTGGCATTTAAACGATGCCCAATTGGCACTAAGGGGCCTAAACTGTGCCAAGAAAACATCCCCCACACCATTACACCACCACCACCAGCCTGCACAGTGGTAACAAGGCATGATGGATCCATGTTCTCATTCTGTTTACGCCAAATTCTGACTCTACCATTTGAATGTCTCAACAGAAATCGAGACTCATCAGACCAGGCAACATTTTTCCAGTCTTCAACTGTCCAATTTTGGTGAGCTTGTGCAAATTGTAGCCTCTTTTTCCTATTTGTAGTGGAGATGAGTGGTACCCGGTGGGGTCTTCTGCTGTTGTAGCCCATCCGCCTCAAGGTTGTGCGTGTTGTGGCTTCACAAATGATTTGCTGCATACCTCGGTTGTAACAAATGGTTATTTCAGTCAAAGTTGCTCTTCTATCAGCTTGAATCAGTCGGCCCATTCTCCTCTGACCTCTAGCATCAACAAGGCATTTTCGCCCACAGGACTGCCGCATACTGGATGTTTTTTCCTTTTCACACCATTCTTTGTAAACCCTAGAAATGGTTGTGCGTGAAAATCCCAGTAACTGAGCAGATTGTGAAATACTCAGACCGGCCCGTCTGGCACCAACAACCATGCCACGCTGAAAATTGCTTAAATCACCTTTCTTTCCCATTCTGACATTCAGTTTGGAGTTCAGGAGATTGTCTTGACCAGGACCACACCCCTAAATGCATTGAAGCAACTGCCATGTGATTGGTTAATTAGATAATTGCATTAATGAGAAATTGAACAGGTGTTCCTAATAATCCTTTAGGTGAGTGTATATTGTGGAAGCTGGCCTGGACACAGACAGGCGGACACCGTAGGATTAACACCCAACACACATTTATTGTGCATATTTACACAAGTGACAGCACACAACCCACTTTCACCCCCAAAGTCCAGGCCTTTTCCAATGCCTCTCTTCAGGTCCACCTCCACTCCTCTCCTCCCGAGCTCTGCCTCTCTTCCTCCCGACTCCAGCCATCGAATGGAGGGATGCGGCCCCTTTTATACACACCTGGATGTGCTCCAGGTGCCTCCCAACGAACTCCTGCCGGCACTCCGTGGTGTGACGGAAGTGCCGGCTGTGCACCCGGAAGCACTCTGGGTGTCCCTGGTCTTCTTCTCCCCAGCACTTCCGGGTGTGGCAGAAGTGCTAAGGACCAGGGCTCCTCAGGCATCGGGGCGTCCTCTGGCGGTGACCACGAGCCCCTATAAGGTTGAGCTTCTAAGCTCAGTTCCCGTGGTCTCCAAAGCCACCAGGGCGGTCACCCCCTCGTGGTCTGGAGGAGGCATAATCCCTCCTCTGGTCCTTCCGGGCATCCCAGCCACCCCCTGCCGCTCACCACAATATATAGAGATTGTTGATCAACGCCTATTTTTGTGTATTTAAGTGTTATTGGAATTGCTTTTGTTTTTGGGCATTTTACTTTGTGCATAGCTGTGCTCCAGTTTCCTTCTACCTCCAAGTATACCATGAGCTGTAAAGGTTCTAAATTTACTGTGCATTAGGACAACAGTAAAACATTAGAACAATCTAGAGGAGAACAGGCCATTCAGCCTAACAAAGTTTATCAGTCCTAATTCTTCTAACGAAACATCAAGTCGAGTTTTGAAAGTCTTTAAAGTCTTACTGTCGATCACACTATTTGGTAGCTTATTCCAAGTGTCTGTGGTTCTCTGTGTAAAGGAAAACGTCCTAATGTTTGTGTCAAGCTTACTCTTTACAAGTTTCCAACTGTGTCCCTGTGGTCTGGATGGACTTATTTTAAAATAACATTCTCGATCCACTGTACTAATTCCTTTCATAATTTTAAACACTTCAATCAGGTCACCTCTTAATTTTCTTTTGCTTAAACTGAAAAAGCTCAGCTCTTTAAATTTTCCCTTATAATTCATTCCCCGTAGCCCTGGAATCAGCCTAGTCGCTCTTCTCTGGACCTTTTCTAGCGCTGCTATGTCCTTTTTGTAGCATGGAGACCAAAACTGCACAGGGTACTCCAGATGAGGCCTCACCAGTGCATTATTAAGGCTGAGCATAGCCTCCTTGGACTTGTACTCCACACATCGTGCTATATATCCTAACATTCTGTTAGCCTTCTTAATGGCTTCTGAACACTGTCTGGCCTCACAAATGGTGCCTTGAAAACATTTTAAAATGGAGCACATTAATGTGTGTTGGTTTTACACACTTTGATCAATAAATTTCATTTTGTGTTTCAAAGCAGTTTTTAATAAAAATAAAATCAAACAAAACTCTTAAAGATAGGCATATTCATCTAACATATCAAACACATTTTTTAATCAGGCTTTGGGAGAGTTAGCATAAAAAGAAATAAAATGCATTATCTTGATGTTTTTTAGTATAATAAATTAATTTGGACATATACAATATGTACATTTAAAAAACACATATGCACCAAATATGACAACTGCCTGCAAAAACAACAAAAACACACACTGAAGATGATATCCAGAAAAAGAACTGCAGCACATAAAATCAAATGCTGACATTGGTACATATTTTATACCTGCTTTTTTAATTCCATGTATGTAAAGCTAATTATATTACACACTTGTAGATGATGGACCAAAACATTAAATACTTCTTGAATATTTCCGTCAAAGCGCATCACCAGAAAACGGGTAGTAATGTATCTTAAAATTAAAAACCCAACAGTGCCACTGAAAAAAATCAAGTGTGTACCTTCAGTAACTCCATAACTTCCCATGATTCCTCTTGCTGCTGGATTAGGCTTTGCCTCACTATAACTCTAATTAGAAGAAGTACATTTATAAATGAATGAATGATTGTTACAGACCAAGAAAGTAGGCTGGTAGCTGAAGGGAAAGGCATATCAAGTCCTGAGGGGTACCAGCATACTGTGGTCTTTGGTGGCTAGGACAAATGTTTGTATTAAGAACAATAACTTGGTTCATTTTAGTATTCACTGTTCATGGAAGTGCTTTGGCCAAGGGGCTCCACAACCCCATTCTATCCAAAAATGTAAAAGTATTTAAAAAAGATAACATACATTTATTTTCTGGAAAAAATGCAACTGAAACTCTGCCTTAGAGTGCCACAGGGACTTTGCAGTTTTGCTGTAGCTTAATTTACTTGATGTTAATGAGCCTGTTGTTTAATTCTGATACTTAGATTAGCACTGCTTGGACTATCACATACCTTTCTTGCTTTTTTTCCACATATTGTAATGAAAAAGATAATTTTAAATTAATCCATGTGGGTGTCAATAGGTTCAAATTAAGGGCGAGAGATTTGTATCGCTGTCTCATTATCAGTTCATAGCTGCTTAAAAAAATGAGAAGCAAGTAAAAGGAGTGAGTGTAACTGTTTAAGAGATAAAGAATCAAGGACAGGCTGGGAATCTTAACAAGCAAATTAATATTAATTACATTGGCAGCAATTACTGACTTCCAGATAAGAGTGGAAGAAAAATCTGCAGGCAGTATGACCCTCTGGGACCCCAGTTGAAATAACGGGACTTAGAATGAACAGCTGGTACTATATCACATGATACTAAACATGTATACCTGTACACGTGCCTAAGAGTCTGCAAAAATAGAACAAATTTTAAGTACAGACATAGCTAGCATTTGGTGTGTTTGTGTGTGTGTGTGGGCATTTACTCGTTATTAATCCAAAAAAAAAAATATATATATATACTGTATATATATATATATATATATATATATATATATATATATATATATATATAATATCAATCATGAAGGATGCCACACCGAGGCTGGTAGCCTGGCCAGAACCTTGCCCACCCAAGATGCTCACTGCATGGAATAACAGGGCGAGACAGTTTTGACAGGACAGTCTCCTTAAAGTGCTAAATGGCAGCCGCCCAGGGGTGCAGCATCACCACAGATAAAATGCATTACTCTACTGCAAATGTTTGTGAAGCATTATCTTTTGGAATAACAAATGCAGTGCATACAGTATGTCTCAGTTAAATGCCATTTTATATGTTACAATGACAAATTAAATATCCTTTATTACTATAAATGTTTGTGACAAGCCACCTCTTGGAATGACAGAGACATAGCAACTGGATGGACACACGGGAACACAGACATGTATTTAGGGAAGCTGCTCTGCTCTCATCCGTTACAAACCAGAAGTGCTCCCAATGTATACTGGTGATGTACCAGAAAATACTTCTGGGTCCTGCTTTTAAAGAAGATCATCATTCTCAGCCAGGTGAGTCAGAGTCAGGAGCGGAGTGAGCCCAAGCATAGAGGTGAAGTAAGGAAAGCAAGAAAAGAAAAAGGTAGTGAGTTAAATCTTATTATATTGGCATGTGGCCTGCTTAAAGGAAGGAAAAAGGAGAGTAAAAGGCTTATTTGAACGTGGGACTGTCTAGTGTAGCAATGTATTGGGTTTGGGGATATCAGACACCACCTAAAGACCTCTCTCTCTCTCTCTCTCTCTCTCTCTCTCTCTCTCTCTCT
>JANRMT010062808.1:52985669-53069897 GCA_026402145.1 Polypterus bichir lapradei
TGAAGAAACTAGAATATAAAACATGTTTTCAGTTATTTCACCTTTTTTTGTTAAGTACATAACTCCACATGTGTTCATTCATAGTTTTGATGCCTTCAGTCATGAAAATAAAGAAAACACATTGAATGAGGAGGTGTGTCCAAACTTTTGGCCTGTACTGTAAATACTCATGGTGGTTTGTGTTTTCCCCTGTTGCTTCATGGAAACTGAGTTCTAATCCTAGTCCTCTTACCACCTGGGTAGAGTTTTCACATTCTCTCCATGTCTGAGATGGGTTTCTCCAGGTACCTTCCACATCCCAAAAATGGCTCTTTGACAGGATTGGTTCTTGCCTTGCTAAGACAGACTCTAAGCTCTCAGAACTGTGAACCAGATTAAACAGGTCTAAGAATGCAGCAATAGATGGAGTAAACTGTTTAAGGCATCCTAGCATGCTGAAGAATCATTATGCTAAACCAGTTTCAGGCTTTTACCTTTTCACTGCATACTTTTAGTGTTTCATTTTAATAATTAATCTAATTTTGTTTACTTGCCTGTATAACAGAGTCCGAGACACCCCACTGAAAGTCGCAGGAAAACTGACTTGTGAAACTTGCTTCCATGCTGGGGAGGCCATGCTGCTGGATTATGTGTTTGTAAAATATTGCTGATGTTTTGGGAACTCTGACTTTTTCCTTGCTGTCAAGGTCTACGTAAAATAGTCCTCTTCTGATACTGTAAGCATATGACCATTCATAGCCATCCACCAAGGACCAGGCAGTATAGGCAAACACCTTCACATCATCATGAATGATAGCTGTGAATAATTAAAAAAAGAAAGGAAATATAAATTTTTGATTTCATGAAACCAGCAGCAACCAAGGTCAAAATCAGTATGAACTCATTGATTACCCATGTTTAAATACTATATTAATAACTAATGGAGATTGCACAGTGGCTCAAACAGTAGAGCTGTCCTGGTATTCAAGTTCAAGTCTACATTTATTGTCTTCTGTATTATGCATAATAGAATGCGGTTCTTACTTGCATCTCACCCGTAGACTAATTTACGGTAGCAAATTACCAACAACAAACAACTAATATAACACCAAACAAAACAAGATGAGATTTATAAAAAATACACATCAGGTGCACTCATATAATGTTCGCCCAAAATGCTGATGAGTAGTCTTATGACCCTGAGGACAACAATTGTCCCTGATCTAATAATGCAAGTGCTAGTACTCCGCGTATTGTTTACAAAAGTAGACAAGGGCGAAAAGTAAATGAGTGGGATTGCTGAGCTCTTAAATAATACAAATGTTTTTTCTTGGTACACTATGGGTGACTCTGGTGATTCTTACTACGAAGTATGTAGATGGATTGAGAGAACATGGGGGGTCATGAGGTCGCTGGAAAGGGGTGTGTGGCACTCCCTATAAAGAACGAAGATCCAAGTCTTTAGAGTCCTGGTGTTTCCTGTTTTACTTTATGGTTGCAAGATATGGATGCTATCCAGTGATCTGAGACAAAGACTGGACTCATTCGGTGCTGTGTCTCTTCTGAGAGTCCTTGGGTATTGCTGATTTGGCTTTGCGTCAAATGACAGGGTGCTCATATAGTCCCGATTGAGGCACATTACCTGGATTGTGAGGGAGCATCAGTCACATCACCACTCCATGTGGCGAGATTCCCCGAGGGTAACCTAGCTTGCAGAATCCTCATTGCTAAGGAATCAAGGGGCTGGACCAGGGCAAGGTGACGCCCATGTAACACCTGGCTGTAGCAGATAGATGGTAATTTCCAGAGGGTAGGACTGGACCGTGTGAATCCCTGGGGATTGCCAATAGGGATCCTGAGCTGTTTCGTCCTGTGGTGGGTGTGGCAACATGCTGTACCAGTGCATGCTCCCTGACCTGACTTGACACTATGGTCCTGTTAATACCAATCAATCATTGCTTTAATTCCACAGCATTTTTGAGTATTCTTGCCAACCATGTGCATCCCTTCACAGACACCACTTATCCATCTTCTAATGGCTATGTCCTGCATGTCACAAACCAAATGGGATCTCAAACAAGTTTCATTAACATGACAACAAGTTCAGTGTTCTTCTGTGGCCTTCTGAGTCACCAGATCTGAATCCAGTAGAAGACCTTTGGGTTGTGACAGAATGGAAGAGTCACAGCATGAATGTATAACTGCCAAATCTGTAGAAATTGCATGAAGTTGCTAAGTCAGAAATTTCATGAATGTCCTACCATATTGGAAATACAATACAGTGTCAGACAATTCGGACAAAATAAATCTGTCTGAATCGTCCAACTTATGAAGTAATGCTGACTTTTCTTGTTTAAAATAAAATATATAACCTGGTCAGCCTGAAATGCAATTTTTGGTCAGATTGTGCTTGGAGTGAAGTGATACACATTTAATACATTTATTTTGCTATTTATTTTCACAAAAATGTCACTTATCTTTAATTGCTTTTTTTGCAGACAAAATAACAAATCAACAGTGACCTTGCTTTTCTCTAAAAAGTCAAGTAGCATGAATACACTGAAATGGAAAAGTGAAACGTCACAAGTCGGAGCTCCAAATTGTCCAAGACCACATCAACACAGCAATGGACCTGAACCTCACAAGAATGTGCCCAATATACTGTGGAATCCAGGCCAGAAAGAGGTTGTTTTGAGAACAAAAGAAGTCCATACCCAGTATTAGTGTAGAGTTCCTAATAACTGGATCAGTGGCTGTATATAACACAACAATCTCTGACCTGCTTGATTTAATTCAGGTTTATGGGGTTGTCATATATTTTACTGTAAGCTCCTAACAGCAAGCCAAATTCCTAGCAATTATGTTGCCTGACAATAGCATTTCAAACACCTTCATTTTAAACTTCCTTCATAATATTTTTGCTGTGAAAAATTCATTTTTCATGTCATTTGCATTGCTTATTAAAATCATTGCACGTGTCTATTTCAGTTTGGGTGGTAACTACAGGCACTTAAAAGCAGTTTGAGTAGGTGTGAGTTCAAAGCAGATTACTTGCACCTCAGTGATCATCACTAGTCAACTCTCTATGCAAGTAATCATTACCAGGAAGATAAATCATATTTCTTTAAACATATGCAATAGACAAGCTAAGAAGTGGCACCATATGACAAAGTGCAGCAAAGCACAACATTTACAATGTGCACTATCAGCTCATTGGAAGAACAAAACAATTAACCTTACATAACACCAGGTGTTTGTGCTTACTATGATAGATGCCAAAGGCCATATCTAAGAAAGGCCACGGTTTTTAAAAAGTATCAGCTGCTCTTTGCCCCTCTCTTTACTTTTTATGTGTCTTTCATCATCTCATTTACAAGCATACATTTTCTTTCTTTTATAAAAACAGCTCAATCAAGCTAAAAAAAATCAACATTTTTTAAATAGAAAAATATGATACCTGATAAAAATGGACAAATTCAAGTCTGATTAAGCTATATACTGTTAATATAATAACATGTAATCATTATTTAAAACACCTGCACATGACTCAATAAAATGTCTTGTGGTTCTCACCAGTGCTGAATTACTGCTTCTTTCAAAGTGGCACTAATCCATGAAGACATCTTGTATATTGCTTCCTGAATCATTATGTTTCACTTTTTGTACTGAGTGACCAAAGTTACATTCAACTCGACAATGTTTACTATACTGTGATTAGTGTTGTTTCATTGTTGTATAGATGGAAGAAGTCAAATAACCAAAAATATAAGGAAAGATGGATGCTTTGTGGCCCAGCATGGAAGTCTTTTATGTTGTGGAATCTGCCCAGACCTGTAGCTCGACTGGCAACGTTTAAAAATTGGTGGAGGTGTTTGTATTCTTCAAATACTTTGGGGCAGATATTTCTGGAGCCTTTGATTTAGCCACAATAGAGTAGGCATAAGGACACCTTCATGCTAATACTGCTGGATGGTATAATTTTTTACACTATACTGAAGGTAACCAGCTGACAAGACATTGTTAGGTTTACTGGATGATAAAGGAAGCCAAATTTCCACACTGAACCTCCAAGACAGAGCCACAATAGCAGCAGGAGTGGTCCTGCAAATGCCAGTGTGGGAACATAGAGGTACTAAGAGCTTTTATATCTGAATGTGTGTTCGGCAATAGACTGGTACACTAATATGTGAGAGAGGAAGATTTGGTCAGGACAGAGGTATGCAATATTCCCCTGTGATCTTAAAATGTAGGTGACTTAGACATTACTAGGAAGAGCAGGTGGGAGGCTGTGGCTACTAATTGGTGAAGCTGAGGATGGGTTTCCCAATTAAGAACAAGCTTGCTGGGGACTGATAGGAGACCATTACTCTTGCACTCATTAGCTAGGAGACAATATAGTTAAAGGA
Organism: Polypterus bichir lapradei; assembly: GCA_026402145.1. Taxonomy (NCBI): domain Eukaryota; kingdom Metazoa; phylum Chordata; class Cladistia; order Polypteriformes; family Polypteridae; genus Polypterus; species Polypterus bichir. The sequence goes on from JANRMT010062808.1 coordinate 52,990,055, forward strand.
ATGAACAGCTGAAAGATTACCTTGGAAACCTGACTCTTAAGGGCAGGCGAAGGGTCAGTTTATTCTCTTATTCTGTTGTACTTACTAGTATTAGGACAACCCATCCCCGGAGGTGGTTGACTGCAAGTGACCCTAAGAGGGTATTTAAAACTACCTGATGACCTAAGTTCCTATGTTTCTAGAAATGAAAGTACAGTTTGAGCAATAGTCCATCTGGTCATCTGGTGTGTCAATGAAATGAAAAAATCAGAATGTGAAAAAGTGCATTCTTTAGAGTACTTGTTAGGTGGGCAGGCATAGAAGCCATCTTTACTTGGTAAAGAGGGATGAAAAACCATATAGTCAGGCCTGGAGTGTTCTTTTTGATATGAGTATGTTGTGCAAACTAATATTCAAATAAATAAATAAAGCAGTTGGTGGTCAAGGTACATTGTTTGGCACATTTCAGGACCTTTTATAATATATATATTTGCCACTTGACTTTGTTGATGAGACCAGTTACCTCAAGATCAGTTTAAATATTTGCTTTTACTCTTGAAACAATACCTCCTTTCAAAATATTTGTAAAAATGGGAGAGAATAGGCACTGCATGTGAAACAAATGTAAGAAATATAAAGTATTCAATAAACTAAATAAATAGTAAGCTTTGGTACAACAGCCAGGTGGCATACTATGACCATAAGACAAAAGGCAAAACAAGACTTTAAGAACTATAATGAAAAGTAATCAGGAGTTACTTGTTTAGCCTCATCATTTTCTAAAAGAATCTTGCATAGACTTCACCATGCAATTCCTTAACTCACCTTGCAAAATCTCATTAAGAAACCATTTAATCAAAAAGATAGAGCTTGTATCTTCGGTCTTAATATTACTGTTTGTAAACCATCCATTTTCTGCAATAAGAATCCTGGGATTGTTGTATTCCAATTTTATCCAGTTCAGGGCCTGCCTTATGCTTAGAGAATCTGGCTGACCATATTTTACAAAAGTACTTGCTGGACGAAAGTTGTTAGGTCCAAATGAAAAAGCAAAGAAGTCGGCAGTTCCCCTAATGTATTTTTTCTCACTTGCTGTGAAGGATGGCATCCAATGCTTAATCTTCTGTTTTATCACAGTAGGGTAGTCACCATCCCCGAAGACTGGTTTTCCAAACCATCCCAGTACTGCTTGCACCGACTGGTGGCAGCTTTCAATAGTGAAATCATTAAGATTTCCTTTCTTCGGCTCAGCCCAGTGTGAGCCTAAAGTGAGAGACACAAAACCATGTTGTGTGTGACGAAAGTGACGGTCGTAAGTGTGCCATACTTTTGCATGGGCCTGGAAATAAAAGAGAACAAAGAAGATCAGCAGATACATATTTTTTGCATATTACTTGTCAATACATGAGGATCATGTTGTTCAAAGAATTGCGTAAGTGTTTTGTCTTGGGCGTTGTCAGATTGTACTCTTTGAATTGTCTCTGAGTATATCATTTAAACTTAAAGTTCAAACTAGAATCAATATGTACAGCCTTTATTATCAAAGAAAGAACCAAAGCTGTAAATACTTGCCCAATGCCTGTCTCATAAAACATTCAACAGGGGTCTCTCATTTTACAAATTTACCATGAGTCTGAGACTTTGAAGCAGTATGTGGTTTCTCATTATATTTATTTATACTGAGATCTATAAGGTTTGCCTTCTGATGGATTATTAACTTAGAAAGTAGGAATGTTTAAATAATCAGCAGCCATTCAGGCTATCAAGTTTGTTGTGTTTGATAAGCTGTCCAAATGTCTCATCCACACCTTTTTTTTTATAAAAAACAGTCAGGTAGTTTCAGGTTGTCACGATCCTTGGTGTAAAGAAGTGCTTCCGGTTTCCATCTTGAATTCACTTTCTTTACATCATGAGGTTATCAGGTCAGTTTCAACAACATGTGAACATTTTATTTTATAACCTATTCCTGTTAGTGTTAAAATACAATCAATGAATGAAGAACTAATGATTCGGATGCATTTCAGATTGTTTGAACTGTTTCTAGAGTTTGTCTGCATATTGTTTAAGGGATAGTCACCAAAAAATGAAGAACAGGTGTGCATTCAACTCATATTTACATTTGATGAATGGCGGCACTTACATCTCCAGAAGACTGCACTCCAATCCAGAGACTTTTTCATACCACCTCCAAAAAATACAAGTAGTAAGGTAACAGGGAAATATAAATTGGCACATTGTGTGTGTGTGTTAAAGTAACCTATGATCGATTAACATCTGATACTGTTGTGACCTGTGATCTTTGTGCTCTGAGACACAAAGCAAATAAAGATAATTGAAGGATGATCAATTCAATTATCTGCTTTAATATCCACTAAAACGTTTTTGCTTAAAAGCATTTTAAGGCATTCATTCATTTGTTTGCACTCTGCCTTTCTTAGCGAGTGTAAGACAGACTTCATAAAATAAGTATTGTAATTTCCAACATGTACACATGTAACACAATACTATAAAATATTTTTAAAAATCCCATTGTGACATATACAATACACTGTCTAGAATACAAATAATTACCAGAGACCACAGTTTAAACATTCTATATTTCTCAGCATAAGAAAAGTAAATATTTATGCTTGGTTCTCAATACCATGAAAGTACCTGACAACAGCACAAGTAGATATGGAAGTCCTTTGAACTTTAATTCTGACTCAAAGAGCACTATGATCTGCTTGTTGCAGGTCAGAAATGGCAATCAATAAGAAAACCAATAAAAGCTGCATGGGGATTTCTTTCAACTCTTTCAACATCACAGACAACAGTTATTTAACATGCATTTGTGTTAATATGTTAACAGTGGCATTTAGTTTACAAAACTTGTAAATTTACATATAGTTTGACTTTAGGCTACTGCCATTCTTTAGTTACACATATATTTAAACTCCTCATAAGCAAATCAGAAGTTTGTTTTCTTCCTTGATTAAACACTTGAACAATAAAAACTCCATATAGTGTTACTTTAAATATATTTATTCACTCTGAAATGTCATGAAAACATGACGCTTTTTAGGGCTCATCCATTCACTACTAAACCAACTTTATTTCAAGGTGATAAGGAGGTGGAGTATACCTTGGCAGCACTGGGTGCAAGGCAGGAAGCTATCTAGTCCATCAGAGGACATACTCACACACCCACAGACACTTCTGCTTTAGAGTAACCAGTTACCTGAACATGACCAGTTTTCAAGTATGCAGTAATAGAACTTGAGTACCTGGAGAAAACCCTCTAAAATTGAATTGAAATCTCATTACATGAATAATTCAGGATGATATGTTTGGCTCCACACAACACAACACAGAAAATGTTGGTTCAGAAAAATTAGTAAATGAACAGATACTATTTTGAAGTAACTGGAAATAGTAGTGTATGATCAGGTTTTTTTTTTTAAATTAAAGAATCTTAGAGCACACAAAAAAACAACACTAAAGTGATGTCATGTTGTTAATTTGCTTTAGTGTTTTACAGAATCCTAATATAGAACATAGTCAGTCAGTCATTATCGAACCCGCTATATCCTAACACAGGGGTCTGCTGGAGCCAATCCCAGCCAGCACAGGGCAAAAGGCAGGAACAAATCCATGGGCACGGCGCCAGCCCACCACAGGGCACACATACACACCCACACACCAAGCACACACTAGGAACAATTTAGGATCACCAATGCACCTAACCTGCATGTCTTTCAACTGTGGGAGGAAACACACGCAGACATGGAGAGAACATGCAAACTCCATGCAGGGAGGACCCGGGAAGCGAACCCAGGTCTCCTTACTGTGAGGCAGCCCTTAGAAGATACATGTTTTATTGAATATAGCACAGGCTAATTTTTAGAAAACAAAAAAAAAATCTTACACTAGTGACAAATAAAAGGTTTTTGTGGTGTTTGTTTATACCTGAAAGTTTAGTATTCATACCACACTAGCATATTTCTTAAATTTGATTACAATTTGTGCCTTTGCCCTCATGAGAAGTTAGCTAAAGGACAACTGTACATAACAAGGAAAAGCATGACAGCAAATGTGTAGCATTGATGCTACCACAGTACAAATGAAAATCAAAAAAATGAAGCATCATCACAATTTTGATATCCATTCATCCAGTTTCAAACTCTCTTATTCAATTCAGGGTCAGGTAAAGCTGATCCCTATGATCATACCCAGCTGATTAAAGATGATTAAATAAAATAGCTTAGTATGATAACATCAGAAGTCTTACATTGTTTTTATGTTTTACTCGCAAACTCTGTAATAGAGCAGAATTAACTAATTGGTTTTTTAATCAACAGTACTATAAACAATTATGTTAAACATTTGTTTAACCAGACCACCTCCATTCTCTGGACTAAAAAGTATACTGCTTGCTTTTTCATAAAAAGTTTGGCTCATAATTTTTTAAGGTGACCTTAAGCAAATATGGTCATTAACAAAGTAGCACATGACTGGCTACATCTATTTAAATAAATTTAGATTGTAAGCTGAAATCAACAATTACAAGTTAACATACTCCCATACCGGGAAGCCTGCCAAATTCCAAATAAACTTACAGTACCTATTGAATAAATGAAAAGGACCCTTTCAGTTTAGTTTCTATGGCATTGTCAGAAGAAATTCATATTGCAAAAAAAGCATGATCCTAGTAGCAAAAACTTTTCTTTCTATATTTTACTTCTGAAGAAATACATGTGTGAAATACTGCATCTACTCCAATCGTATATTTATTTTATAGTGTATATTCACAAGTATTTAAATATAAATGTGGTATATATTTTGTGAAAACTATTCCTTTGACAGTACATATTTGGGGCATACATGTTGCATAATCAATACAAAAATGTACTATTATCATATTAGAGAAATATACTCTACCAGAACAAGTGGGAGGCATATATTTTAAATTATAAGTATAATGCAAATAAAGTTGACCTAATATAGTGTCTTTCTATTACAAATTCCACTCTATGGCTCTTTACAAAAATAAATGCATAGTGCAACTGTTTAAATATATAGCTTATACCACAGGCAAATTAGCTGAGTTAAGGGAGGAAGGAATTGAAAGGGCAACCTTGTGGTTTAGGGCCCAGTTCCTTAGCCATAATGTCACACTGCCGTTTATTATATTTGGGGAAAACTGACATTAATTGAAATAAATGAAATAACTTGTAAAGATGGATTTTTTAGAATCACCTTTTCCATTAAAAGGTCATGTGAACCCTGAGGCTATCTCAATAGCATGACGCAAGTCCATTGTTGAACACACTCAAGCACACACACTCACATCAGGCGTATATAGCTGACAGTCAGCCAGACATTTATATTTTTGGGTTGTGGGAGGTAAGTACATAGGAGCAACCCACACAGAACTTACTATCTCTACAACAGATAGTCACCTGGGTAGGATTTGAATGCATATATCAGGATCGTGGGGCAGTATCCTGAACTGCAGTTCTACCATGGTAGTAGAACTATAAACTATATCATATATACTGTATATATATATATATATATATATATATACACACATATACATATATATATATATATATATATACATATATATATTTTGATAATCATGTCTAATACAGTAGATAGATAGATAGATAGATAAGACTTCATTAAAATTGATATTCATATTTATTAACACAAATGCTGGTATTAATCGGGCCAAACTGAACATCTGCAAGAATATTTATTATACCACTACACTAGAAAAAATACAATGTACTTTTTCAAGCATTTTTTCAATGTTCAAAATAGTATGGTATTTTATATACATTTATATAAGTTGTTATTTAATTTCTTTGCATTATTTGGACTTCTAGATTATGTTTGTAACTATCTCACACATGGACTGGACACTTTGCTTTCAATATTTATGACACTGGACTTTTTTCTTTCTTAAGACAGGCCAACAAGCTGATTTGTCTGATAATGTTGTTGATTTCTGCTTTCAGTGAAATATCATGTTTATTTTGCTGGAGTGAAAACAACTAAAACAAAGATGACCATATTTCTACATGTCAAACTGTGTCTAAAGCTGTAAGAGTTTAGTCTATTGATGAGAAGAAGCAACGTTAAGAATCAGAAGGTTTCTATGGAATAGAACATAAATTACACAAATACCTCAAAATCTAAGAAATGAAACTGACTTCTGCAAATCTAGGTACAGTCTGTATTCTGTATATTAAGCTTTGAAACTTCTTGTTCATGAAAAATGAATTATTGCTTCAACTAATTGTGTCACATTAAACAAATATATAGATATAACTGTATTTGTCCCCAGGGGGAAATCTGGCATGTGAAAAATACAAACATGTATAAAAATTGTATAAGACAAAGAGAAGAACATTAACACATTTGCTATCTTTCAACAGGGCATAATTTGGCACCAGTAAATACTCACTTGTTATATTCTAAACAGATTACAAGACATATAAGCTAAAAAACACATATTAATTAATTGTTTTTCTTTTTATGTAACTTTCCCTTTGTCATCTTGTAAAGCATTTTGACCTACATTGCTTGTATGAAAATCTGATATATAAATAAATGCTACTGTTGTTATTTCGAAATTATTGCAAGACCAATAATACACAAACGTATCCTGTGATATAGTATCAGGACATAGGCTCACCTTGATTAGATTGTGCGCTGCTTTGAAGACAGCCGAAGAGTCTGCAGTCTCCCCAGGGGCATGTATACCTGTTTCATAGCCATGCCATGCAATCAGATAGGGATTGTGAATTGTAAGCCAGTACTTGACACGATTCCCAAATGCCTGAAAACAAAAGGCTGCATAGTCATTAAAAATGTCAATTAGGGACTCATTTTTCCACCCCCCATAATTGAGCTGGAGTGCTAAGGGTAGGTCCCAGTGGTACAATGTAACGACTGGTTCAATCTTTTCCTCTCTCAAGGAGTCAATCAGCTGGTTGTAGTAAGTCAAACCTTTTATGTTCACAACATTTGCTATTCCATCAGAAAAAAGTCTTGGCCATGAAATGGAGAAGTGATAGAATTTTACTCCCAGGTACTTAAGTGCTTCCAAGTCCTTATCCCACAATGTATAACTGTTTGAACTCGCATCATTATATCTGAAGTCTGGAGAATGAATGAAATGGTCCCAGATAGAAGGTCCTTTACCATCCCAGTCCAAAGCTCCTTCTGTCTGAAAAGCTGCTGTACCAACACCCCAGAGGAAAGATTTAGGGAATCGGTTTGCCTGGAAATATTGCGTTTCATTTAGAAGACTGGATCCTGAAAATTTGTTCCAAACGTTTCTTCCATCTCCTATTTCACATGCTACAAATCCTTCATAAAGTAATAATATAACAGAGAAACATTTTCTCAGGTACATGATGACAGATGATGCAATACATTAAGAGAAATTTTGGATACTGAGGAATTAAGAAAAATATAGCACTTGGCTATATTCTGTTTCAGTGGTGAGCTACAGTGTCCAACCAGTAGGCTGGCTTGCATCTGTACAATGAATGGCTGGACTGCCTGGTCACTGCGTTAGGGAAAAGCCAGACAGGCTCCCTGTCAATGATTAGCCTGAACTGTGAGCTCAGGCACGGGTCACAAGGGGAGCACTGCTCTGGGGAGGCAACTTTGCATCTGTATTCACGCCTTCCTACTGTGGACTGTTTAACTCAGTGACAATAATGAGAAAGGAACACCATTAGATTTTGTTTCCTAATGTAACAAACCTAATTAATTTAAACAGCAATTTCAGGCGTGCACTGAGTGTTTTCATTGTAAACTTTAAGGTACACCTTCGAGTTACTAATTTAGAAGATATCAAACATATTGCAACAAGCAATTTTATTGCTTTATAACAACAGAGATGCTTGATTTAATTATGATTTCATTCAGATTACAAGTTTTTGTGGAAACAATTATAAATAATGGCGCCTAGTGCTAATTATGCTATAAAAAACAAACTAGGCTAAGTTTGTATGATTTTAAAATACTACATTTCAAATATGTATGTGTGAATAAAATTTTAAATATGTTAAAAATGCAAAATCATAAATAATTTTCAAACACTATCTTTGTTCTTATTGGCTTTGGTTTCTGCCTTGTAACTGGTTCTGCTGTGGTGGGTTCTGAACATTTACATTTAGCAGGTCCAGTAAATAGATAGGCTAACTCTCCTTAGTCACATATTGCACTTTGTACTTTAAAGAAAGACATTAATACAATATATTTCTAGATGCCACCCCTCTAGTTACTTTTTAACTTTCCTAATGCAATTCAGTATCATGAGGATACTAAACACAGATGGGTTACAAATCTATCATAAAGAACACTCATACCCACATTCACTCACACAGGACCAGTTTGGAGTCATCAATTAATATAATATGCATATTTTTGAAATGTAACTGGAGTATCCAGAGTAAAATGTACATACCAAAGGTTGAACATCCAAGCTCCACATAGAAAGTGACCAGACTGGAACTTTAGCTCCATTTAGCTCCATTTTAGCACAGTTAATCACGTTATCCTTTTAGTCATGCCACATAAATTTACACTGTGTATATGTATACGTAAATGCCATAAATCCACTTAAATAATATACAATTATGTGTTGTCATTAATTTGAAATACACCTATTCATTTTTGCTTTCATGATTTGTATTTATTTTGGTGCAGTTGTATGCAACAAAGTGTCACTAATACATTTGATAGGATATTACATAAAATACATTCCTCAGACCTCTATATATTTCTAATGTTCTAATTAAAAAAAATTCATGGGTTGAGGGGAATGGAGTCTTTCCAGGTGATATTGGATGCCAGGCTTGAATAAGTGCAAGTTTGGGAGCCAGTTTATTGCAGGGAGAGGAAAACTGTAATACAGGTGAAAAGAAACATCAAAGACAAAATGTGTAAATTGCACAAAATGACTGGCCATGGGATTCAAACCCTGTTAAACGTTGGATTGCACTCCCTACAGTTCAAAATGTTGCAGCTATAGTCCTATATCAGATGGCATAACAACTTTCCATTTGTCTGGCTAACCTATATTATCTTTCTGTACATTTCCTAATATTTTTAAAACTCAACTCTTCACCTTTAGTGATATGAAACTATGCTCCAAATCTATTGCCTAAACTAGCTTTTCCAATTAGCAATTATAATCTTTACTCTTTGTGTGTAAATATATATATATATATATATATATATAGACAGATAGATAGGCACACACAGTATTCATGTTATCATTGATCTCTTAGTCCATCTATTTGTCCACTTATTGTACCCACTGAATCAACTTTTACAGTTACCAGTGAAACTGGTTGAAAGGCAGGAATCGATGCTAAGGGAGGTGCGGGTGTATCCAGGAGCACAGAGGCACACACAAAAGACTCACATAGACTGCATCAATTCAGATTCACCAGTGAGCTCATAAGACACGTTATGTGAATTCCGAGAATACGGCCACACTGAATGTGAACAATATGCAAACTACACATCGGTAGTGCTGCATCTATTCAATACATAATAGGCGATTTAAAAACTTTACAACACAATATATAAGTGAAATTGAAATTTGCCCAAATATTTATTTTGTAATTAAATATGAAATTAACGTTCTAGGCACATATTCTAAAGTGCTGAAGTACTCCCTTCAGAATACACCCCAGTCATTGTCTTCATGGAGCCAGCATTTCCACTGCGTATCCGCAACAACATTGAACTGCCCTGCACCCGCCGTACGTGGTGACCTCCAGTTTTAATAGGTGGGTTTAAAAAAATAGATGGACAGAAGGATAAAATGGCCGCTATATTACAAAAGAATGTTTAAAATGTTAAACTATTTTATCGCAAAGAATTGAGAAAATCTGCCTCAGAGCCTGACGCTTTTCCCAGACTTCATGAAAATATCTTTCCTTTTTGTTGCCTTATTTGTTTTTGACATCACTAAAAAAATGATTACAAAAAAAATAAAATAAATGAGCGTGCACCGTCGATGCATTCCATAAGAGGCGCGCATTCTTTATAATTAATAAAATAACGTCTTGATAGGAAATACACACACATTTCAATTACGACTTGTGCTGCTCGAATATATAGCACATCCCACACGGCAACATCGCGGGAATGCGTGTTTTTAAAGGGAATCCAAGAGGAGTTATATAGCCTTAACTGGACCAAGCATTGCATCCTCTACTGAAACTGCCTGCGTCTTGACGTCATCTAGAGGCGCCCAAACAAGGTTGGCGCCAACCTAGAGAGAGAGAGAGAGGGGGCGAGTTCATATGGGAAAGCTGGAGAGCAAAATTTAAGAGTTCTAAAGTAACGATGGTGAGTAATAGTCATGTTTACAGCGCTGCCGAAGTTGTCTGGCATTTACGCGTGATACCGTTTAATATAACCGATGGGGAGACATGCTTCCTTAAATACGCAGATTGTTATGCAAACTCTTCAGCCGCCGCCATAATTTAGTATTTTTCATCAGCATGCGCAGAAGTGCTTTATAAATACAATACAGAGTAGTTAATTACACTGTGGCACATAGGACCTAATAAGTATTGCAGTCTTGTAATGCCATGTGGATCTCTGCACTTTCAACTTGTGTGCACAGCCCTCATATTTACAAGTTGTAATACACTTGAGCGGTGAATATGAACGGAAACGAGAGTGTGTTCCACGGTGTTGATAGGTTGCGATGAGAGCCCGAACTGACAGTTACCCACTCATGCGTGTTGGTTGCGTAACGTACTGCACCCGTGCAGCAGACTTGTGCTGTACTGTTCACCTCTTCACACATAAAGCCACAAGAATTCCTGCGTCAGACCATTTTATCAGGAGTTTGTTTTTGTAACATAGTTTTTTTATTGTATATTTTTATTAGATGTAGAATGTTATTATGATACAAAGCGAACGTGAAGGCCATCTAATGACTGTACTGGTTATGTTTTTCTCAGACATCAATATAATGTAGTTTATAGGCTCCAGGTACAAATTTAAACTGCTGCTCTTTCTATTATGTTAAGTATAGAATGATTTCTCCATGCAGGACATAAGAAAATTCTTTGGGGTGCAACCAAAAAAATCCACAAGTCAACCAGCAACAAATGGTAAATCAAAGGAAAATGAGGAAAAGAAGAAGACACGTACAAATGGAAATGCTGGCTCTAAGGTTTGTTTATGTTTGAAAATGGTATGCCCTAAATATGTCACTTCCTTTGAAGCAAACCTGTCAGGTTAATCCATCCAACCACTTTGTAACTTGCTTATTTAGATCAGCTTTTCCAGAAGCTAGTAGTTATTCTGGTAGTTTTGGGCCCAGTGTAAGAAACTGCCCATGATAGGCAGCAAGTTCAATATGGCGTGGAGATGAAATTATTATTTTGAGATCAAGAATGGTCAGTTGGTATTTCACTTGCTAGTTATACAGATGTGTATTCATGCATGAATATTTTTGAGCCCTCTTAAATCAGGTTTTTGCAGCCATGCTGTTACTTAGGTAGTGTTTTACTCAAATAAGAAAATAACCTTGTGTTGGATCTTCTTGCAGTCCATTGCAGGCCTTGGGCTTGCACGCTTCCATAGATGGGGCAGACATGTCCAAAAAGTGAAATGCAGCTTTAGTGTAACAAACAGCAACAACCCCCTTCAAATACATACCAGAATCACTTAAAAATAAAATTTCAGACTTGGCTAAAGATAAAAAGAGGTGAGGCACTATAAAGATTATTTGCTGTGGGGATAAAGGAGTCCCATACTATAAAATACCATCTGCCATTCTGTACTCATTCATAAGGGACCAGTTTATCTGTCCATCCATTGTCAAACCCATATACTCCTGGTCAGGATTGCTGAAGCCAAGGCTGCAGCATTTGGTGCAAGGCAAGGATTTACCATTCTATTGCAGAACATGCATAGACACATACACAGATACACACATTCCCACATTTACCCACAGGGGCACCACTCAGAGTCTCCTAACCTTCATGTTTTGTGATGTGGAGGAATGCGAGTGTGCCCAAAGGAAGCGTTGGCAGACTCCAGACAGATGGAAAGGAGATTGAGATTTGATCCTAACACTCCAGAATTGTTATGCAGTAAAGATGATCACACCTCTACCATGCAATAAAAATGTAAAACGTATGGTAAACATGTTCATTACCTTTTAAAATACATACTTTTTAACTAAGACAATATGTACAAAAATATTCATCTGTAATACTTATGGCATAAAATAAAATGCTTCCCATAATTACTGGCTGCCATATTGTGTAATTTCTTTTGTAATGTACTTATCGGAAACAAAGCTTAAACAGTAGTAGTTTTCACCATTTGTCTCACAAACAAAATCCCACACATTGAATTAATTGCTATTGGCAGTTAAACCCTGCTTAAATGTAAATACAGTTTTGAATCATTTTTAATCATTAACATCTTTTACTGCTGTTAAAATGTTTTACTATATTTTATACAGTTTTTATTTTTTTTTTTTACAGTGTACAAGTTAGACTTTCCTGATTCTTGAGGCGTATTTATAAATATACATTGCAATTTTAATTATACAGTCCTTTTTTATAAAAACATACTGTATGACACACATAAATAATAAACACAGTACAAATACATATGTGCAACCACAATACCTCACGTAAAGGAGCACTATAACTAAGCTGAAAAAATCATTTTTCACCAATCAATTCTTTTGTATTTGAAATTGGCTGATATAGAATGCTGGCTGATTGAACAGAGGATCACTAGTGTAATGAATTGAATACTCATTTAGTTTGAGCTCTGGCTTTCAGGAATAGCCTGTCCATGAAGCATCATCAGTGGCCACATTCCAAACATGTTTAAGAATGGACATTTAAATTGAGCATACCTGTTGACTCTGATATTTCAATAATGTACCATATTTTTGGCCCCAGTTGTAAATATATTCCTGTGTACTCTAAGTTCATGTTTACTTAGTTTATGTTTGCTTTTCAAAAGTTTGTTCCTATATTTTGTCATGCATTGAATTCTTATTTTGGGTTTTATGCATTATATCCTCATTTGCTTTGTAAAGTGCCTTGTAGATGTGATGTTTTGTAAAGAACACTGTATAATATAATAGCTAGTTTAAGGTTTTGTTTTTTATATTATGATTTAGAAATAGTTTTAAAGAATTTCATTATACTATGAACACATAACAAAAAACTTGACTTCAACAGTAATGAAAAGCTACATTTAACACAGTGTATTTTGTTAATTCTAGGTAAAAAGTCCTAATAGTGATGAAGATTCATCTGTGAAAAAGAAACAACCTTCAAAAAAGAAGAAAAGAAACATTATTGACTCAGGTTTATGCCTTAGCATTTTTTATGATTTTTATGCTCCAGAATTATGATATATTTGAACAGTGTATTGCAAATGTAAAATATTTCTGTTAACTGTTGTAATTGGCGTATGGGAAGCAGTTATCTGTTTAGCAGTAACATCTACGACTGGTCAGTAGTTTTACAACACCTGTTTTTCTTTAAATTTAATCGGTGCAATGAATGACCTCTTCTTTGACCTAAAATGGTGAAAAGGTAAGCAGTTAATTGCCTGTGGTTTAAATTTAAAGTTTAGATTTGCGAAGACTGAGAGGAGGAACTATCTGAAAAAGTCATGTTTTTTAATCTATTAGGCCAGCGTAGGGTTTCAGGAGACAAATTTGAACAAGTCGTTGGTGCATCTTTGGATAAGAGTGTCAGTCAAATGTATAAAGCACTTATTTATTTTAAAAAGAATAAACTGTTATTGATCTCTGCCTTTTTTGACTAGTTTTTTTTTTCATTTTTAATGGTTATTATACTTGAATTGAAATGTAGTAGGTAATATTTCTTTTTGAGCCTGAAGCCATCTTTAAAAAAAAATATACCAAAGAGTAGTTGTTACACATACTTTTATTTATTTTTTTCTTGCGATTTTCTTCTACATAGTGATATAGTGGTTAGGACAGTGTCTTGATTTAAAATTCTGAACTACTGTGTGAAACACTCCAGTTTCTTCAGATTTACTAAAAATATGTTGATTCAATTGATTGGGAATTGTAAATTGACTTGGTAAGTTCATGCTTGGTTCCTGTTTTTTGCTTTTGGAATATTGTATTGTAATAAGAAAGTTCAGAAAACGATTGCATATGTAATTATTTTGTTATGTGCCAATTAAACAGAAACAATTAATTGTTAATCACTTTCCTGTTTTTAATTTTGAAAGCAATATCTAAATCTTAGCAATGGATATGGAGTATCCTAGAGTGCTTCTTAGTGTTTACAACATATTCATCAAAAACGATTCAGTGTTTGTTCAAACAGTGTGGTTAAAACAATTGATAAAATTAAGATAACAGTTACAGACATATTTTAAACATCATATTTAAAAGATGTATGCTTGATTCTTTTTATTTTGTTGATACTTTGCAGCATTACAAGTTACTACACAAATAGTTTTAAGTACATATGCTTATAGTTTAACTGGCATCAGAATTTGATTTGCCAGAATCTCAAAAGAAATATTGTTTGGGTTTAGTGATATTGTGCATTTAAGTTTGTAACTATGTCAAATTACATTGTAGCACGTACAGTTGTATTAAACTAAAATAATAATTACACAAAAAACATTGTTTAAAAATAATACATGAACATTGTGGTTATTTTTAAGTAATATAATTTAAGTAATATAATAAATGTACTGCATGCTAGGCAGCATATGCAAAATATAAGTGACTGTAACTTTAAAATAAATGAAGTGTTAGCACCCTTTGAAAATGGGTGCTGCCGGTTGTAACAACTACTTGTTGAAGTAAATTGGCACAGTATGTCTAATTTCATTTATAATGGTTGATGTTTTAATCAGTAATAAATGTGCAAGGTCAGAGAGTGTACTTTTTTTATATAAGCGTTCCATAATCTGCTCTTACTAATGTTTATTAGTGGAGGATTGGGAAAATAATTCTGTACTGTAGTTGGGAAGCCCTCCAGCTGTTTTTTTTATATAAACTTTGAAATGTGACAATTGTTAGCAAATGTGTTCATATTTAATTCTAACATAAAAGTCATTAGGTTCAGCAAAAATTATTTTAAAATCATCAATATTAAAGACAGTTTTTGTTGTAGAGTTATGCAGTATGAGTATGACTCTTTAAGAGTTTGAGATTCTCTCCATCTGAGACAGAGAGAATCCCTCCTGTTTCTAGTGGGTTTGTTTATCATTATCATAGCAAATGGGGCCTGCCAGCCATGTGGATGAAATGTAGTTTTTTATATCCATCAATTCTTTTTTCCTCAATTGTCTTAATAGCTTTTTATCTTAACTTTTATAACTCTAAGCCATACATATAAGCCTAGCATGTTGATGGCAATAAGCACTTGGAAACTTTTTTCACAACTTAACACATCAGACAGACACAGTTTTTTTTTGGGTGTGATAAAATATTGATGATGATGTGGAAAAAAATCCTCTTTAAGACAATATTCTAAAGTACAGGGATGGTTAAAGCTGCAGTACAGAAATATGATCTTGTGTAGTGTAGTTATTCCTGATATGGCATCCTTGATAATCGGTTGCATGACTTGAAATTTGCAGTTATTTTCTTACATTTTTTTTCTCAAAAGGCTTGTGCATAAGTTTTAATATCCATCCATCCATCCATCCTCTTCCGCTTATCCGAGGTCGGGTCGCGGGGGCAGCAGCTTGAGCAGAGATGCCCAGACTTCCCTCTCGCCGGCCACTTCTTCTAGCTCTTCCGGGAGAACCCCAAGGCGTTCCCAGGCCAGCCGGGAGACATAGTCCCTTCAGCATGTCCTGGGTCTTCCCCGGGGCCTCCTCCCGGTTGGACGTGCCTGGAACACCTCACCAGGGAGGCTTCCAGATAAGTTTTAATATACAGTAAAACAAAAATCACTAGTCCAGGTTTAATTTTTTATTCTAGAAATCTGAAAACTTTCCAAGAATTTATGTTTCTGTAAGGCCTTCTGTGAGCTGCTCTTTGTTTCTGGATATGTAGAAAATTTGGTGTAAACTTGCTGATGTTCTGCTTTATAATGCTATAGCTGCAAACTTTGAAGATGTTAGATGTAAAAAATGCTAAGATTGCTTTCACCAGGAATTGAACATCCAATCACTGTGCTTTGCTGGTTAATAAATGGTACATGATGTAAAACAGAATTTATAGCCATACTTAATTGTGAGGAAACCATGTTTTCAACACATACTATGTAAATAAGAAGTGCAAGCAGCATGGGTTACTAATTTAGCAATTATTACCTTTAATATCAACATAGGAGTTATTCTGAAACGAACATGGCAGTTCTCCCTCTTACTTAGTGTGCTAAAATCAAGGATGAAATCTGCATAGAGAAGGTCCCATTAGGTGATTTTTTCCTAGTACTGTGGTTGTGCATTTACAAAAGTATGTGATTTTAATACACATTAAACTTTCATCATTACAGTGATTTTTTTTTTTTTTTTTTTTTTTTTTTTTTCTTTAAGTTTTTGAAGAACTTCCTTTTCAACCAGTCATCTCAATGTTTTGATAATAGTTAATATATTTTTGGCTAGTGCTCATGACTGCATGAAAGCTTTCAAGCTTTATAAACTTTTATGCATGTGTATACAGTGGCTTGCAAAAGTATTCGGCCCCCTTGAACTTTTCCACATTTTGTCACATTACAGCCACAAACATGAATCAATTTTATTGGAATTCCACGTGAAAGACCAATACAAAGTGGTGTACACGTGAGAAGTGGAACGAAAATCATACATGAATACAAACATTTTTTACAAATAAATAACTGAAAAGTGGGGTGTGCGTAATTATTCAGCCCCCTGAGTCAATACTTTGTAGAACCACCTTTTGCTGCAATTACAGCTGCCAGTCTTTTAGGGTATGTCTCTACCAGCTTTGCACATCTAGAGACTGAAATCCTTGCCCATTCTTCTTTGCAAAACAGCTCCAGCTCAGTCAGATTAGATGGACAGCGTTTGTGAACAGCAGTTTTCAGATCTTGCCACAGATTCTCGATTGGATTTAGATCTGGACTTTGACTGGGTCATTCTAACACATGGATTTATTTTGTTTTAAACCATTCCATTGTTGCCCTGGCTTTATGTTTAGGGTCGTTGTCCTGCTGGAAGGTGAACCTCCGCCCCAGTCTCAAGTCTTTTGCAGACTCCAAGAGGTTTTCTTCCAAGATTGCCCTGTATTTGGCTCCATCCATCTTCCCATCAACTCTGATCAGCTTCCCTGTCCCTGCTGAAGAGAAGCACCCCCAGAGCATGATGCTGCCACCACCATATTTGACAGTGGGGATGGTGTGTTCAGAGTGATGTGCAGTGTTAGTTTTCCGCCACCCATAGTGTTTTGCATTTTGGCCAAAAAGTTCCATTTTTGTCTCATCTGACTAGAGCACCTTCTTCCACATGTTTGCTGTGTCCCCCACATGGCTTGTGGCAAACTGCAAACGGGACTTCTTATAGTTTTCTGTTAACAATGGCTTTCTTCTTGCCCCTCTTCCATAAAGGCCAACTTTGTGCAGTGCACGACTAATAGTTGTCCTATGGACAGATTCCCCCACCTGAGCTGTAGATCTCTGCAGCTCGTCCAGAGTCACCATGGGCCTCTTGGCTGCATTTCTGATCAACGCTCTCCTTGTTCGGCCTGTGAGTTTAGGTGGACGGCCTTGTCTTGGTAGGTTTACAGTTGTGCCGTACTCCTTCCATTTCTAAATGATCACTTGAACAGTTCTCTGTGGGATGTTCAAGGCTTTCGAAATCTTTTTGTAGCCTAAGCCTGCTTTAAATTTCTCAGTAACTTTATCCCTGACCTGTCTGGTGTGTTCTTTGGACTTCATGGTGTTGTTGCTCCCAATGTTCTCTTAGACAACCTCTGAGGCCGTCACAGGCAGCTGTATTTGTACTGACATTGGATTACACACAGGTGCACTCTATTTAGTCATTAGCACTCATCAGGCAATGTCTATGGGCAACTGACTGCACTCAGACCAAAGGGGGCTGAATAATTACGCACACCCCACTTTGCAGTTATTTATTTGTAAAAAATGTTTGGAATCATGTATGATTTTCGTTCCACTTCTCAAGTGTACACCACTTTGTATTGGTCTTTCACGTGGAAATCCAATGAAATTGATTCATGTTTGTGGCTGTAATGTGACAAAATGTGGAAAAGTTCAAGGGGGCCAAATACTTTTGCAAGCCACTGTAATTATTTCATTTATTTCCTTGTTAAAGTTGTGAGCCTGAGGTGGGCTGGCGCCCTGCCCAGGGTTTGTTTCCTGCCTTGCGCCCTATGTTAGCTGGGATTGGCTCCAGCAGACCCGTGACCCTGTAGTTAGGATATAGCGGGTTGGACAATGGATGGATGGATGGAAGTTGTGAGCATAATGTTTTTTTAACATTCAGTAATTTTGATTTTATAATTTTTATTAAAGGGGTGAATTTCTGACACCTGTGATTTGCTTTAAGAGTTTCGTTATTTGGTTTTTCATCTCAGATTCTGAAGAAGAAGTTCAGTTACCCCCCAAGAAGCACAAGAAATCAAGCATAACCTCTCCAAAAGATTCACAGTCTTCCAAACAATCATCCCATTTTTCTAAAAAACATCAAGTTCAGTATGTCTCTGAAACAGGTAAGAATACTCGATGACTGGTTGCTTAATTATTAGAAATTTAAATTAACACACAAAACCACTACTTCTGTCTTCATCTTGTTGGACTTGGATTGGTTCTTTAATACATTGTTTCCCTTACTTTAGTAGTTTAATAATAATATATTACATAGCCCATGCAGCATCATTTCTTAACTTTATGGATTACTAAGTTTTCGAGTGGAAGGAGAAGGCACATCAGAAGTCAAACTTGTCTTGAAATGTAAATGGTCAGACACGTCACAACATAAGGGGTTGGGATTATGCTTGTTTCCTGAAAAGCAATGTAAATAGCAAGTAGCACATTTTACTCAGTTTTATTTAAATGATCTGTTCTTGATAAGTTTGAAACAAAAAGCAAAGAATATTTATTCATGTCAATTGTATAAATACTAAATTTAAAAAAAGCTAGAACTCATAATCACAAATGTCTGTTCATTCATATTACAAGCCAACAGACACAATAAAATTAGTCCATAATCTCTACTACTGTACAGATAGATAAGTATGACATCTTATACCTGATCCGCTTGGATAAGTAAAGAACATTACTTTTTATTATTCCTTATGTAACTTAATCAAAGGGGCTTTAAAAAGTTATGTCTATTATGCAACATAGATATAGCTTCTGTTTACCATGGTCTGGTGGTATTTTGGAATTTCTTCTGTTAATTCAAACTGTTTTGAAATTCTCTCATATAATGCTAATATTATTCTGAGATTTTTCTGTTAAAGAAGTTTAAAGGTAAAGGTAGTTATACTCAGTAATCATGATGCCAGGAAGTGATGATTTGTTGTATGTTGATTAGCACATGCAAGTAAGAAATTCCCTCTTCTTTTACATGTACAGGTAATGACCATAATTACCATTACTTTAAATGGAAAAATATCTTAGAGTCCCTTAATCCCGAAAGTTTCTAGTTTTAACTTAAAACAAAGTTCAACAGAACTGTTAAATACATCATGTTTCCATGTTGTAATTATAAAATGATGTACATTCTAAAATTGAATAATTTTACTTTAACATCCTGGAAAGTGGTGACATTTTGCATATTGATTAGCACATACAAGAAGGAATTTAACTGTACTTTGTATGTGTGACAGTATTGTTCCCATGACCTATAAGATTAAAAAAAAAAAAAAAAAAAAAAAAATCTTTTATATAAAAAAAATATGTTGGCGCACTGGTAGGTGAGAAAAGTCCCTGATATTTGGTGGTGTGCTGTGAATCCAGTGGTGGGCAGAGCGTTAAAAGACGTTGTTGTCACTAAACATTTCACTGGTCTGACTTCATGTGTAACAAATAATTCTCCATAACTTGCAGGTAGGGAAAATCAAAATTAACCATATGATGTAATTAAATGAAGCTTGAATATAAGGTATAAAGCAAATTTTTATGAGTACCCAGTAAAACAAATTACAGTATGATAAAAGACAAACACATACTGTTTAAATAGCTTTTGCACTAACTATAATCTGGGAGAAAGATGCATGCAAAGACAAATACTCATTCTAATTAAAAGTTATCTTTTAAAGTCACCTAAGTAAATACAAGATAAGGTGTTAAACTTAAGTGTTAGTATTTTGAAAGGATTTAGTGGCTTGCAGACCATATTTTGGTGAATCAAATAGATAATAGAAATTACCCAAGTGAACCTTCAGCATTTTAGGCTAAAGAAAAAGGATTAGGCCACTTTCTGTATTCTTTTAAAGAGTAGTTTGGGATGTTACTTTTCTAAATCCAAGGAATTGATGAAGGTACTGTAATAAACAGTATTTGATGTCATAACAGGCTTTGTGCTGAATCTGCTGTCTGTCAGGTTATGTAAAAAAAAAAAAAAAAAAATCAGTGGTAAGAACACAGTTATTGAATCTGTCTCTCCATACTGGAGTAGGCTTTGTAAGCACATCCAGCTTCCAGGGTAAGACTGCTTAGCACAAGAAACCATTGTGACATTGCCTTGGCCAGAAAAGAAACTGTATCATTTGTCCCTGCTTATTCAATCATTCCTATAATGCTTTTATGTTTTGCCTACTTCTGCCCTTCTCATTGACCAGATTCATTTTGGGTGCAGTGATTTCTTTATATAGGGCCCCGTTTTCCTCACCTTTTCAAGAGATGCTGGGTTGTATGGCAATTTATCTCTCTGTGTGATCTGTATTGTTTAGATTCAATACTGGTTTTTTCTACCCTCAACTGAGAGAACTGTACCTGTTCTAAATGGTAGTCTGTTAAAGTTTTTCATCAGCTCTAATAGCAAGTTTTTATTGAGTCCCAGTATGGGGAGTCTTAGGTACTGGTGTCTGGTACAGATTTTGTGATTTCCTTTGCTCATCATAGGATTATAGACAGCTTCTGTAAGAGAATTCTTGCCTTGATGAACTACAGCAAAGTAAAGTAAATTACCTGCAATATTTATATGTTAAAAATGTAGAAAGAGGCCAGAATTAAATAAAGTTGAAACACTGCGTGGGTTAGACTTCCTGTATTAAGCTGTGATCACCAACAAGACATGAATCGAAATCAGTAAAAGTATAATTATGTAACCAAAAAGAGAATTTCGTGTTCTACAATCTGCAAACATGAGTTTGAGTACAAATGTTACAAAAACACACACACTTAGCTAGAAGGTGTTAGTCCTTTTTTCAAAAATATTTAGATCTAAAGTTTAATTTGAAAGTGAAATTTAGAACATCAGAGCTAATAAAAGATCTCAGTACACAAGTTACACTATTTCACATTGGCAACAATTATATATGTAAAAAAGTGCTCTAACTGCAAAAAGACTGAAAATATTCCACAGTAAAAATTTGTTGTCTGAAATCAAGGGGATCATTTTTGATCCTGAAGATACTATGAATACTGTAGCCTTTTAGTTTTGTTCAGAATCTCCCACACAGTGAACACACTTTTTTTGTGATTTGGAAAGGTGTGTATGGAATAATATTTTGGACAAATTTAACTAAGTAAATATGCTAATAATAAAAGCATTGTGAAATCTGACAATAAATAATAAAATACTATGTAAGCATATTGTGCTTATTATGCATATGTTATTTCTGTTTGCATTTATTTATTTCTCCATTTATTTTAGTGAAACTGTACGCAATATTAAATTATTATGTCTTGAAATAAAAACTGTCACTGTTGGATCAGTGGATGCAAATATTCAGCCAGCAAGGGGTACATTTACAGCATGTCCTTTTAGATCCAGAAACTCAATGATAAATCTAGAGCTACTTGAATTAAAGTAGCCACTTGATTTACCAATCAGACAGTAAAACTGTAGCGCACTCTGTAAACTTTGATGGGTAAAAATTAGTTTTTATTTCAATGTGTATTTCATGTTCTGTGTGGTGTCACTGAAATAAATAAATAATAAAAATGCATTGTAAGAGCAAAACAAGAAAGCTCATGAAGGTTTGGGGCACTGAAGCGAACCCTGTATAATTGCAGTATTCTAAAGCACAATACAAAACAGATAAAATAAATGCAAGTAATATTTGTCATGTCAAAACTGGACTGGAAGAGATGGGTTCAGGTTGCCGGAAACCGCAAGTGACATTATCTGTGGTAGGTCTGTCAGTCCTCTTTTCTGTAGACGGAAGAAGAGAGGAGGTTTTAAGTGATAGTGCCAACTCCTGGTTTGGAGTGCAGTTACAGTCAGCCAAGTCTTGAAGTTGTCTCCAAATTGCACATATTTGACAACATACATAAGTAAACAAGCAACAAAAACATTTCATAAAACCTTTAAGTATTTATGCTGTCAAACATCCACTATGTCCCAGTCAGGAACAGCATGAGGAGGTGCTGTTCACCTGCATGGACTACTTGTTTCAAATTACGGTGTGAACTATTCCACAGCTTCCATGAGCTCATTTTTAAACTATGCAATTGTGAGCTACACGTGGTGAAATGCAATAGATGCTAGATACAAAAAAATATCTTGTAAGTTTGAACAGAATCGGTAAAAATGTTCCACACAGATTTTTTTCCATGCCTGACACTTGATTTTTAATTGCTGGTAAAACCTCCACATTTTTTTTCACGTCTCTGTACATACTGCTGCATGTTGTGAAAGTTCCTTGTTTTACAAACTGAATTACTTTCTTGTCACAAAGTCTCTTCAACACATCTAATATACCAACTTTAAAAGTTATCCTGCCTTAACACTAAGACCGTATATTTCTTCAGCTGATCTGTTGGGATGGAATAAATTGTGAAGTCCATGAAGTAGTTTATATTGCACAGGATGAGCAGAATGTAAAAGTCAAGAATATAAGATGAATGTTCACCTTTTTCGGAAAGAATGACAAGTTTAATAATTTTATATTTACATCTGTTTACATCCTTTGATGTGTTGAATTTAATTATTCCGGAACTCTGCAGATTTTATTTTCGCAACAGTAGGGCTAATTGCAGAAGCAGTTGCATGGGTAATTCGTCTGCCATGTACCTTATTGTGTTAAGCAGTCCCTACATTGATGCCAAGTCTCTTGAATAGTACAACCTCTCATGCAAAATCATGGATAGGTTGTGCATGTTTGTCTTTATTAAAAGAGAGTAGGAGGACCTTTCAGGGGCTTTAAAATGTTCAATAATTTAATTTGTGTTCCGATTAATGAAGGGGTACACTTGAGTCCTCATCAACTTTTTCTGTTTCCAACACTTCAATGCTTTTTGATAACTTCATATTTATTGAAAATGTAGATGACTAAAATTTTAGTCCTTACATCCTAAGTAGACTTAAGGTATGTGTAACAAGATTTATTGTGCTAAGCATTAGTGTTTAACCGGTGAAGATTATTGAACTGCTTTTCTGAAAATACAGTGGTGTGAAAAACTATTTGCCCCCTTCCTGATTTCTTATTCTTTTGCATGTTTGTCACACAAAATGTTTCTGATCATCAAACACATTTAACCATTAGTCAAATATAACACAAGTAAACACAAAATGCAGTTTTTAAATGATGTTTTTTATTATTTAGGGAGAAAAAAAAATCCAAACCTACATGGCCCTGTGTGAAAAAGTAATTGCCCCCTGAACCTAATAACTGGTTGGGCCACCCTTAGCAGCAATAACTGCAATCAAGCGTTTGCGATAACTTGCAATGAGTCTTTTACAGCGCTCTGGAGGAGTTTTGGCCCACTCATCTTTGCAGAATTGTTGTAATTCAGCTTTATTTGAGGGTTTTCTAGCATGAACCGCCTTTTTAAGGTCATGCCATAGCATCTCAATTGGATTCAGGTCAGGACTTTGACTAGGCCACTCCAAAGTCTTCATTTTGTTTTTCTTCAGCCATTCAGAGGTGGATTTGCTGGTGTGTTTTGGGTCATTGTCCTGTTGCAGCACCCAAGATCGCTTCAGCTTGAGTTGACGAACAGATGGCCGGACATTCTCCTTCAGGATTTTTTGGTAGACAGTAGAATTCATGGTTCCATCTATCACAGCAAGCCTTCCAGGTCCTGAAGCAGCAAAACAACCCCAGACCATCACACTACCACCACCATATTTTACTGTTGGTATGATGTTCTTTTTCTGAAATGCTGTGTTCCTTTTACGCCAGATGTAACGGGACATTTGCCTTCCAAAAAGTTCAACTTTTGTCTCATCAGTCCACAAGGTATTTTCCCAAAAGTCTTGGCAATCATTGAGATGTTTCTTAGCAAAATTGAGACGAGCCCTAATGTTCTTTTTGCTTAACAGTGGTTTGCGTCTTGGAAATCTGCCATGCAGGCCGTTTTTGCCCAGTCTCTTTCTTATGGTGGAGTTGTGAACACTGACCTTAATTGAGGCAAGTGAGGCCTGCAGTTCTTTAGGTTGTCCTGGGGTCTTTTGTGACCTCTCGGATGAGTCGTCTCTGCGCTCTTGGGGTAATTTTGGTCGGCCGGCCACTCCTGGGAAGGTTCACCACTGTTCCATGTTTTTGCCATTTGTGGATAATGGCTCTCACTGTGGTTCGCTGGAGTCCCAAAGCTTTAGAAATGGCTTTATAACCTTTACCAGACTGATAGATCTCAATTACTTCTGTTCTCATTTGTTCCTGAATTTCTTTGGATCTTGGCATGATGTCTAGCTTTTGAGGTGCTTTTGGTCTACTTCTCTGTGTCGGGCAGCTCCTATTTAAGTGATTTCTTGATTGAAACAGGTGTGGCAGTAATCAGGCCTGGGGGTGGCTACGGAAATTGAACTCAGGTGTGATACACCACAGTTAGGTTATTTTTTAACAAGGGGGCAATTACGTTTTCACACAGGGCCATGTAGGTTTGGGTTTTTTTTTCTCCCTAAATAATAAAAACCATCATTTAAAAACTGTATTTTGTGCTTACTTGTGTTATATTTGACTAATGGTTACATGTGTTTGATGATCAGAAACATTTTGTGTGACAAACATGCAAAAGAATAAGAAATCAGGAAGGGGGCAAATAGTTTTTCACACCACTGTACTTGGTGGCTTTTTCTCATGTCTGAATTGTTTTAGCGGTCGTTTGGGCAGTATGAAAAATCACTTAGTGGTCTTTGCTTTGACATTTTCTATCTGTTCAGACTAGCATTCTTTCAGGCAAAATACATGTAACACTGAGACAACAGTGTAAGAGGAGCTGAATTAATAAATATTCTTGAAGCAAAACTGCTGTATAAACCACAGTGAGTTGTTTGCTTTATTTTAAAACTCTTCCTTCCAGCCTTTCCATTGTGTGGAAACCATAGCTTTCACATCGTTGCCATACATTTCTTTCTTTCTAAATAAATAAATAAGCACACTTAAAAATTCACCAAAAATGTTTTCGGATTAATAATGTACTCAATATCATAAAATTAATGAAAGGGGAAATTAAAGTGTTAAAAAAAATTTTACTTGGTGGACTATGAGTGGAATTCTGACCATATGCCACATACGGTTAGCAAATCGCTACAATCCTTTAAAAAAATGAATGTAACAAAAAATAAAGTCTGATAAAGGTTACAGTATGCAGTAGTAAGCCTTTTATGAGTCATAAATATATGTGTGTGCATGCATACTTGTAAAAACATAACTTGAGAGAGGGGGAAAGCAGATGACATTGACAGTCCCCAGTCATATTTTCAAAACAGTATATAAATATTTTTTTTTAGTTATTAGTTAACACAATTTCTACTGGAAATTAAGTTTAGCACATTTTGTTTCAGATGAAGAAGACACCTTTGAAACTTTGAAAACAACACAGATTCCCCGAAAAAATGGCTTAGGTGCTGAGAGCCTTTCTGGAACAACAAAAATGCAAGCTTCAAAGCCCAAGGAGACTAAAACTACAGCCCATAAAATGCAAAGTCCTGTCAAATTTTCTCCTACTTCAGTACTTGATTACTTTGGGAACAGTTCTGTGCAACGATCTGACAAAAAGCTTGTGGCAAGTTCAAAGAGAAAAATGGTATGTACAGATACATTTTTTGTAAGATTTTACTTTTTTTCTGTTTTTTATTTTATCATACTTCATTAAACTTCTAAGTATTTACTTTTTAAACATATTTGTGTAACCTTTCTCTGGGTTCTTAATACTTATTTATATCTCTGCCTGTAATGATAATGAAATTACTAGCTGTGTTATCTGGCCCAGTATTTTTCTGTATACAATATACCCCTACCAGGGCCTTTATTATTAGTTCACAGGAATTGCACATGAGTAAAACATTCCTGCTGTAGATCACTTGTTGCTTTTCCTATTGATTTAGGTTTTGTTGATGGTCATTGCAAAACACAATTTTGGAGGAAACTGTGTTTTTTAATTTTAAATAAAATTTTAATTAGTAGGAATAATGGGGATGTTAGAGATATATAAAATTGTAAAAATGGCCCAGCACTATAACATGTCTTACTATAAGTCCGTGGCATTGTGGTTTGAGACCATTTTCAACATTACATAAATGTTATAAAAAATTTATCTTGTCATTGAAAAAATATTGTCCAGCGTTTTCTAAAACACTTAATGTTCACAACATTGAGCCAGTCTTCTATCCATTTCTTATGTACAGTAATCCCCTGCCTATCGCGGAAGTTATGTTCCAGACCCATCCGCGATATAGAAAGGCCACTTTTTTTTTTTTTTTTGTTAGTTTAAGCCTTAAAATACCCATCCCACATGCTTTAAACACATGTAAACTTATTAAAACACACTTTGTAAACACATGATATATGGATGTCGGGCTAAGGATATTAGTAACATCTCTCTATTATAAAACATTTTATCTTCACGCAAGACAAGGCAGTGAGACAGGATAAGAGCTGCTTTACAGGCTTTTAAATGATTGACACGCAGAGCGACAAGCTGAAAAACAAGCAGCACAGAGCCCGCACAAAGTCCACTTCTCCTTAGCGTGCATTCAGCTCTATTTTCCCCCCTCATCACAACACGAAGTGGCAGTAGCGTAGAGCGCCTTGGGGGAGGGAGGAGGGGTTGGGGGAGGGGGGGGTTTGAGCGATGTGATCGTGACCAGATCCGAGCACTTCTCTTTAGCGTGCGTTCAGACGTCATGTCGTACTGTATTATGAAGTGCATTTATTTTATACTAGAAGCATACTGGTGTTGCAAGGGTAAATAATTTTAAGATGTGGTTCATTTATCTGCTAGACTAGCATTAGTCTGTTCTGGTTGCTCTGAGCCATCAGGTAGCTCTGTCAAAAAAAATGTACCCCTGAGATCAAAGTTTTGAGTTTAGGCATTGTCTACGATCCTCCGCTAATCAAATGAGGGAGGTGTGCAAATTTTGTTAGAGATTGGTCCAATGTTGTGGATTTAGCTTTTTATATTAGATTATTTTATTGCCCGAAAGCATATCTTTTAATTTTCTTTGAATTTTCCATTACCACCTTTTGCATTCTGTAATTTTAAATAAATAATAATTTATACCATAGAGTGACTAATCAAATTTGTTTATTTGTTCACATATATCTTGCTCCTGCACAACTATTTGGATGTGAATTTAAAATTATCAAATTATTTGAAAAGCATGTCACAGATATTCTACGAAATTGCTCTGTTCCAGTATGTACTATCCATTCCATTAGAAAAGACAAGCCTTGATTCCCACACCTAATTACATAAGGTCAAACGATAAATGGAGGAAGATAATGAATTGATTTTATTTCTGACCAATGACAGGCTGAAAGGATGAGTAAACCATTTCAATAATAAGTTTTCCCTACATGTAATGTAGTAGTAAAGAACCACAGAAGCCATATGGCAGTCCTTGGGAAAGCTTTTGTTAGAATAAGGGGATATAAGCTTGCATAGACAAAACTGAAAACTAAGATACAACTGTGGAATGCTGACATTTTGAACTGTTTTTGACGCTATTTTAGCTGTGGATGGTAGCACAGTTAGTCAGTGGTTTTTCTACTTTTGAGATATTTTTTAGTTTATTTTGTATTTTTTTGTTATTTCATAATTTTATTGTTTTTGGTTTTTATTTAGTTTTACTTTTTTCCAAGCAAATAACTGTTTGGTTTTGTCTCATTTTTTAGTTTTGTATTACTTATCAAAAATGTCTACAATGACAAAGTTGTGTAAATGTAAAAACTGTGACAGGATTACATTTTCTCATAATAATGTGACATTTTAAGGCTACCATTATAATCAAAATATCCAAGAATCAACTAAGTGTACTCTGATGTCATTTGTTACTTTAACCAGCAACAAGTTTATGTAAATTATGTTAATTTCAAAGATGTTTGAATTTTTATTAGTGAGATTTCCTTTGTGAGCAATAAGATCACTGCACACATTTGCTCTTATTTTACATTTAATTTTTGATATTTCCTGATGCTGACTATATGTCATCTACTAATTTGTAAACTTTAACAGTGTATTTTTTTTAGGAAATTCTTAATTTGGTTATTTTTTTTTAATACTGTTGAAGTCACTACTTGATCAGTGTTAATAGCAGTAATAGTAAAAATAGAGATGAAAATACTTTCCATGTATGTAGCGCATTTATACCTGCATATTATTTACATTAAATACTGAGCATCTGTTATAGTAACAACTGAGATCATTCACTTAATAAGCAACAGATAAAACCTGGGTAGCTCCCTGTGAGCCTAAACTGGGAGAATGTAATTTAACTACAGGAATAAAAATATTTTGGCAATTGAGATTGCTTAATGATGCACATCAAGTATCCAGTTATGAAACAATATCTTAAGTTACACAGAACATGCAAATTCCATAGTACACTGACCAGGTTAGCAATCAAACCTGAACTCGTGGCACTGTAATAATAATGTATAAAGAGTGCAATTACTGCATGGTGTGTCTGAACTGTATACAAATACCCTTAAATTAAAGTCTGCAATGTACACTATAATCACGTCTGAATTGTTTAATTTGTCATTTTAAACTGTGCAGCAGATGGTTAAATCTGGGAAAAATGTGTCTTTGTCCCAAACATTATGGAGGACACTGTTTATATCACCTTTACCATGCCCAGAGCTTTTCACAAATACTCAAGCAAATACCAGAGGAATAAAAGTAAAGATGACATTAATAACAAAGGATATAAATTAATATTAGACATTAAGTACCAAATAAGTATCTAAATGTCAAGGTTCTGAATTAGATTAAGAAATAAGAAAGAAAAAAAAAAGAAATCAATGAACAAATAACAATTTGGGTCTGATTTATATGTAGGAAAATAAATATTAATTTTATAATCGACTGCAATAATAACAAACAATGAATAGGATTAAGAGTGAATTTCATTATCAGTGTTACAGCCATACTCTGGATAAACATCTGCCATTCAATGGCTATTCGTTTGCAGTTCTTGCCAAGCTCTGTGCTGCTGGAAAGTAAACACTCAGAGGAGTCAAGCAAACACCTGAAGGTTTTTTTTTTTTTTTGTTTGTTTCTCCATGAAATATCAAGTTTGCAGTCTACAATAAAGCAGATAGTTCTGGAGCTTTATCGTTGACGAGCTGAATGTTAAGCACAGTGTAGTGGTGGGGTCTGATTCAGGAAAAGATCAGCCGATGTCACCAGAAGACATACTGGTTATAGTGTTTAGATATGGGAACTGTGCGGCTGACTAAAGGAGTACCCCATTTAGTTCATGTTGCAAATGCATGCCACTGAACTAGAGACTGTGGGTTCACAGCTTTTTACCACAGAGCAAATATTCGAACTAAAATGAATTGGCGATAAGGGTGAGATTTGCACTCTGGACGGATGGAGCGTAATGGTGATGCTGCACAAGATATTGGGGACTGGCACAAAGAAAGATCAGCTGACGTCACTAGGAGGTGCATCACTCACAGTGCTCAGAGATGGGTTCTGCGTGGCTGGCTGAATGATTTTTTCCATTTAGCTCACGCTGCAAGTGCTGGCATCTGAGACTGCGGGTTTGTGACTTGCTGCTGACAGCTCACTTCAGAACAAATCTTCATACTAAAAGGAATTAGTGACAAGGGTCGGCTTTACACTGTGGATGGGTGGAGTGTAGTGGCAATGTCGCAGGAGGTGCAATGCTCATAGTGCACTGGTAGTTGCATGCATAATTAGCCAGTGCTATGCAAGAGGCTGCTCCAGCACACAGTGATCATTATTACATATCCACTGCCAAGACCCCACAATGCTATCGTTATGGTCAGCTATATGTATACAGTAATCCCTCCTCGATCGCGGGGTTTGTGTTCCAGAACCCCCCGCGATAGGTAAAAATCCGCAAAGTAGAAACCATATGTTTGTATGGTTATTTTTATATATTTTAAGCCCTTATAAACTCTCCCACACTGTTTATAAATATTCTCCGCACAGTTATACAGTAAACCCTTGTTTATCGCGGTTAATCCGTTCCAGACTCTACCACGATAAATGAATTTCCACGAAGTAGGATTCTTTATTTATAAATCTAATATTTTCGCAGTTAGAGCATAGAAAACCTGTTTACGACCTTCTAAATACGTTTTTTAAAATTATTAGAGCCCTCTAGACATGAAATAACACCCTTTAGTCAAAAGTTTAAACTGTGCTCCATGACAAGACAAAGATGACAGTTCTTTCTCACAATTAAAAGAATGCAAACATATCTTCCTTTTCAAAGGAGTGCGTGTCAGGAGCAGAGAATGTCAGAGAGAGAAAAGCAAACAAAAATCAATACGTGCTGTTGAACTTTTAAGTATGCAAAGCACCGTGATAAAGCGGCCGCAAGGAAGGCAGCAATGTGAAGGTAGTCTTTCAGCATTTTTTAGAGGAGCGTCCATTTCCTCTAGGCAAACAGCCTCTGTGCAAACAGTCCCTCTGCTCACACCCCCTCCGTCAGGAGCAGAGAGAGTGGGAGAGACAGAGAAAAGCAAACAATCAAAAATCAATACGTGCTGTTAGAGCTTTTAAGTGTGCAAAGCACCGCTCGGGGAAGCATATCGTCTATCATTGAGGAGTTTTATTTAATACGTAATACGTGCTCTGATTGGGTAGCTTCTCAGCCATCCGCCAATAGCGTCCCTTGTATGAAATCAACTGGGCAAACAAACTGAGGAAGCATGTACCATAAATTAAAAGACCTATTGTCCGCAGAAATCCACGAACCAGCGAAAAATCCGTGATATATATTTAGATATGCTTTAAAATCCGCGATCGAGTGAAGCCGCGAAAGTCGAAGCGCGATATAGTGAGGGATCACTGTATGAAAAAAAAATAAAGCATGCAAGGTGGAAAACCTACTGAAATTCTGTTCAGGTTCGCATCATCATGTATGTACAAAAGAGATCAGCAACAATCTTTTGGTATGCGTAAATGATTGTTTTGTGAATGGCTGCTACATATTTATGATGTCATGCATTTTAATTACTAAAAGTTTGCTGAAGCCAGCCACACATTGAATTTCCAGTAAAACATTCAGTAGACAAGGTCCACAGTGAAACACATTTTTTTGCCTACAGAAAACACTTTGGCAAACTTCTCCGATCAACACTACGCAATTGGTACAAATTTTATATCTTAAAGTCTTTTCTGCCTTTATTTCTATTGTGATGCTGTTTTTTTAGTATTAACATAATGAATGTACAGAGTACTTTTATGCATTTTCTGTTTACTCTAGATTTCTTATAAAATGTTTGGTATTATACTTACTTTTGCAGACTGTGGGGAGCACCGATGACTCCACTCATGAAGATGAAGCAATTGCCCGTCAACTTCAAATGGAGGAGGATGAAGAGGTGGGAATCTTTTTTGTTGTATATTTAATTCTGTTTTCTTTTGAATTGATCTCTTCACTGACTTGCCAAGGAAATCTCAATATACGTATATTCTAGTGTTGATATTGTGTATGGGAAGTGGAAGCACTGTTCCTTCCATCCAGTAGGCATTGAAAAATATTGAGATGTACTGTAGAGAATAAACTGTTTTCTTTTTCAGTGGTGTAAACTCTGCCTTCTTCATATTAATATTCTGTTTAGAAATTGTACTGTCTTTGACACAAATTTTTAAAAATTAATAGTTCAACACCTTTTAAAACCTGCTTTTCCCTGGTTTTGAAATATTCCAAAATTACAATTTCTTTGTTTACAGTCTAATAAAAAGGTACTGTAATTGATTCCTTTGTTTCATGCAGAGTTGTCTGTTGTGATGGTTTATGGTAAAGCTTTTCAAATTTTTCACTTACTTTTGTGCTTCAATTCACTCACTCACTCTAGTAAGGATCAGTACATCAAACAGTCATAAGGTACAGTGTTTGACCCAGGTGCCGAGTACCCACACATGAAGCACTGTAGGTTAAGATAACCCAATACAATGACTCCTCTTTTTTAATGCAGTAATTAGCTGCCAGATAAACACGATTAAATGATTTTGAAGGTGACAATTATACTCAGTTTGCTGAGAGTCTTCATGTATATTTTTTTTTTAAATGTTAAAATTATTATTAAAATTTAACTTCTCTTGTTGTTTGCCTACACCTTAGTTTGGAAGCTGGATCAGTTAGTTGTGCATTACTGCGATAGTTAATTCTTCTGTAAATCCACATACAATTTTAAGAGAATTGAATTGGTGAACGGCAGTATTAGCAAGTATCTGAAAAAGGAATAAACTAAAAGTATTACCACACCAAAGAAAAGAAACAAATGTTAGAGACACAGTGGTTCAGCTGTGTAGCCTTCTTCTGGTGTATGTTAAGAAAAGATCTATTTCTTATAAAGCTACATACGGTCATTGTGCAATTTCATCAATGTGAGTATTTATTTGCAGTTGCAGGTTCTAAGTAATATATTTGAAAAACACCCACAATGCATAAAACTGAAACAGCTATTAGTAGAGGTTACACATACATTGATTGAATTTGTACTTTATGTTAGATAGAAGGAAAGATTTTTGCGATTTGCATTTTTGTAAGTTTCAGGTACATTTGGGAATTTTTTGATTGCTACTGATTTAATGTTGCATCTGGGATTATTGGCATCTTTTACTTTGAACACCTTGGTGTTCATTGGTCACAAATAACCGTTCTGTATCAATTTATGTAGAATTTTCAAACCTGTGAATCCATTTTGGGTGAATAGGTTGGGGGTTAAGACAGAGCACTTTTGCCTGTCTCAGCAGCATTGGGCACAAGGGAGGAAGCCACCCTGGATAAGGGTACAAGTCCTTCCTTCCTTCCTTCTGTTGATGGAACACGCACACACAAGACTGGAAAGCCTAATATGATTATATGTAATAATTATATAACAGTTCCTATTGCAAAACTAATCATATTACTTTATATGTGAGTTAATCTTTTTGTTTATCGAAATGTGAACAGTAAAATTAGTATTAGCTGAGAATGATGGAAACAATTTACAGTGTTGGTTATAATGAAGGTGTGATACCATCATCAATGTTAATTAGCATAATGGTAATGTTTAAGATGTTGGCATGTTATGAATTCAAAAAATGATACTTTAATAACTTTTAAGGCACTTTAGGAAAATTACTGAAAGCCAACTAACTGTTAGAAAAATACTGCTTTTAATATTTTCTGATTCCAACTGTACTGTATAGCATATGGTTAGGACCAAGTATGATGTGAAACAAGCATTTGTGAATGCTCATTTCAGTTTGTAGGATTAGTGTCCTGACTTCTGATACTTGCTGCCTGTCTTTGAAATTCAGTTTAATCTTGGCAATCAAATCCATATTGAAGACATACATATTCCATTGAATTAAAATGGCAACTTTTTTTTTTTTGATATTTTCCTACAGTGATATTTCCATGATACTAATGTCTGAATTTGTCCTTTTACTATTTTGTATACTGTTCGTATTCATAACTGTGTTTAGTTGTCAGTATAGTGCAGGGCTCCAGATGGCGACTAAAATGGTCGCCAATGCGACTTAATTTTCTATTTTGCGACTAGTTTTTTCATTCGAGTCGCCAGTGGCGACTCTCTCTCTTGCAATCTAAGAAACGTTTTAAATTTAAAGCAGCAGAAACGGCTTTTAATTATGTGCGAACACTCTCGGCCCGCGTCTGCCTTTCCTATTACACTATCACATGATTAAAGCCAAACCGAAGCGAGGCATCATCTTAAACGCCCACTCTGCTTCAAACGTCATCTCGCTAACTGCTGCGGATAGGGATTTGAAATAGAAGAGAATCGGGCCACAACTACTCCTCGAATTCCGTCCTAACTTTCCACGTAACACGCGAAATGTTCTAAGTTTCCATGTAACACGCAAAATGGCCAAACGAAAAATTTCTGACTTTTTCTCAATGCCCACTCGTCCAAATCCTGCCTTGTCTACTTCTGAACGAACCGAAGATAATTCAGTCAGTGGGTTATCTGAGGTACAGCCACCGCGTCCGGAAATGTACAGTTATTAAAGGATGACAACTCCGTCCCGTTAGCAAAGTCTTCTGCGCCCACGGCTCCAACGCCTGGAAGACAGTTTAAAGCGGCTTTGTTACAGGAGTTCGCTTGGTTACGGTATCACAAGGGAAGGATGTATTGCAGCCTTTGTGCACAAGCCGGACAAGAAATTGTTGGTAAAACAGAATTCATTTGGGGTATGAGCTATTTTAAAAAGGAAACTGTGAAACAGCATGGTGAGAGTAAGAAACACAAGAATGCCAGAGACTGTGTGATCGCTAGGTCTGCTCCTCGTGACACCCCCATAGCAAAGGCAGTGCAACGTGCTTGTGAGAAAGTGACAGAAAATGAGATGAAAGAATTAAAAATAAAATTCAGTGCAACATATATGATTGCACTGGAAGAAATACCATTCACAAAGTTTAAATCTCAAATTCTGCTGATGAAAAAGAATGACATGGATGTGTCAAAAACATATGATAATGATACAGCAGGTGCAGAGTTTGTAGGTTGCATTGCAGATGAATTAAAAAGTAATGTGCTGGAAGAAGCTTTAAAAGTAAACTACATCTCTGTTATAACTGATTGTGGAACAGATGTCTCAGGGAAAGACAATGTCATCACATACTGTAGGTATGTATCTCATGGAACACTTAAGACTCATCTAGTAGGTTTGGCTGAGATTGATTATGGTCATGCAGAAGGGATTCAAAACACCATTAAATCACTGCTTCAGAATGCTGACCCAACCAACCCAAATTGGTGGGTACATAAAATGAGTGCTTTTGGAGCAGATGGTGCAAGCATGAACATGGGTGCAACAGGGGGAATAGGGGCACTTTTCAGAAAAGAGATAGGTAAACATGTTCTGTCTTTCCACTGTCTACCCCATCGACTGGAACTGGCAATGCTGAACACACAAAGGTCAGTGCCAATGATTGAAAAAGTTTGACCTTCTACAACTTAGTGTGGAAAACGTATCATTTCAGTCCCAAAAGCAAGCGGGAGCTGAAGGCTATAGGATGCACAGTACGAAACCCATCAGCAGTAAAATCTCAGCGCTGTTTGCCACACATTTATTGGGCACTCTCAGTTTTTCTCCATTCAAACTATGCAACAGGTCTGGGGCAGTACACTGCTGTGCATCATCATATGGAGCACCTTGCAGTCATGTCCAAAAACATAGTCATAAAGGGAAGAGCCAAACACATTGTTCAGCAAATGGAAAGCCTGTCTTTCGTTGCCTTTTGTCACTTTTTACATGACCTTTTTTCAGAGGTCTCAAAGCTGAGCCTTACACTTCAAAAAAATTCTCATACTTCCTCAGGCAGTTGCTGCAATTGTGGGCTGTGTAGTAACAATTAAAGGATTGAAGGAAAATGCTTTGATAGAAGGGAAGCTGCAGGAATTCTTACAGCACATAGGTTCTCAGCCTAAAGGTTCAGTGCAACAGGATGGGTCATCAACAAGCAGGAGTGAGAGGGCTGCAAGTAACCACACAGTCATAACCTTCCAAAATGTTAAATTGAAAGGCCCCCAAAATCGGGCCACATTCGGAAGTGATCTAAAGGCCGCAATTGAAAAAACAGTTGACATTACTGTTAAAGAATTGGAGATCAGGTTTGCAAACATGATGTCAAGTGTTACACAGCACAGACATTCAAAGGGATCAGAAATCATCAAGTCATTTTCAGTGTTTTGTCATGATGCATGGCCCAGAGGACATTGATAGCCATGGCAAGTGTGAGATAGACACACTTGTTAAATGGTACAGGGAGCTCTTATCAAACAATGGCTGTGATGTCACAGCTGTGCAGAAGGAATGGCTAATGTTGAAAATATAAGTGAAGGGTGAGTTTATGGATAAGACTTACGTTGACCTATGGGCACTGATGCTGAGCAAGGAGCCGTTCTGTACAGATTTTAAAAATCTGCTTCACATGATCGAAATAATGCTGGTGCTTCCGATATCTGCAGCTCGGTGTGAGCGAGGATTTTCAGCACAAAACAGAATAAAATCAAAAGTGCGCAACTCCCTAAGTGTAGAAACACTGGAAGACTTGGTAAGGATCCGTACAGAGGGCTCTACACTTGAACTTTTTGACCCAAGGCCCAGTGTAAAGCGCTGGTTGTCAGCCAGCAAAAAAAAAGCACAGACCAAAGTATACTGACTGGCCTAATGATGCTGACATTGTAATGGTTAGTGACAGTGAACTTGAAGAGTAATTAATTTCTTTATATTTGTACACTCATTGCAAAATGATTATTTCAGAAATGATTGTTTATAATGTTTGTTATTGTGTTAATTCTTCTGTTATGATGTGTAAGACATTTTCAGTGTTTGTAATTGTAATGTTCCTTACACACGTTGTGTATAAGACTCTGGACTTGGAAGTACTGTATTGCTTATTAGTAAACATTTGCAGTGTTCACATTTATGTGTCATTTATTCTTCTGTTGTTAGTGTCCTCTGCAAGGTCTTATAGATAATGTTAGGCAGGTCAAATAGCTCAGATAGGAGAAAGGAAAGGCAGTGTGAGGTAGACAGAAGAAACAAATAAACAATACAAGTAAATATTATTTGTTTATTTCACATTTGGCATGCGGTAGAAATAATGGCTCCCAAAAAAAGAATTTGGCTTCTAAATATTTTGGGTTTAGAAGCCAATGGCTCCCAAATTTTTTTTTCTGTCTGGAGCCCTGTAGTGTTGTATTTACTTTGTAATTTAGTTATATTGTATTTGTTGTCCTAATCAACAAGACATGTCACATTTGGTTTAGTTGCTTCTGGGGTGAGTTGACACCTGACCACTGAGATTCAAAACGGTATTGGTTCGTCTGATGATGGTAATTATTTCAAACATGTTTAATGATATTTTGTTCATAGGGGTACATGATGGTTTAATGGTCAGTGCAGTAGTCTGATAAATATCAGGATATTGATTTGGTTTTTGGCAGGTTTCTCTTGGCAAGTTCCACTATCCCTAATACATCCTATCCGTTTAACTCCTATGGGTTTATCCCATTTGCTGTTCTTACTTTGTGGGAGAACGGAGGTTCTGGCACTCTATCATTCTGTGATATAAAAGCAAGTTTATAAAATACATAATTTTTGTTCAGCATTTGTAAATGTTGTTTTATTATTTACCTATAGATAGAAAGACAACTTCATGAGGATGAAGATTTTGCAAGAACACTGGCAATGCTAGATGAATCTCCAAAACATAAAAAGGTATAAAGTGATTTTTTATTGTGTGTGAATAGTGAGAACAAATAATGCATAATGAAATAAATTGACAAATAGAACTTTATTTGGAAATGTGTCTTTTTACAGTAGTTCAATTAATAAGTAAACAAATATGCAAATATTACAACAAACACATACACAAAAAAAAAACTCAAAAGAAACTTTGGACTTGGCTTTAGAGATATATATAAAATCTAATATATAAAGCAGAGTCGATGTATGTGTGTATGTATGTTTGTTTGTCCCCCATACAAATCTGCACCGGGCGTCCGATCGCCACCAAATTGGGCATGGGGCTCCTTTGTGACCATGAGAAGGTCATGGGGTATGTTTGGTTCGGAAAAATGTTTGTGGTGAACCGCAGGGCACCTTTTCACTGACACAACGTTTGCCACATGTCTCTGAACTTAAGATGGCCGCACGTTGCAACAGCAGTTCACCGTGGCGCCATCTAGCGGCAGCTTTGGTCTCTTTGCGTCGCTCTTTACCCGTGTTTCTTTAAAAGAGATGGCAGAAGTGTCCAAGTATGAGAAGGCCGACCATAGACAAAGAATTACTAAACGGAGTGAAGTAATGGATAAAGATGCCTCATGCATGTGCTGCTTGGGATTGTACAAACCACTGTACGCTCCAAACCAGATCCCGGGGGATTACGTTTTATACGTGAGGCCGAACAATTGTTTTGATTATATTTCGCCATTGGAAAATCCCTTTTTAAAATCTTAGCACTCAAGGTCACCTTACAAAAGAAACTTTGGGCTTGGCTTTAGAGATATATATTGTGTATGTGTATATACTCTGTGTGTGTGTGTGTGTGTGTGTGTGTTTGTATGGAATTAATCATGATTAATCGCATCTTACATTAAAATAAGTAATCATAAAAAAATACATAAAATATGAAGTAGGTATACACTGAATCACAAAATTAATGTAGAATCAAAACGAAGGAATTTTTTAAAATTTAATAGCACAATTTAAACTTAAACAATGACCTGACACCTGACCTTTTAACAAAATGCTACTTGAGTAAGTGTAACCTGAATTTGAATGCCTTCCTAAAGACAAGTTGAAAAGAAGGCAATTAGAAAATGAGGCTAATCTATTAATTTTCAAATTGGTTTGGCATATGAGACACTGAAGTGTCAAAGTACAGTTAAACAATCAAAATCACTGTAGAGTCTGAAGGCACTGCTAAAGACTGACTTAATTGAATTAAACACCTCTTAAATGGGCATACATTAAAACTTGTGTTAAAATTGCGCAAATGCAGTCCCAGTTGTTCATCACCATCAACGACTTTATAATTACTCTAAACAAGTGTTTTTCAACTGGTTTGCAATTAGAGCTACCCAGATATGCCCTATAAGATCAGGGCAAAGGGACAAGGTAGCTGGGAAAACACATCCAAAGAGTTCACTAAGTGCTGTGTCTGTGAATGCCAACCTCCAAGCTATATATATATTTTTTTTCTTCCTGGCATCTCTGATAGTCCTGCCCCTTTTGGACAGTTTAGCAAGTGTATAGATTTAATGCTTTTGTGGTTGGTAGAATCACTGTGCCTTGGGATTTTTTTGGGTTACAAAAAGAGTGCCACCACAGAAAAATGGTTGGAAAACATTGGTCTACCTAGATCTTTGCTCCTGGCATTCTAAAAAGGTTATCTGTAGCAGCTGTTTCACTTAACAACTGACACTGTGCGTTACTTGGGTGGTTATGTTGCCTTATTTGCATAAATTGGCAAAGATACTGCAGACTGGAATAATGGGTATGGATAATCCTTATGCTTCTGTTTGATAGAATTATGTCATTATATTAGGGCAGTAAGCACTGTGAGCTACCTGGCAGACTGGCAAGTTAAATACAGCGGTGCCAAAAATGTATTTTGGTTTAAGTGCCACTCAAAGAAAGCTTATATTGCACTTACGTGCCATGACATTGATTTGATCTTATTACAGAAACAAAAAAGAGCATAATGTTTACCTTCAGTACTTTTCTTTAGTTATTGCTCAAGGACTACCATAAACCCCCCATCCTCCCATTCCCCTGCACCTGTGTCGGTATGTATAAATCAAGAAAGTGAATACCAGTAACATGCACTGACATGTGACAAGGCATTGTGAAATGTATAATTTGAAACTTTTAAATAAAATGCTATTTGACAATTTTTTTAAAGGTACCGGATGTGTATGTAATTCTTTAGATTTACATTTAACTTTTTTGTATTATTGTTTCGTAATATAAAAAAAAAAAAATACAAGAAAATGCTGCCTTGACCAAAGCACTACCTAATGCGATCACCTTCTTACTGGCCTTTGATACAACAATATTTTTTAACATGTTAAACAGGCCACATTAATTTCAAAATTTAACGCGTTAACTTTATCAGGCCTATATATAAATAACTAGCAAAATACCCGCGCTTCGCAGCGGAGAAGTAGTGTGTTAAAGAAGTTATGAAAAAGAAAAGGAAACATTTTTAAAATAACGTAACATGATTGTCAATGTAATTGTTTTGTGACTATTATGAGTGTTGCTGTCATCAAGGATTTGATTATCATTATTTGTTTCAATCAGGTTCGTATTTGGAGGATGTGTTGTGTTCAAGTTACATTCCGTGTTTGTCTAGTCTATCCCTGACCATCTCATCTTCGTTGTCAACCGTTGTAAAGATAACAGGTTTCATTCATCGAAGTGATCACTACCCAAATCGGTACTCGTGAATCTAAGATGTTCAACAGGCATACCCCGGTATTAAGTTGTGGATTTGCCTGCGAATATTTAGCGGCAGCGTGTCTATGAACGTAAAAAAGTTTCTCTCGCACTTTTGCTGAGTTTGTGCCAAACACTATTTTATCCCTGACCATCTCATCTTCGTTTGCATAAGCACAGTCCTTCACCAGCAATTTTAACTCCGTTAGAAAGTGATCACAAGTCTCGTTTATACCCTTCGTCTTCTCATTAAACTTGTATCTCGCGAATATCGTATTCGTCGTAGGCATGACAAACGCCAGTGGCAGTGTGTCTATGAACTTAATTTAAACTTAACGTTTACACCATGCTTTGTTTCCGCAGTAGCTGCACTTATGAACATGCTTGTATGCATCACTCGCTTCATATTCTTTTGCTGCCTTCTCAATTGTGTAATGCGTTTTTTGTGCAGCACTCTTTGGAGCTCTTGCTTGTTCTCTGCGTACTGCGTTCACAGTCAGTTCACGTGAGCCGCTCGGAGTACATGCATCGAAGGTTCTCAGCTGTGCTTGTGCTATGTCATGCGATCTTGCGATGTCCACGGCTTTATTTAATGTTAGCTAAGACCCGGAACTTAAAACTTTCTCTTGCACTTTCGCTGAGTTTGTGCCAAACACTAGTCTATCCCTGACCATCTCATCTTCGTTTGCATAAGCACAGTCCTTCACCCACGAATATTTAGTGGCAGCATGTCTATTGGATTGCTGCTGACGGACGGCCTTATATGGGCAGGCACTCAATTACGTGGGAGACGTGACGATGAGGGACGCAACTCCGCCTCACACGGCGACCGAGCTGCAGGCTATGGCCGTATATATGTACGTAAGTAGGTTACAGTTATGACCGTTACACGTAGAATTTCGAAATGAAACCTGCCTAACTTTTGTAAGAAAGCTGTAAGGAATGAGCCTGCCAAATTTCACCCTTCTACCTACACGGGAAGTTGGAGAATTAGTGATGAGTCAGTGAGTCAGTCAGTGAGGGCTTTGCCTTTTATTAGTATATAATATTTATATATTTATATATATATATATATATATATATACAC
Organism: Polypterus bichir lapradei; assembly: GCA_026402145.1. Taxonomy (NCBI): domain Eukaryota; kingdom Metazoa; phylum Chordata; class Cladistia; order Polypteriformes; family Polypteridae; genus Polypterus; species Polypterus bichir. The sequence continues at coordinate 53,031,617 of JANRMT010062808.1, forward strand.
ACACATTTTTTTTAAGGTTGCACATTATACTTGTTCTGAAAACCCCCCAGTATTTAAAACCAGTATACTACCAGCATTTTGGTATCTTTGGTACTTGAAGGAAACAATAGTTTTCCACCCATTCAAGGCCCAATTCTCTATCTGGGGGAAAACTTTGACGTGTTCAAGGCTCCACAGGGGAAAAATACCCTTGGATGCGCTGTAGACTTCACAGTAGAATACCCAGCTATGAGAATCTGGGTTGGCGCCACACTCCATGGTTACTTCCAGTAGCCATCCAAACGCAGAACCATTGATAACGTGCCCTAGGATGAGGTGGGCAAATGAGGACACACACAGTCACTAAAGGGGTTGGTACAAAGTGTTTCAGTGCTTTATTCCATAAAGTAAGCAGTGTCCAAAAGTGCAGTGCTTCACTTATAGTTAATAAATCATCAATAAACTAATGTGCAAGGTGGAGGTTAATATCAGTGAATAATCTAATAAAAACAAGGTTAAAATCCCAGGCAGTCCATTCCTTAAAAACACAAGACCCAATGCCCCTTCCTAAAATCTGGCGTCTCCTCAGCTTATCCCATCAGGATCTTGCAGGATGCCCACTTGCCAACAGGTTCAGTCATCCCTTTTTTCTGGGTTCGAGTTCCCAGCTGCCAGTTCCTTGGCATTTGTAGGACACCCCCTGAACCCCACTCACGTCTCTCTTTGCCTGGGAGATGCATGGTGGGGCCACTCATACTCCCCCTACATAGCCCAATAGGAGCGCCCTTAACTGCAGCTCCACACTCAGTCGCAAGCCTGCTACTTACTTCCCTTAGGCATACGGTACTTCTGAAGAAGGGGCCTGAGCTGCCTCGAAAGCTTGGATATTGTAATGTTTTTAGTGAGCCAGTGAAAAGTGTCATTTTGTTTGATTTCTCATTCTTCTGTTATTTACATATATTGTTAATCATATTAGTAACTGTTAAGTGTCATCTTCAGGTTAAGAGGAACTTGGATGATGAAAAGACATCTGTATCATCATCATCAACTGGGAAAAGTCCAGATAAACCAGACAAAAAAAATGAAAAATTATCAGGTAAAAATCCTGGGTTTGTTTTATATGAATGCACATAATATTTCTGCTGAATAATAGTCACTTTCTTGAAAGCTGGAAGTTTCATAATTGATTTTGTTTAATATTTTTGAACTGAATAACTGATTTTAATGCATTAATAATATACATTATTAGTGATGTTTGGTGCAAATACTGGAGCTAAACGTTTTGTAGAATTTTTTTCCTTTGGCATAGAGATTGTGTTGAAGAATGAATTTTAATTTTTTGTTGTCAAAATCATTTGAATGGCCAGTTTCTAATTAAATTAATTTTTGACGTGCTGTATTTTTCTGCCTTTGATAGCTCAAAAATTTAATTTGGAGCATAGTGCGAGAGAACGGAATAAAACAACTACAGACTCGCAGTCCACCATAAAGGAGAAATCTCCCAAAAAGCCCTCACCTGTAAAAGCCAGTGCTAAGTTAGCCCAAATGAAGAGGAAAGAAGAAGCTTCAATCCAGACAGCAAGTATAGATGGAGCTGAATCTACTTCATTTAAATCAAGTTCTGCTTCTCTGAAGGAGGAGAAAAGCAGCTGTAAAACGACGGAGAAAATTTCTCCAAAGAAATCACAGGTGAAAAAGAAATTAAACAATGTAGTTCTAGCATTAAAAATGGAAGCATTGATACACATGTTCATAAAATATATTTTTAATTGAGGCATATTTATTTCTAAAGATTTTTGTACCGTCTTTAAACTGTTTATTTATAGTCAAAAAGCCCAGAAGAATCTGCCAGTAAACGACAAAACTACCAGGCATATCGCAACTACCTTAACAGGGAAGGCCCAAGAGCACTGGGATCTAAAGAAATCCCCCAGGTAAGAAATACATTGAATATTTACAGACCTAGTATGAGAATATTGCAGACACACTATGTCCACCTTATTTCTATAAATTTACCACCTCTGGTGTTCTCCTGTACATTACATGAAAAAGGAGCCAATAGTTATTAATGGACGAGTTTGCATCATGTGCTGGTTTCACATTAACCTTAGGTTAAAAACAAACTGAAGTTTAAATATCAATTTAGTTACAGTAATACCTCCTCGATCATGTGGGGTTGCGTTCTCTTAGATATTAGGTAAGATTCATTGAAATTATGTATGTAAACACACTGTTTATATACAGTAAAACCTAAATATTATTTTAAAGATATCGAGCGTCTCTGATATCACATATGTTACAGACATTACAATAGACAGGCCACCAGCAATAAATATGTACAATGCAAGAAAAAGTGTATACAGTAAATGTGTGTACAGTGACACTAAACGTACGTACTGTAAGTAGACAATTAATTATGGTTACTCACCAACAATGACACGACGACTTGTCTGATAACGATGAGTTTAATTTTACTGCACAACAAAGGAGAGCGTTACAGTCCTTCTAAAGGAGCCTCTTCAGGCGATTGTGTAACACCGCCGTTGTTCTTCTTCTGGCAGTCTTCAATCCAAATCCCTAAAACAGATTCCATCCGGACTACTGCCTTATTACGTCCACTTACAACTCGTTTTGCACCCTGGTTAAAAGGACACTGCGGCCGTAGATCTTATATTCTTTTCCTCCTTTTTAAATAAAAAGAATCGTGGACTAATTGATGCCGTAATGGCGTCCTACAGCGGTGTAGCTTTTCCCTTCCTTCAACATATCCAAAACTTTTACCTTTTCGGCAGTCGTTAGCATCTTCCGTTGGCGCTTGGGCATGGCCCCTGAAGCAGTAGCAGGAGCAGATCGTTTTGAAGCCATAACGAAGGGCTTGACTACGCACAAAGATAAACACAAAAAAGCATAAAAGTTATTTATTTACACAGCCAAACATGTTGATGCTGAATGAGCAAGACGAGACACTTTCTGGTTAACGCCGCGGAATCGAATTCGGCACTCCGTCGCTGAGCCAGTCAGCACACAGGAACTTAACTGCGTGCTCTGATTGGTTAGCTTCTCGGCCGTCCGCCAATAGCGTCCCTTGTATGAAATCAACTGGGCAAACCACCTGAGGAAGCAAATACCGGAAGTAAAAAGACCCATTGTCCGCAGAACCCGCGAAGCAGCGAAAAATCTGTGATATATATTTACATATGCTTACATTTAAAATCCGCGATGGAGTAAAGCCACGAAAGTCAAAGCGCGATATAGCGAGGGATCACTGTATAAAAAAAAATAAAGCGTGCAAGGTGGAAAACCTGCTGAAATTCTGTTCAGGTTCGCGTCATCATGTATGTACCAAAGAGATCAGCAACAATATTTTGGTATGCGTAAATGAGTGTTTTGTGAATGGCTGCTGCAGCTTTATGATGTCATGCTGGTTTTAATTACTAAATGTTTGCCAAAGACAGACACACATTGAATTTCCAGAAAAACATTCAGTAGACAAGGTCCACAGTGTAACACATTTTTTGCATACAGAAAACTCTTTGGCAAACTTCTCCAATCAACACTACACAATTGGTACAAATTTTATATCTTAAAGTCTTTTCTGCCTTTATTTCTATTGTGATGCTGTTTTTTCAATATTACTGAGGAAGCAAATACCGGAAGTAAAAAGACACATTGTCCGCAGAACCCGCAAAGCAGCGAAAAATCCGCGTTATATATTTAGATATGCTTACATATAAAATCTGCGATAGAGTGAAGCTGCGAAAGTCGAAGCGCGATATACCAAGGGATTACTGTATAGCTAAAAAAACAACAATAAATGGTATATACAAAATAAAATTATTCTAAACATATAGATTGGATATTTAGCTCCTTTCTGTTTTTATTTTCTAATTCTAAGCTGGTTTATCCATGTTTTTATGATTTCTTAAATTTTACACCCTCTGTGGCATGTTTTATAGTTTGGTGTGTGGCGGATGGCCGGAACCCTTACCCGGCCGGGAAGCCCAGAGCATGGAAGGACCAGAGGAGAGTGTATTTTTAAGAATGTTTCTCCCCCAGACTGTCAGAGGGCAGCCCCCTTGGCTTGTAGTGGGGTATCGGGTCATGAGCATTGAAAGCTCAACCCTGTTGAGCCTGTGGCCCCCGCTAGGGGGTGCATGGACATTTACAGGGTCCTATTTCGCAGCACTTCCGCTTCACCCAGAAGTGCTGCCAGAAGAAGCTTGTTGTGCACCTGAAGTTCTTCTGGGTGCCCTATAAAAAGGGGCCAGTTACCACCACTCGATGGCCAGAGTTGGGTGGAAAAGGACAAAGCCTGTGGAGGTGAATGGACTGGCAGCAGAGAAGAGAAGAATTGTGTGTTGGTGATTTGTGCACAGTGTACTTTGTAAATACACTGGGTATTGCATTGAACCTGGGTCCTGCCTGTGTGTACCTGGGATGCCAATATGAAAGCCAGAAAAAAGCTATAAATTCATGAGCAATTCTGAATGTGTGCTGTGCAGTTTGATAAAATATCTACTAAAAATGTTCATTTTATTAGTAATTAAAACTCCATCCAGTATCAAGTAGGTTTTTTCTTATGTTTTAATACTCAATTTGCAGTTTACAATACTCATTGTTATGTTTAGGAATTTAAGTGACATATAGTAAATTAACATATTCAGTGCTGATAGCAGTATGTTTTTTTTTTTTTACAGATATGTTATAAAGTAAAGGTAATTGCTAAAGTATCAATAAGTGTTTTCCTTTTAGGGTGCAGATAATTGTTTGGAGGGTTTGACATTTGTGCTCACTGGAGTTCTTGAATCATTGGAGCGCGATGAAGCCAAATCACTGATAGAGCGCTATGGTGGCAAAGTGACTGGAAATATCAGCAAGAAAACAAACTATATGGTGCAGGGCAGAGATAGTGGAGCCTCCAAAACAGAAAAGGTAAACTGCTTTTTTTGCTTGTTCTTTTATAAAATCTTTCATTTTGTGTCAGTGAATCAGAATACCTTTTTTCAGTGTGAAAAAAATGACAAATGCACTCATTCTGCTGTGCCTTTTATGTAGCTATTTATACCTGTGTCTAGGACTATGTGTACTAAAAACTCAGTAATGCCAGGTGCATTGGAAGCTTAAAATTTGTATTCAGTATATTTGTACCTACAGATGCCCTTTGGTGACTTTGTAATTAGTTTGAGATCACAAATTCAGATAATTTAATCTGCATACTATAAATAAATCAGAGGGGAACTTTCATAGATTTGAAGCAAAAGTGCTGGTATGGCATCTTGTTTGCCTTTTTCTGTTAGCTTCTGCTGGAAAGTGTAGTTCAGTTAAAAAAAAAAAAAAAATTTGGTCATAAGTGGTGGCAAAGGGAAACATTCAGAATAAGTTGACAAATCCAAATGCAGCAATGTTATCATTTTAAGATGTATTTACTCAGAGGGGCTACCAGAAGCATGCAAAGGAGGAGTCCATACCTGTGTGCTAGAACTCTTTAACATTATATGTAAAGATATGTTTGCATAAATGCACTGTCAAGCCTGTAAAAGAGATGCACTGTAAAAAAATACATATGCAAAAACAAGAAAAAAATACAAAAGCTAGAAAGTGAAGTTTGTTTTTTTCTTAGCAAAGAAATCTCCCAGTAGGGTAAAGCAAAATTTACTTGTCAGGATTTCTTAAGCTAAATGATTTTAAAGTACAGATTTCTTCATAAATCTTACAATAAGAAAATACATGATTTTGGCTTCATTTAAAACAATTTTCACTTGCTTAGTTTTCTTTTTTTACAGTAAATTCTGATAATATGATTGACTTTGGAAAGACAAATACAGATAAGACTCACAGAAGACAACATATGCACATTTTTGACAGCTACTTAAAATTTTTGCATTGGCTTCTGTTCTTTACAAAACCAATACATGTTAAATTTCTTACATGAAGCTACTTTCTTGACATGCTTTAAAAGGGAAAGCACTGATTTAACAAAATGCATTTTTTGAATTACCATTTTCCATATGGAGCTTTTCCAGATGGCCATAGGTATGAATAAACAAACAGTCCTATAATGAAAAAATGTGTGTCACAGTTTTGGTCTATGTCTCATGAAATATCACTAACTAAAGTAAAGAAAAATAAACTTTTATCCTAAAGTGTGTACATCAGTGGATAGTGCTGGTAGATGAAGTTGAAATGTCTATTGTTTTAATATGTAATTTCATATTATTTTAAAAGCCCCATGTGTGGTTGCCATGTCTGTCTGTCTGCCTCCCGGCATGAAAAAATTTTGGTTCCTAATTGACTAGTTCTTTTTAAATATGGCACATTTAATTTAAGGAAATTTTTTGGGACCCTTTAATTTTCATTGAGATATCTCAAACAGAGTGTGATGTAGACATTTTGGAAATTTCTCAAGCTCGTCTTATCTTAAAACAGATTACATATTCTGTGAGACTTCAGTTACAGATTAGTGAACTATCTCATATTTACATTTTGAGAGGTCACTTCATATTGTATATTTTGTAGATTTTTCTCTTTTTACTCATCATACAGCTGCTCATACAGCAAAATGGATCCCCAGTACAAATGTGTAAAATGTAGGGAGAAACGTACATACCACCCACAATACTGGTAAATCAGTTCATATGCCATGCTGTGTGAGGTTAACCATAAAAGTAAAACAACAAAGTAAATGTCACTTATCCAGAAATGAATGTAAGAGGAAGCTAATTATGTAAACATTGCTTTCTTAGTGTAAAGTGAACTAATATATACTCTGTTTTTATTGTACGTTGCATTAAAACAACATCACAGATCAACATCATAGTTTCTCTAAAGTAATAGAGTTTATATTTTAACATATTTCAAGTGGATAGCCGTAAACATGTAATTGTTGCCAGCTTAATGTATTTTTACCAGCATGAAGAAAATACAAGAATAAAAGACAGGAACACTTTTATCTTTTGTACTAACTGAATTTCTGATATTGCTTTCCACTTCAAAGTAGCTATACTATTTAAAATTTATAAGACATATTATTGTTTTACATACAAATTGTTTTAAATGATATGTATTTACAGGCAGAAAGTTTAGGTACAAGAATTCTTGATGAAGATGGTCTTCTCCATCTGATTCGCACATTACCTGGCAAAAAATCAAAATATGAAATAGCAGCAGAATCCGAGGTGAGTTGGGAAGCTATTCATTTTAAGGTATTGGTTTGTGGAGAAGAAAAAATATTTATTTGAAGAATATTGAAAACTCCATTATTTTTACTGGGTTGAAATATTTGTAATTGTAGTCATTGGAATTACAGAAAGGTAAGAATGTAGTTTTTGATAATAATTATGTTCAGGTTACTAGTAATCAAATTGTGCTTTACTCATTCAAAATATGAAAGTAATATAGAAAACACTTTAAGGCATAGGTTATGTTTTCTGCAGATGCATAACATGATAATTTTGTATTTCAAGCCCTCCCTTGATTATTTGATATTTAATTTAAGAAAGTCATATAGATATCTAGACCATCAGAGATTTGTATATCGACACTGCACTTGCACCTTTAGATAAACTCTGTTGTAAATATGAAATTCCCTTAACACAATTATTTCTCTGACTAGAAGTCAAGCTTTGAAAATTAATCTTTTAAGTTACAAATTCACTAATTCTCCATCAGTGTCCACACTTGAAGAAACAGTGGGTATAGAAAGGAACCTCCCCCTTTGAAAATATTCACATTTTGTTGCTTTATAGCCTAAAATAAAAATACACACAAAAATATTTTTTCAGCGTTATTTATTCAATACAACCTGTAACATTCAAGTCAAATTTAATAGCATGGTCATATATTTTATAAATTAACAGCATTCTGGGTGACGATATCGGCTTATCTGAGATTATCTATTAATAAACTTGCTATGATTTCTTATATTACACTGTTTGCATGTTAACTAATCTCGTTCATTTGGAAGAATCATAGTGCACCCTCCAAATCTCAATGGAAAAGCACTGTATTATCTATTACACTGTATTGCTTAGACAAAAAATGTAGTTTTTTGTGTGGATTTGTGCCAAGCTTTTTTAGAATCTGCGAAGAAGTCATATATGTTATTCAGAAATAAATCTGCTAGGTATATTCTGCCAGTGTTTTTATTTAAATGCTTATTGCTTATTTATTAGTTAGTATGGTAAAGCAACATACAGTGGTGTGAAAAACTATTTGCCCCCTTCCTGATTTCTTATTCTTTTGCATGTTTGTCACACAAAATGTTTCTGATCATCAAACACATGTAACCATTAGTCAAATATAACACAAGTAAACACAAAATGCAGTTTTTAAATGATGGTTTTTATTATTTAGGGAGAAAAACAATCCAAACCTACATGGCCCTGTGTGAAAAAGTAATTGCCCCTTGTTAAAAAATAACCTAACTGTGGTGTATCACACCTGAGTTCAATTTCCGTAGCCACCCCCAGGCCTGATTACTGCCACACCTGTTTCAATCAAGAAATCACTTAAATAGGAGCTGCCTGACACAGAGAAGTAGACCAAAAGCACCTCAAAAGCTAGACATCATGCCAAGATCCAAAGAAATTCAGGAACAAATGAGAACAGAAGTAATTGAGATCTATCAGTCTGGTAAAGGTTATAAAGCCATTTCTAAAGCTTTGGGACTCCAGTGAACCACAGTGAGAGCCATTATCCACAAATGGCAAAAACATGGAACAGTGGTGAACCTTCCCTGGAGTGGCCGGCTGACCAAAATTACCCCAAGAGCGCAGAGACGACTCATCCGAGAGGTCACAAAAGACCCCAGGACAACCTAAAGAACTGCAGGCCTCACTTGCCTCAATTAAGGTCAGTGTTCACAACTCCACCATAAGAAAGAGACTGGGCAAAAACGGCCTGCATGGCAGATTTCCAAGACGCAAACCACTGTTAAGCAAAAAGAACATTAGGGCTCGTCTCAATTTTGCTAAGAAACATCTCAATGATTGCCAAGACTTTTGGGAAAATACCTTGTGGACTGATGAGACAAAAGTTGAACTTTTTGGAATTCAAATGTCCCGTTACATCTGGCATAAAAGGAACACAGCATTTCAGAAAAAGAACATCATACCAACAGTAAAATATGGTGGTGGTAGTGTGATGGTCTGGGGTTGTTTTGCTGCTTCAGGACCTGGAAGGCTTGCTGTGATAGATGGAACCATGAATTCTACTGTCTACCAAAAAATCCTGAAGGAGAATGTCCAGCCATCTGTTCGTCAACTCAAGCTGAAGCGATCTTGGGTGCTGCAACAGGACAATGACCCAAAACACACCAGCAAATCCACCTCTGAATGGCTGAAGAAAAACAAAATGAAGACTTTGGAGTGGCCTAGTCAAAGTCCTGACCTGAATCCAATTGAGATGCTATGGCATGACCTTAAAAAGGCGGTTCATGCTAGAAAACCCTCAAATAAAGCTGAATTACAACAATTCTGCAAAGATGAGTGGGCCAAAATTCCTCCAGAGCGCTGTAAAAGACTCATTGCAAGTTATCGCAAACGCTTGATTGCAGTTATTGCTGCTAAGGGTGGCCCAACCAGTTATTAGGTTCAGGGGGCAATTACTTTTTCACACAGGGCCATGTAGGTTTGGATTTTTTTTTCTCCCTAAATAATAAAAACCATCATTTAAAAACTGCATTTTGTGTTTACTTGTGTTATATTTGACTAATGGTTAAATGTGTTTGATGATCAGAAACATTTTGTGTGACAAACATGCAAAAGAATCAGAAATCAGGAAGGGGGCAAATAGTTTTTCACACCACTGTATATTCCAGTAAGATATCCAAAGTCCCTGCTTATACCAGAATGTTAATTTGGTGTAATAAAAATGTGTTTTTACCTCAGTAAATTTTTAAAGGGTAAAACAGATATTCATTTTTAATGGTCAGAGCAAACCTAAGGAAGGAACCTTTATTCCTCCTTCTTTGCCATTACCTTATTGTACTTGCATGTAGTCATTTTGTTTAATGATCTTTTTTTCTTTGTAAAAACAGATGAAGAAATGCAAACAAAAAACACCTGAAAAGCATGTGAAAACCACACCTGTAAAATCATCTGGAAAGAAAAAAAGAACAACCCCTCTGAAAAAGGAGTCAGAAAAAGGAATGTGTTCCTCTCCTAAAGTAAAGAAAAGCCTGTCATTCAAGCAGGAAAAATCTGATCTAAGCTGTGACACCCCGACTGTAAGGGATGGAGAGAGCCTTCTGTGGGTGGACAAGTACAAACCTACATCGCTCAAGTCAGTCATAGGTCAGCAGGGGGAGCAAAGCTGTGCTCAGAAATTGTTCCGCTGGCTTCGTAGTTGGCATCAGAAAAATAGTGGTGAGAAAAAGCCGACAGGTATGTACAGATTTGAAGAGACAGACCGGCATAATGTTAATCTTCTTCACACCTCATGGCAGAATTTATGTAAAGTGCTCTGAAAAATCTAAGTAAATTTGATATTTATCATTATAGTGAATTTCTAAAAAATTTCTGAAAACACTAGCACTAGTTTTAAAGCCATTTGTTCTAATCAAAAGTATTTCATTAAAACCTCCACATAAGAGCCGATAATGTCCATCAGCTTGGGATTGGTTTTTAAGACTCTCTTGACACCCTGCTTTCCATCTTCATATCACCTAAAGTGTGGCTAGCCTCTCTTAGAGAAAGGAGTAATATTTTCTTTGAAGTCACGGGGAACCTTAAGTTAGATTTCTGTAGATCAGGAGGCCTTTCTCGTGTTCAATAACATCAGTTTTTAGAATCCCACCATTGTTTTTTAGATTGTGTTTTTAGAGAGTGCAAAAGCAGAATCAATGAAGAATGGGCCAAGTTAATGTTAAGATATATTGAACTCAAATCTAATTTTTTAATAAGATGCTTTGATTCAGAGATATTGTAAAATCAATTCCTGTCTTTTTGATTTATATCTTTTAAATAGCATTTCCCATTAATTCTACACCTTGTACAGTATATAGCTGGTTGTTTTCCAGACAGAATCTGTGTGATTGAGAACTAGCTAAATAACTTCTTTGTATCGGATTATTTCTTAGTTAAATTTTGAAGACCTTAAGGGACATTTCCTCCAACTGGAGTTAATAGGTGTTCCACTGTTGTTTTAAATGGTAGTCTAAAAGTGGAGCAGACCTGCTACCTTTATATACTTCATTGTAGTGACTTTAGTGCTGCATAGTATCCTCCCTTCATTATCCTGTCTGTACTTAGAATGCTTACTTCCTTTTACCTTTTCTAATTTTTTTTTATTACTATTCATTATGTTTTTCCTTTAAAACAGCTAAATTTGGCAAATTTGGTGGAAAAGATGATGGTTCATCTTTTAAAGCAGCTTTACTCTCAGGCCCTCCTGGCATAGGCAAGACAACTACTGCTGTTCTTGTATGTGAGGTGAGTGTTAGGCAAGAGATGTGTGCAAGGTACAAATATTTTAAGAACTAGTATTTATGTAACTTAAAACCTAGTATTTAAAAATAAATCATTACTTTTAATAAACCTTATTAAGCCTGAAGTTAAGTGCATTCTCTGTCTGAAGCAGCTAGAGAAAGGAATTATTAAACATTACCTGTAATCCATCATCAAGTTTTTAATTTTAAACTTGCATCTTTTATTGAACCTGGTTCAGTAAGGTGGCCTTTTTGGGTTTGTGAGTTCATTGGCTTTAGAGGTTTGATTTGTATTCAGTCAGGTACTAAGCTAAATTTAAAAACTACATGTCTTTTTAGCAGTACTCTGTAAATTTCGGCATGATGAAAAACATCATTGTACTTGCTAATAATTCCTTTCAAATCTTCTAGTAATAAAGTTTTAAGGATTGTAATTGTTAATTAAAAAGTGAAAGACAAAAGTAGATGGAGACTGGTTTAAAGCTTACACATAATTCACTCTTACACCACCACCCAGATGCCTATTTTGTATTGAATAGCAACTTTTTTCAAGTGTTCACCATTGCTGAATATTCACTTCGTGATTACATTTATGTAAATATGTACATGTATACATTTCATGATTTTTTTGTCGCTCATGTCCACTGTTTGGAAGTGTTTGTTATATATATTTTTATTATAGCATTAGCTACTTATAAAATGACTGGTATAAATCTTGATTTTCTCCTCCCTGAATAAACTTTTCTAAATTTCTTTGGTTTAGGAGCTGGGTTACAGTTATGTAGAATTAAATGCTAGCTGTACTCGAAGTAAGAACAGTCTGAAGGAGGTGATTGCGGAGTCTCTCAACAACACAAGCATCAAATCTTTCTCTACGGGTAATTGGTGGTTTTTAATGTATACACACATTTATCTGCTTTTTAGTAGGATTCTAGTTTCTTTCATAATTTATTTCAGCTGTTTTTTCATGAGATGAGTTTTTATATTTTGATGAGGATCAGCCTAACTTGAAGCAAAATAATTTGAATACAGTCTTTATACTGTGTAGACTTATTGAAATGTCAAAGCACAAGGTTTGGATAAGCACAGGAAGCATACAAGTAAATGAATACATAGAGACAAAACCCTTTTGCCTCTTTGGTGCTTCAATTTGCAAATACAGAAGTCCCTGTCTACTTAGTGGGATGGCTGATCCATTTGCCTACTATTCAGAATACTGTGCCACCATCCCCAGATAACTTACTTGCTCTCCTTTCAAAATCTTCAATTTTCTGTCCCTTTCTGTCTCTTCTCTCCCCTCCCCCAAAACCCTCACCCAACCTGAGCCCACCTTCTCTTGCCTAACTATCTCCTTTGACCCAACACACCTTCTGACTTCAACATCATTGAGCCACAGGCAATTCAACGTCATTGAGCAACTGGCAAAGTTCAGCCCTTAAACTGAGCTGCAGTATGTTTTTAAAAAGCCTTAGAGTTCTGCCCATACCTATCGCAAGTCATAGGATGTAGCACTGCTCAGGTTGAACAGCAGCTAGTGCGAATTGTTTTTTAAGTCCTATCTGGTCTCTATGTCCAATTTTTGTGCAGAGGCCTAGGCATATCTATCTACTGTGTTGCCTGTCTCTTGGCATCAAGAAAAAGTGTTGAATTTCTGTATCCAGGCTACAGTCTTCACTCTTTTGTGCAGGTACCTCAAGCCTGTTTCATTGTTAAGGCACCAAGTACACTGTTGTGTCCTATTGTCTGTGTTCCCTCACTACCTTCAATGCAGATCTTACCATTAACAACACTGTACCAAGCCTCTTTCTTTCTGGCACTGTCTTGTCAGTCTGGTACCCTGTCATACTAGCCTGACAGAAAACACATTTTCAAGTTATATGGAGTAAAAAGAAATGAAATATGTACACCAGAGAGTTTAAACAGTTCATATAAATGTGAACTTGTTATTACAGGGAAGTCTCAAACAGTTAGCAGTATGCATGTACTAATCATGGATGAAGTGGATGGAATGGCCGGAAATGAAGACAGAGGTGGAATCCAGGTAACAATCCAGTGCCTCAGCAGAAAAAATAATTATGTTATTTATCCCTATTCATCCTAATTTGTGTTTAATTTTGCAACAACTTAACCAAGAACAAGGTTGGAATTCCTATTGCTTTAGTTGTATTATATTGGTGTTAGTGTGAATATAACATGCATTCATTGAATGTATGTGTGCTCTGTTACATATACTGAACAACAACATTTATTTATATAGCACATTTTCATACAAATAATGTAGCTCAAAGTGCTTTACATGATGAAGAAAATAGTAAAAAAAGACAAAGTAAGAATTAACCAGGGAGGACAGAAAAAAACAAAAAAAGAACTCCAGAAGGCTGGAGAGAAAAAAAAAATTAAATCTGCAGGGGTTCCAGCCCCCTCTGGGCATACTTCCTAACATAAATGAAACAGTCCTCTTTGTATTTGGGTTCTCATGGAAGGACTTGATGATGATAGTCATGTAGACTTCTGGCTTTTAATCCATCAATGTAGATACATCATGGTGCTTTGATTAGGTGGTGGTGGGCGCAGGTTGGCACCACAGAAAACCGGGAAAAGAAACAGAAGAGAGAGTAGGGGTTAGTATAGATTTTAGAGCCACCACGAATAGTTGTGATAATAAATTGAATATATAGAGCATCAGGATTAAATTAAAATGAAGTTATGAGAAGGCCATGTTAAAGTAATGAGTTTTTAGCAGTTTTTTAAAGTGCTCCACTGTATTAGCCTGGCGAATTCTTACTGGCAGGCTATACCAGATTTTAGGTGCATAACAGCAGAAGGCCGCCTCACCACTTCTTTTAAGGTTAGCTCTTGGAATTCTAAGCAGACACTCATTTGAGGATGTAAGGTTACGATTTGGCATATAAGGTGTCAGACATTCCGATATATAAGATGGAGCGAGATTATTTAAGGCTGAAAATACTTGATCTTGTGTTTCATTAAATAATGCCAGTCCTATCACTCAGTATTAGGATAGGGAACAACCATACCCTCTCACAAGTCTTCTCAATGAAAAAATATTTACATCACAATTTCTTCATTATGTAAAAATGTGCTTACAAACTCCTGAAATGAGTCTCCGTCAGCTTGCATTGTAAACATACTATTTTGTTTGTAAGTACAGTCACCCTTAAACATTAGGTAGGGAAGGAAGATCCCTGCAAATGTAAAAATTTATGAATAATACTTGGGCCAATTTATATAGAGTAGTGTCGCTTTTAGGCCTCTTTTCAAACTTTCGTTGTGTTGGAGTGGTACTAAAGTTTTGACCTTGGTATCAATACAAGCTTTTGGACCTCATTACCAATGTATCAAAGCCAACCCTGTCTAATTCCTCGCTTCCTGGCGCACCATGCAGTGGCACTGCGCTATACACCGCTTCCCTCTTAACAGCCATGAAGTCCTAATCACATCAGAGGAATAACTACAAAACTCCCCTGTTATACTCTGACATACATGGAGCGCCACACAACTGTGCACTGTGTCATTGTACCACACTATGCATCACTTCCCTGTTGATTGCTGTGATGTCCTGATCACGTCAAAGCAGTGAATTGTTCCCTGTGAATTCCCAGTTGTGTTGAAGTAATATTAATTCGGTATGGAATCCACAGAAAAGCTTTGATGAATTACTATATAAAAATAGTAGTGTATTACACTTACAGGTTTACCTTGGATAATGCAGAGCCTTGGTAGATTGAGTTCGGGTAATCTGGGTTCTACTGTAGTCTGTCATAAACAGAATAGGATTCAGGGGACTATTCCATCAGTATCTAGTGATCATGCTATATATTTCACAGTGTTTTTGAAGAACACATCTCAAAACTAAAATGGTTAAATGTAATTTTTTAGGGCAAATTTTGAGCAGATGTGACAATGCCTAGGTAACACAAATTGGGAAAAAATGGGAAAGTCACAGTATACTGGGGAAATTTCTAAGAACTGAAAAATTGCAAATGTTATACCATTATATGAAAAAGGTGATCAGGCAGATCCAAGTAACTGGGGACCAGTTAGCTTAACACACATCATGGATAAATTTATGGAAGAAATTACTACAGAATAGCCTGAGCATCACATGGCAAAAACAGCAGTTGTGTTTTTATAAATATGCTGGAATTCTAAAAGGAAGCAAAAGAAGCATATGATAAGACAGGTGCATATGATTCTATTTATCTTAATTTTCAGAAGGCAAATTTAATACAATACAATACAGTTTATTTTGTTTAGTCCAAAATCACACAATAAGTGCCAAAATGGGCTTTAACAGGCCCTGCCTTTTGGCAGCCCCCCAGCCTTGACTCTCTAAGAAGACAAGGAAAAACTCCCAAAAAAAAGCCTTGTAGGGAAAAAAAAATTGAAGAAACTTTGGGAAAGGCAGTTCAAAGATAGACCCCTTTCCAGGTAAGTTGGGCATGCAGTTGGTGTCAAAAAAAGGGGTAAATACAATGCAACATTCAGAGCAGAACACAAGTAATCCTTAATAAAATATAACAGTGCAATAAAAATATTACAAGTACAGAGCAGAATTCGACAGTAAATGATATTACATAATAGGATATGTTTTGTTTAAAATCCTGGAGAGCTCGGCCATCAAGCTTCCTCCCCCTATTGGCCAGTCCACAGCTGAGTCAGCACTGGGCTAGCCAATCCGATGGAAGGATGCCTCTACCTGATAAGATCCAACATAAAAGGTTCTACATCAAAGTAAAAGAAGTTGGAATTCAGGTCGTAGTGTGTAGATGAGTGGCTAAAACGCAGGAAACAAAAGGCTATGGTTTGTCGAACTGTATCAGAATTAGATGATGTTAAGGGTGGTGTTCCTCAGGGTTCAGTGCTAGGGCTGTTGTTTTTTTAATATAGAAATGATATGGATAGTAATATAAATAACAAGCTGGTTCAGTTTGCAAATGATACTAAATTAAGTGAATGGACAGGGAATGTAGAAACAGCTAAATTATTACAAAGGGACCTGGACAGCATACAGGGTTGTGCATGTTTGTGGCAGATGATAGTAATAATAAGTAAATGTAAGGCAGTGTACATTAGCAGTATAAATGTTAGATTTGAAAACTTGAATAGAAGGACCTAACAATCCTAGTGGATTCGTTACTATCTACATCCAGACAGTGTATAGAAGCGATTGTTAAGTCTAGATGGGTATTACTGTATATTGTAAGTCAAATTATATGATACACTAGTGAGGCCTCACCTGGAGTATTTTGTACTCTTTTTGGTCTCCATATAACAAAAAGGACAGTACTACAGAAAGTCCAGAGAAGAGTGACTGATTGAAGGAGCTGAACATTTTTAATTTAAGAAAAGGAGATTAAGAGCTGAATTGATCAAAGTGTTCAACATTATGAAAGGAATTAGTCAGCTGTTACTTTAAAGAAAATTCTACAACAAGCACTGGGACACAGTTGGAAACTAGTCAAGGGCAGATATCGCACACATGTTTAAAAGTTTTTCTTTACACAAACAACCATGGACTTACGGAATAAATTTCCAAAGTCTTGTGACAGAGTATAGAACTTTTGGGAACTTCAGATCTTGACTTGCTATTATTTTGGACAATCTAGGTAAATGGGATGGATAAGCTTGTTGAGCTGTATGGCTTGTTCTCATCACAGTTGTTCTAATGATCTGCCTACACATATACAATTCAGGATATGTTTATACACATACTCTCTATCTGCAATCCTTCTTTCTATGGTCTGCACCAGAACTGTGAATTTGCACTTTGAACTGTGCAGTGGTTCTGCACATGGCGAAAAAGTTACTATATAATAATGATATGAATTTCACTGGTTTCATAACAGAATTTGCAAATTTAAAACCTCAACGTTCACTGCAAATTTAACTTCTTGCAAATCTTTTTGCTCTTCACTATAGAATATCCCATTTAATGATGATGGAGCATAGTTAAACATCTTCTGTGAATACTTCAATTAATAATGCATCTTTGTGCTTTTGTGGTGTGTACTAGACAGTATAGTATATTTTGGAACTAGTTTTAAAAGGAATTTAGGGTGCTGTTCTTCAGCAGGTAGGTGGACCCAAGAGGGGACCTGGGATATTTCCTGGATCAATGATGGTGAAGCTGTTGGGGAAGAAATGAACAGATATGCGAGTGCAAAGTAACAATTCTTTTCTCATGAGGCTGTGTGCATAATTCTGGTGTCCTTGAATGTATATTGTTAAGCCGATCATCTTATTAACATAAACATATCAAGATTTAAATGATACTTTTAAACATGAAGCTAGTTGTTATGATTAAATAGCTGTTAATTTTAAATGAAACCATTAGAATTGTAAGTAATATTTTTGCTTCTCCAAAGTAAAATGTTTTCAACACTTGTTATAAAACAATAGGATTATTGTTAATATTGCTAAAATTGGGTTCTTAACTCAAATGGCAATATTGGAATTTATATATTGTATATTTTTATTATGCAGAGTTAAAAAGAAGTTGCCATTAAATTAACATTCAAAGCTCAGATATTAAAAGTATCATTGAGCTGTATGATAGTAATTTGAATATTTTTTTTATGTTGATGACAAGCACAATTAGTTTGCTATTCAAAATTATACGGGAGTTCAATTTTTTCTTCAGATGTCTTTTGCCCTTTATATTTAATTTATGTCTTTGCCCTTCTTATTTAACTTTTGACAAATCAAAATATACTTTATATTCCCTATTTCAGGAGTTAATCGGCCTGATTAAGCAGACAAAAATTCCTATCATCTGTATGTGTAATGATCGAAATCATCAAAAGATGAGATCCCTGGTAAACTACTGCTTTGATCTTCGCTTTCAAAGGCCACGGGTTGAACAAATTAAGGTGAGCAGGATATGCAAAGTGTTTACAGAATGAAAAAGTTAAAAATACTTAATAGAAGTGTTTTTGTTTGTATGTATCTGTTTGCATTGTATAAAGTGTAGGTCTTTGATGATACAATCTTTTTAAGCTTACTTGTTATTTGTTTTTTCTCCGTTACCAAATAGCAGAACCCTGGAACAGTATGAAAATTTTTACTATTTCTCATAGTTACATAAAGTATATAAGTAAAACACAGTAACAATTTGCATTGCTTTTGCAGAATTCTCAGGGCAACCAAGAAATTTAACATCAATAGCGTGTTTAGAGTCTACTCCAAGGTTATTACCTAGTGTGTTACACCTGGTTGACTGCACAAGAAAGTTGCTCAAGGAGTGTTCTTGCTACATTCCTTCATTCATGACCTCTATAGCTGCAAAGCTGCAGTTTTATTCATTCCATCACAAGGATTGCCCCCAGCTTTGTTGTTCAAGAATCTCATTTTGGCTGCTTGTACCTGTGACCGCTCATCGTCTGTCTTTTTTTCCTTCGTTTTCCAGAGTTTGTGACTTTAGATAAGGACGGGGATATAGATTGACTAGTAAATTGAAAGCTTTGTCTAATGAATGTAGCTCCCACTTTACTACCGTAATCATGTTACAGCACTTAAAAAAAAAAAAAAAAACACAGGCTACTGTATCTGTTTGTGAGATAACCAAGACTTATTTGTATCCAATACCAGCCTCTCTTCACCAATGTGCCCAGGAGACAGAGCTACAATTAGGGTCTTCTAATGCCAGGCACAGTTATGAAATTACTTTGTGTTCAAGCTTTTGGGGATTGCTGTATATAATCATGACTAGTACAGACACCTAAGAACAATTCACCAATCTGACTCAGGCAGTTCCACCCAGTAACCAGCCTTCATATATCCATAATTCCTCATGTGAGCGCTGATGACACTGGAAAAGTACTACAGAGCCAGTAGAAGTAAACCCCCCCCCCCCCCACCGATAATAAATCCATCATCCCTGAAACAACTGAATAGCCTGAGCAACTGTTAGATGCATATGCACAAACAACACTGTTTTCTGTTCAAGTCAAAGTCCATTTGTGGTGACCACCTCTTCCACTGGTGTAAACTTCAGCTGCCAGAGACCCAGTCAAATGCTAATTGAGTATTCACACCTGAAACTAGGCCATTAGCCTCCTTCTAAATCTTAGTTCTGCATCTTTGGTGGGAGAAAGTAAACTCTTTAAGGTTCTAGTTCTTAATCTATATTTTTTTCCCCATGAATACAGGTAAAAGTCAAAATTAAAACTATCTTCTTTAGTTTAACATAAATATGCATTGCTTCCCTTCCCCCATCATTATTGGTTATGGAAACAACTACAACATAATAATATAATGCTGTGTTTTATTCTCCAGGGTGCAATGATGTCCATAGCTTTCAAAGAAGGTTTGAAAATTCCACCACCAGCACTAAATGAAATTATTCTGGCTGCTAATCAAGACATTAGACAGGTCAGTATCAGTATTGGTTTTAAAAACATTAAACTACTGAATGTCCGTTTTTGAAAAAGCTTTCTTCCCTTTAAGATTTAACTTTACTTCCATTCACATGCATGCACATACTAGCCCACTGGGTTCACAGTTAACTCAAAACATAAAGCATGATAGGAGTTGTGGCCAAATATTCTCTTTATCATGGAGAAATTTAAATACACTAAAATTAAATTTTTTTTTTTTCTTCCTTGTGCCCTCAGCTTTTTAACTCACCATTGTGTCAATATGTATTGCATCAGTGTCGATCTTGTTTCCTAGAATTAGTTTAAATTCTCTACAATCAGAATTTAATGTTTTGACATCAAAAGAAACTGAACCACTCATCTTTAAAGTGTGACATCATAATTATGAACACAGCGAGAAGGCTAATATGGTCTTAGCTCAACAAATCTACAAGCAGGAAGTTCACAATACAGTAACAGAAATTGCAAATGGAGATAAAATCATTGATCATAAATATATATAACTCACATTTAGGGAGAACTATAAGTCATTATATTCTACTCTGTTTAAAGAAAACAAGACACTATCTAAGGAGTTTCTTGATGCAATGCAAATACCACAGCTAGACACTTTTAGCGCAGAGGAACTGGACAAACCTCTGGCACTCTCAGAACTACTGGATAATATAAACCCACTCCATCAGCAGGCCCTAATGGTTATCCAGTGGAATTTTATAAAAACATTTTAACTAAGTTAGCTCCACTATTATTAGCAACATTTGTAGAAGATCGAGACAACAAAATTCTACCTCAAACTTTTTGCCAATAATTAATTCCCACTTTCCAAAGAAAAATAACCACTTACTACAGTGTGCATAATATGGACCAATTTCACTTCTGAATTATGATATCCTTAATGCACTAGCAGAATTTCAAAAGATATCTGGACACAAAACCAGTTTGACTAAAAGTGTGCTTTTCCAGTGAACTCTCTAGCACACCATATTGAACTGTACATTGAGTTCACACTAGACTGTACATCTATCCATTCATTTTATGAGAACAGTTTAAATATCTAGGGGTAAACATCACAAGTACATATAAAGATTGTTTTCAATACCATTTAGCTATCAGCATGGAAAAAATGAAACATGATGTGTATACAGTATCTCATAAAAGCGAGTACACCCCTCACATTTTTGTAAATATTTTATTATATCTTCATGGGACAACACTGAAGATATGACACTTTGATACAATGTAAAATCGTCAGTGTACAGGTTGTATAACAATGTAAATTTGCTCTCCCCTCAAAATAACTCAACACACAGCCATTAATGTCTAAACCGCTGGCAACAAAATTGGGTACGCCCCAAGTGAAAAACTTCCAAATTGTGCCCAAAGTGTCAATATTTTGTGTGGCCACCATTATTTTCCAGCACTGCCTTAACTGTCTTGGGCATGGAGTTCACTAGAGCTTCACAGGTTGCCACTGGAATCCTCTTCTACTCCTACATGACGACATTATGGAGCTGGTGGATGTTAGAGACCTTGCGCTCCTCCACCTTCCATTTGAGGATGCCTCACAGATGCTCAGTAGGGTTTAGGTCTGGAGACATGCTTGGCCAGTCCAACACCTTTACCCTTAGTTTCTTTAACAAAGCAGTGGTTGTCTTGGAGGTGTGTTTGGGGTCATTATCATGTTGGAATACTGCCCTGTGGCCCAGTTCCCGAAGGGAGGGGATCATGCTCTGCTTCAGTATGTCACAGTACATGTTGGCATTCATGGTTCCCTCAATGAACTGTAGCTCCCCAATGCCGGCACAACTCATGCAGCCCCAAACCATGACACTCCCACCACCATGCTTGACTGTAAGCAAGACACACTTGTATTTGTACTCCTCACTTGGTTGCTGCCACACATGCTTGACACCATCTGAACCGAATAAGTTTGTCTTGGTCTCATCAGACCACATGACATGGTTCCAGTAATCCATGTCCTTAGTCTGCTTTTTTTCAGCAAACTGTTTGCGGGCTTTCTTGTGCATCATCTTTAGAAGAGGCTTCCTTCTGGGATGACAGCCATGCAGACCAATTTGATGAAGTGTGCGGCGTATGGTCTGAGTACTGACAGGCTGACCCCCCACTCCTTCAACCTCTGCTGCAATGCTGGCAGCAGTCATACATCTATTTTCAAAAGACAACCTCTGGATATGACTCTGAGCACATGCACTCAACTTCTTTGGTCGACCATGGCGAGGCCTGTTCTGAATGGAACCTGTCCTGTTAAACCGCTGTATGGTCTTGGCCACCATGCTGCAGCTTAGTTTCAGGGTGTTAGCAAATTTCTTATTGCCTAGGCCAGGGGTAGGCAAAGTCAGTCCTGGAGGGCCGCAGTGGCTGCAGGTTTTTGATCCAACCTAGTTGCTTAATTAGAAAACAATCCTTGCCAATAATTAAATTTCATGGCTTGTTAGTGCTTTAACTCTGCCATGTCAGGTCATTCTCATGTCCTAGATTTTTTTTTCTTTCTAAGGATATCATCCAAATGATTTGAAGGCTAAAATGTTTGAGTATTTCTCAAACCTTCACTTTTTTTTCTCTTCACTTTCCTTCCAAGTATTTTAATTAAACCAAATGGTGCACGATAAATAAACACAGATATAAATGGTAACAAGCTAAATGGAGAACTGCTGCTTTCCTTTGTCATTTGCATCTTCTTGCTAATAAGGAGCAATTAAAAACTAAGAATACAGCTGTTTAAGACTAAAATAAGCAATAAGCTTTCAAGACAAAAATGAAGCAGAAGTGTTACTTAAGCAATAAGTGTTCCTAATTAGGCCATTGGGTTGGAACAAAAACCTGCAGCCACTGCGACCCTCCAGGAACGACTTTGCCCTCCCCTGGCCAATTCCATCTTTGTGTAGATCTTTTTTTCAGATCCTCAGAGAGTTCTTTGCCATGAGGTGCCATGTTGAACTTCCAGTGACCAGTATGAGAGAGAGTGAGAGTGATAACACCAAATTTAACACACCTGCTCCCCATTCACACCTGAGACCTTGCAACACTTAATTAGTCACATGACACTGGGGAAGGAAAATGCCTAATTGGGCACAATTTGGACATTTTTCATTTGGGGGTGTACTCTTGTTACCAGCGGTTTAGGCATTAATGGCTGTGTGTTGAGTTATTTTGAGGGGACAGCAAATTTATCACTGTTATACAACCTGTACACTGACTACTTTACATTGTATCAAAGTGTCATATCTTCAGTGTTGTCCCATGAAAAGATATGATAAAATATTTACAAAAATGTGAGGGGTGTACTCACTTTTGTGAGATACTGTAGATAATGTTTTTGCATCTTATGAACAATTACATTCCAAATTCAACTTCTCAACAACACAATTTTTCTGGTATTTTCAAATCAGAAATTTTGCTAAAAGAACCCTACCCAACTTTCCACACCACTTCTGTTTTGTTAGGTTTGTCTTTGTTGTTTTTTTTTTTTTTTTTTTTCTTTTCTGACTTTTTTTTTTTTTTAATCTTTTTTCTAACTATGAAATCATATCTTGTATTAGTTAAACTGATTCCGAATATATATAGTACCATGTAGTTTCTCATAGAAATGTAGCAGGGATTTACCATTTACTCTTGTTATTTATATGCAGTAGTCTAACCATCTTTCTTCAGTTAAATTGAGCTACTTCAGATTCTTCACAGATATTAGATTAACATTGAGAAGATCAATGTTCAATTTAGAAAGAATCTTAGAGGAGCAGCTCAATCAGTATACATTACTTAAAAAGAGGATATGTTTAGTTTTGTCTCGAGTTTTCAAATAATAAAAATGGCAGTAGTGCATTCATTAATACATTATTTTTCCTCATATGATGACATAATTAAATGATTTACACAGAAGGAAAAATATAAGCTCTGAGATTACTCTGGGCATTGAAAAAGAAGAGCTGTATACAGAAAACAACGCCCAAAAATCATGCAGAAGTAAAACTTAATCTAGTGTGAGATGTTATAATTCTTTTTTTTAGATTTTTCTGGTGGGTTGAGTGAAGATCTTCCAACTAAGGCAAGACTGGTTGACAAGCTAGCAGTGTTTGTGAAAAAAATGAAAGTTAATTATTTATGTTTTTTTTTTTGTTTTTTTTTTTAAATATATCCTTGTTTTAATGCATTTTAACATTTTTTTTAAATCTGCACTGGAACTCATTTAAATTGTGCTTAACTGAGTGCAAAATGTTTTCAGATGCAATTTTAATCTTACTGGCATTATTAAAATTGCATGTGTTTGTATGATATTCTGCAACTAATAGTGAGCAAATCTGAGTAAGGTTATCCTTAAATGGATTTTTCCTATTTCTGTTTTGAAATTCATTAAACTTGGAAAAACCTAAATCAATCTTATTGAATATGTTTTATTATATTTAAGGGTATGTAATTATTATTTTTTCATATTTTAGGTGCTGCACAATCTTAGCATGTGGTCTGCAAGCAACAAAGTATTCACTTATGATCAGGCCAAAGCTGATGCCAGCAAAGCAAGAAAGGATATCAAGATGGTATGTACAATGCTTTGCACTTTATACCCATATTCAGTATGAAGTTTTGCATGTCTTAATAATAATTATTAACTACATTTATATAGTGCTTTTCTAACATATTCAAAGTGCTTAACCAGTTCAACTACTAGAAATGTGTAGCATCCACCTGAGTGACTAGTTGGGCCACTTAGAATTCACAATTGAAATGCAGACAGCATTTAGTACTTAAAATCATAGACATGTTTAAAACCACTCCCTAATACTGACATGTAGTAAGAAATATAGGTAGTAGCTTCTGCTATTAATACCCCCGGCTGGGTACCACACGGGATACTCTGGCACTGGGGCGCCGCCTGGCGGTGGCCACGGGTCCCTACAGGGCTGGGCTTCCAAGCCCTTTACCCGAGGCCCCCAACATAACCAGGGCGGACACCCCCTCGCGGTCTGGAGGAGGCACAAGCCCTCCTCCGGTCCTCCTGGGCGTCCCGGCCGGGGACCACAATATATATACATATACAGTCCCTGACAAAAGTCTTGTCGCTTGTGTACAAATTGACCTGAAGTGCCGCTAAAATATATTTCTAATCAAGATTTTGTTACAAGAAATGGGTCATTTTAATCCCATCAGCTTTTGTAATAATGTTTCAGTGCAAAACGAAACTGACAAAAAGTATTCTAATATTCACAGCTTGGTAAAGCCCATTGAGTCAATTTTTTTTTTTTACAAGATATTAAATTTGGATCTCACAGCACCACTACTTAATTTGCTGACATATTTTTGGATTTGCAGTAAAGTTGTTCATTTTTTGTATAGGCGACGAAACTTTTGTCTTACCCAATTTGACCTTTCTGTCTTGATTAAATAAATCTTTTTTCAGTGAAACTAATTTATTTCAGTGCATTAAACATCATTTGGGAGGGCTTTAGCTTTTCATATGAGCTATTTCTAACACCAGTTGATTAATTAAAAGTCAGGTTCAATAGAGGCAAGGTTCAAGTATTTAGCTTAAGGCAAAAAGGGGTTGAATGAAGTCTTTTCACTTAACAAACTGCACTCCATTAAGTTATAGATTATCGTAAATGTGAATTACATATAAGTCCTAATCAAATCATTTGTTTTTGACTTCATCTTTGATTATGTAAAAAGAAGAGCAGTAAGATTTTGGTCTTTTGATTAGTATTATTTTTAAATAAAGTTTACATTTTATTTACTATTGTTATTTGTTTTTTTGTCAGGGACCATTTGATGTTTGCCGAAAAGTATTTATCACCGGGGAAGAAACTGCTCACATGACACTTATAGATAAATCGGATCTCTTCTTCCATGATTACTCTCTGGTTCCTCTCTTTGTCCAAGAAAATTATGTACATGTGAAGCCAGTTGCAGCAGGGTGAGGTGGATGGTAAAGCATAAAACACTGGATTCATATCCACTAATGTATTTATTGATTGATTTTATACTGGCTATGATATTAGGAATAAGTAATTTCATGATTTTAATTTGAGAATATCTGGTTTTAATCTGGAAAATCTTGCTATTATTAATAACAAGCAATTCTAGTCGGCAGCAAAATGATTTAGCAAAGGAAAGGGCATTAATGTGTCTTATTTCACACATAAGAGTTATGTCAGCTTTTATTTCTTTAGGAAATTCCTCTGCCAATAAACATGACATATTTAGACAAATCAGTGTAATAAGCTGCAGATTGCTGATTGTTTGAATTTTAAATATATAGCACCGCTCCACAATTTTGAACACTCTTTATAGCTATCTGATAAGGAAGCTGTAAAACTTTCTTCCGGTATTACCATTTTTGTTTGTTTGACTTTTTTAGCTATTTATTCATGGGCTACTTTCAAGTTACCACTGCATTTGGTAGGTAGCTGTCATACACTGTTAGGTAGGAAAGAGGACAGTGGACCTTTTCTTCTACACAGACTTTCAGCATACTGGCAATATGTAGAACGACATCTGTGCACTTCATACTATAAAACTCATTGACGGGTCATGCAGATGGGAATGTGATACAAATCTTGCCCCTATTGCCATATTTTTTTTTTTTTTTTGTCGTGTTCTAGACACTTGAATAAGTTGGGGGCAGTTCTTTCTAGTGGAATGGGCAGAAAAGATTTATTCTGTGTACACACATGAAATGGAAGGTACATGCATAGTATAGGGTCTGGCACCACATGATGCTATAGATTTCATTATGTGGGCATAGAAAATGAATAGGTGGGTGGAGTAGTTCATACATGATAACCAGTTACATTGGTTATTTGCTGCAATATCTGCAATCATGTTTTTAAAGAATTGTATTTGTTTTATTAAAAGTGTATTATACCAATTTTATCTTCTTAAAGTGATTAGGTATAAAAAAGATTGCTTGAACTGCTGAATTTGTTTCAACCACCTTAATAAAACATAATCTTATTTTATTTTCACAGTGGAAATTTGAAAAAACACCTGACACTTTTGAGTAAGGCAGCAGACAGTATTTGTGATGGAGATCTGGTAGATAAACAGATTCGCAGAAATCAAATGTGGTCACTGTTACCCACCCAAGTAAGGACTAAATTATTGGTTGTTAATAGCATAATAATTTATATGCAGTCATGCACTAATTTAAAGTCAACCGTGTTGAGGCTTCTCATACTTAACGGCTAATGTTCCCTCTAACACGTGAATGATGCGCAGGGTTCCCCCATAAAGTATTGATTGAAATTGCTGTGTGGGAAGGGGAGTGTGTGACATGATAACAGCTAAGCGGAAGTTCAAAAATGCTGTGTGGCTCCCTGCAGTGGCTGGAGGACCAGTTTGTGCTACTGAATACTGGCAATTAAAGAATGTGGCGTACCAGTGGCCCATAGAGCCTCAGTTGCAATGCCCTTTACACTTTGTGACTGACATATGACCAAATAGCTGGTATCAGTTTTAAGCCGTTAAGTCACAAATGCATGCATTGTGCTTTAAAGCATCTTAATTTTTAATATCTTAATTCAATCAATATTGTTAACTATGGATTTTAAAATTTTTTTTTTTTTATTCAATTTTTCAGGCCATTTATGCCAGTGTTCTTCCTGGAGAATTAATGAGGGGCTACATGTCTCAGTTTCCTTCTTTTCCAAGTTGGCTGGGTAAATTTTCTTCAACGGGTAAACATTCACGTATTATTGAGGAACTATCGACACACATGTTTCTCAGGTTAGTGTTGTTTTTGAGTAAAACATTAGTTTACATACAAATAAAAAAGAAAGTTGCATTATTCTCTGTTCTTCCCCACTGGTCCCAAGGTACCAAAAAGTTACAAGAGTGTAGAAATTATTATTTACAAAAAAATGCTTCATTTTTTTTTCTTCTTGTATGAAAAACTTCTGTAAACCGGTGAGAGGAGTAAAGCACATTTGGATTCTTGCAGCATTGCAAAATTAGATTTTTATATGACAAATTAACAAAGTCTATAAATGTCACTTCAGCATTTTTATTCTTAAATCAGAATGATGATTCTGTTGCTGGTGAAAACATAAAGAAAAGAGATGGCATTCAAAATCGGATAAGTGCTGTCATTTATTCCGAGTCAAATGAGGCCTCAGAAGTCAACTTGCAAAAAAGTATAAAACAAAAAGTTGCACAGTGTGCAGAACAAAAACATGTAACCACTGTTAAAACTTTAACAGCTGACAGAAGCAGTTTATGCTTCCCTTGTTGTTAAAAAATCTCCAGGAACAGATTGGAATGCAATTTCTCTTGTTCTTACAAAATACATTGCTTTTCATATTCGGTGACAATCCTGTTTTCGCTTTAGCTGGGAGGCCCTGTTTCGTATCAATAAAGGAAATTAAGTACCTCATGTAGGTGTGCTGTACTTTATTTTCACCAAGTCAATAAATGCTTAAGTTGACGTGAAACAATTTAAATTTGCATTTCACAGTCACCAGTTCTTCCAGCAAAAAAAGTTAATTTATTCTCAATTCTTTGAAAGTTTTGTTGGGCAGGTTGCCTAACAATATGACAAGAGCCGTTGCTGGCTGCTGTGCTAAGACATTTATAATGAAAGATGGTGGAATCAGCGATCTTGCAGCTCATTCAAAATTTTAAAGGATTCAAAATATAATCACAATGTAGAAACAGAATGATTGGGAAAGAAACAGGCCATTCAGCTCAGCATGCTCGTCCATCCTATTCACCTTCAGTTTCTCCAAAATAACAGCTAGTGAAGACTTGAGGGTCCCTGAATTCCTGCTATCCACCACGATATTTCGGAATTTATTACATGAGTTTTTGGTTCTTTGTGGGATTTTGGGGGGGGGGGGACTTTCTGAAATTATTGCCAAATCTGCCCTTAATATGCTTCAAACTGTGTTAGAAGAATTTATTTTGAAGTAATAGCAGGGATCCATCCATCCATTATCCAACCCGCTATATCTTAACTACAGGGTCACGGGGGTCTGCTGGAGCCAATCCCAGCCAAAACAGGGCGCAAGGCAGGAAACAAACCCTGGGCAGGGCGCCAGCCCACCGCAGGGCACACACACTAGGGACAATTTAGAATCGCCAATGCACCTAACCTGCATGTCTTTGGACTGTGGGAGGAAACCGGAGCTCCCGGAGGAAACCCACGCAGACATGGGGAGAACATGCAAACTCCATGCAGGGAGGACCCGGGAAGCGAACCCAGGTCTCCTAACTGCGAGGCAGCAGCGCTACCACTGTGCCACCTCTAGCAAGGATCCACTGTACTAAATAATTTTAAACACTTTGATCACGTCACCTGTTAATCTTTGTTTGCTTAAATATTTACTTAAAAGTATTTTATGAAAGGGGTACACAAAAGAGAGATTTGTTTGTGAAACTTTAAAATGTAAAAGCACCTCCCTTTTAATCAGCCAAACAAGCATATGCAGTAAATGTTTTCTAAATACTGCTGGACGAAGGTTTGCTTTATGCATTTCCCCTGATTCTTTTAGTTGCAGCTATGCTACATAAAGCATAGAAAGTGCAGGTAAATGTGTTTTATTAGCAGTATGTTTTTCTAGTACAGTATGTGCTACTTAAGTAGATGAAAGAACAAAATCATAACCAGTGCTACTCAAACTTTAAGTAGCAATAAACACCATTGCTGCAAAGACAGATATGACAATTGCTTAAGATTCTATTCTTCTAGATAATATCTCCTGGTATGTACCTTTTTAATTTTAAATAAATACTATATTATTTAAGTCAGTCAGTATTTTAAGAGGTGACCACAAAGGAATGAAAGTATGCATTAATGGGTGTAGTTGTCCACATAGAAGGGTTTCTGTGACTGGAACAATATTGGACCCATTCTATTCTTTTTTTTTTTTTTTTTTTCGTGTGTGTAGTAAGAGAGTTGGCTTTCTATGGCAGTTATACAGGGTGGGCCATTTATATGGATACACCTTAATAAAATGGGAATGGTTGGTGATATTAACTTCCTGTTTGTGGCACATTAGTATATGTAAGGGGGGAAACTTTTCAAGATGGGTGGTGACCATGGTGGCCATTTTGAAGTCGGCCATTTTGGATCCAACTTTTGTTTTTTCAATAGGAAGAGGGTCATGTGACACATCAAACTTATTGGGAATTTCACAAGAAAAATAATGGTGTGCAATGCTGTAACTTTTTATTCTTTCATGAGTTATTTACAAGTTTCTGACCACTTATAAAATGTGTTCAATGTGCTGCCCATTGTGTTGGATTGTCAATGCAACCCTCTTCTCCCACTCTTCACACACTGATAGCAACACCACAGGAGAAATGCTAGCACAGGCTTCCAGTATCCGTAGTTTCAGGTGCTGCACATCTCGTATCTTCACAGCATAGACAATTGCCTTCAGATGACCCCAAAGATAAAAGTCTAAGGGAGTCAGATCAGGAGACCTTGGGGGCCATTCAACTGGCCCACGACAACCAATCCACTTTCCAGGAAACTGTTCATCTAGGAATGCTCGGACCTGACACCCATAATGTGGTGGTGCACCATCTTGCTGGAAAAACTCAGGGAACGTGCCAGCTTCATTGCATAAAGAGGGAAACACATCATCATGTAGCAATTTCGCATATCCAGTGGCCTTGAGGTTTCCATTGATGAAGAATGGCCCCACTATCTTTGTTCCCCATATACCACACCATACCATCAATTTTTTTGTTCCAGTCTTGGAGGGATCTATCCAATGTGGGTTAGTGTCAGACCAATAGCGGTGGTTTTGTTTGTTAACACAAACACAATGGGCAGCACATTGAACACATTTTATAAGTGGTCAGAAACTTGTAAATAACTCATGAAAGAATAAAGTTACGTTAAAACCAAGCACACCATTGATTTTCTTGTGAAATTCCCAATAAGTTTGATGTGTCACATGACCCTCTTCCTATTGAAAAAACAAAAGTTGGATCCAAAATGGCCGACTTCAAAATGGCCACCATGGTCACCACCCATCTTGAAAAGTTTTCCCCCCTCACATATACTAATGTGCCACAAACAGGAAGTTAATATCACCAACCATTCCCATTTTATTAAGGTGTATCCATATAAATGGCCCACCCTGTACAGTGTGTTGTATGGACTAGCAGCCATTGAACAGTGGCATTCCAATAATTTAACAAAAATTCTAAAATAGCAATATGTCATTGTTTGTAATTCTATAAATGACCTTGAACTTATCACGTCAGAGAGCTAAGGTAGAATGTTTCTAATTATCCTCTGTGATTTTTACCCATTTGTAAAATTGTTTACTATTTTGTGAATACTTTAATAACTTAAATTTTTGGAGTGAATATTAAGAGCTTCCTTCTGTTCCTTCTTAACTCACAGAACACATTCCAGTAAACAGGCAGTGAATTTGGAGTATGTATCCTATATCCGGGATGCCATTGTTAAGCCCTTGGCGTGCAAAGGTGTGGATGGGGTTGCTGAGGCAGTGCAGGTCATGGATGAGTATTATCTCATTAAGGAAGATGTGGACAGCATTATGGAAATTAGCAACTGGGGAGCTCAGCCAGACCTTTATTCCAAGTTAGACTCTAAGGTAAATGTTCTTGTGCCTTTTATAGCATATATGATTTATACTGAGCTGTCTACAGCACACATTGGATGTATCGCACTTTCTCCATATGCATTGTTTTTTACGTTCAGTCTGGGATAATGCAATGTAGCTGAGCGATGACACTGTAGTGTCATTCTTGGGTCTGCAGCATGTCACAAAATGTCACTGTCCTAAATAAAAGGACTCTTCCATTTTAGAAAATGCTGAAAAGTTCAGCATAATTTTAAAGTATGAGACATTTACGTATGTAAATTACTGCATATTCTAGGACTTGTCTCATGTCAGCCTGACCACCCTCTTGCTTTTAAAAGAATCTGCCTCTTTCACAGAAAGGCCGGAGGAAAATAATGATACTTTTTTTCCTTTTTGATGTAAACTTTTTTATTTGATCAGATACCTTTATACAAATAGGCGTTTGACTACAAGTGTACACGTGCCCATCACTTATTTACAGTGCGCTGTATAATTTGCTGGTTTCAAGGCCTTCATGGCTTCCTGCAGCCTCTAATTGTTCGTTATGCATATTTGACCTTCACCTCCTACTACATCATGAGAGCAGCATTCTTCATAGTATTTATTTTCATATACAAAAAAAAAAAAAAAAATTATGTTCTTTGATTAATATGGGTTTAAGCATAGATGCTTTAATAACCATTATCCGTGTAGTCAGTAAAATGAATGCAATTTTATTTAAATTGCAAGATGTCAAGTTTTAATATGTTGCTCTCGGTGGATGATAAGGTTAGGAAATAACAGTCATTTTAAATCCTCCATGATAGGAAAGCCATCCGGGAGTCTGCAGTCTAACGATTACATTTCTGAAAAATCTCAAGTGTGGTGGAGGAAGCGTATTCACTGTGAGCTGAACCACAAAAAAGGCAACTTGGACATCTTTGATAAAATGGCCAGTTTCTTTAGTTTCAGTTTTTAGTCTTAACACTCCTGTCTGAAATTTAACTCCGTTGACATGCTGGCTGTGCTTTAGAAATTCATGCTTGAGCCATCCATCCATTAATATAAATCAAATGCACTTTTGCCCGATGTATTATAGAATAGTGAGAGTTTGGATGGCCTGTACAGACTGCACAGTACAATTACATGTAGAAGAAAAGAATGCATTATTTGAGTTTTTTGTAAAGATAATTTTGGATACACTAAAGTATTGAAGTGTATATAGAATGCCTGTTCTTTGTATGTATTTCTAATATGGTTGCAGCAGCAATTTAGATACAAACAGAAATTGCATGTTTCTGAGACAGTTATAGCCTTAATGTTTGCATAATAATGGATTTCTTTAAATTGATTGTCTGCATTGAGGCTGACTACTTTATTTCGCATTGATCCCACTAACCAAATACCCTCTTGTACTGTGGAGAACAAAATGAGATCAAGGAATGCGATGAGCATAGCTACTGGTAGATTCTTATTACTCACATAATGTAAATTTTGGGATTCCTTTTAAGTCAATGTGTGTATCTGTGGGACTCGAACACGGAGACAAAACATCCAGACATATGTGGGCTCGTCACAGACAGTGCTGAGACTCTGGGCTCTGAAACTGTGAGGCTTATTAAAAACTTGAAATGGGCACTTGCGATTCATTTGGTGATATGCAATTTGCTATTATGGGAAAGTTTCCTAATATATTTATTGATGTATTCTTACCAGGTTAAAGCGGCCTTTACACGCACCTACAACAAAGAGGTGCATTTAACACCATACTCCCTTCAGGCTGTGAGTAAAGGAAAACGGGGTAGAGCAGCTACTGTTGATTTAGATGAAGAGGAGTTTGGCACCAACAATACTCAGCCAGAGGACAACGAAACTGAAGACACAGTTGAAATGGATGCAATGATAAAGGTAAAGGTGTATTTTCTTTCTTTTGTTTAAAAAATTCACCTCCTGCTTGAAATTATTTGAACAGTAATCAGTAAAAAATGCATTCGTGTGCCATGGGACCAAAGGGTGTTTTCCAAGTTGAAATTTCACGTGAATATCCATGCAAGTGGTGGCTGCTGGTGGGTCATTTAGCAAGAACAAAAAATAAAGCTTCTCAAATTCAACAGGTTTTGATGTAACCGCACTTTGCCTTGCCTCTCAATGTGGAAAATACAAAATAATAACCCCCTCAGCCAGAAGGTATTTTTTATTTGGATAAAATTGTACTCTGATTAAATGCATTAAAGATATACTGCATCAATCAGTCAGTCAGTCAGTCATTGTCCAACCCGCTATATCCTAACACAGGGTCACGGGGGGTCTGCTGGAGCCAATCCCAGCCAGCACAGAGCGCAAGGCAGGAACAAATCCCTGGGCAGGGTGCCAGCCCACCACAGTGGGCACACACACCCACACACCAAGGACAATTTAGGATCGTCAATGCACCTAACCTGCATGTCTTTGGACTGTGGGAGGAAACCCACGCAAACACGGGGAGAACATGCAAACTCCACGCAGGAAGGACCCGGGAAGCAAACCCAGGTCTCCTTACTGCGAGGCAGCAGCGCTACCACTCTGCCACCCTAATGCGTTTAGTTTGCTTCTTTATTGCATTTTGAGCAAGCCAAGAAGCAAATCCACAGCAACCTTCTATTTCTCTGAAACTGTGGGCCAGAAATTCACATGAACTCGACAGAAGTGCACAGGAGAGATGTCACAAGTGGCACCACAAAAGCTGCTTTGAGTGATTCAAAGTGAAAAAGACCAACCACAAGTCTGACACTTTGTAAGAGGCAGCTTGTGCAAGGTAGCCATCTGGGGTTTCTTTGCCTGTCAAAAAAGCTTATTGCTTCATTTTAGAATATTTTTCAGTAGTTTTGGAAGCTTAATTTTTATCAGAAAAAATTTGAAAATGATTGGCCTTATTTCTAAACTGTAATAATCTAAAACAGTTATGTTTTAGACAGTTGTGTTAGGTAGAATGCCTAGAGGGGGCTTGGTGGTCTTGTGGCTTCAGAACCCCTGCAGCCGTCTGGAGTGTTTTGTTTTTTTCTGTCCTCCCTGGCCATCGGACCCGATTTTTATTCTATGTTAATTAATATTGCCTAATTTTATTTTTTATATTTTGTCTTTTTTCTCTTTCTTCATCCTGTAAAGCACTTTGAGCTACATCATTTGTATGAAAATGTGCTATAGAAATAAATGTTGTTGTAAACTACCGTTGCTGTTTAAACCCAATCCCATCCCATCCCTGAAGGTGCTAAATATGTAATGCACTCTTCAGACGTTCAGGTCATTGTGCTAATCTTTACTTTGGTACCGCAGTGGAGAGGCTGCCATTCCACGTTCAAACAGCTATATTTGTGTGGGGCCTCAAAGCACAATTCAAAATGTTACATAGTAAGGAAGCACATGGATTGCTCTCAGTGGTAAAAAAATGAACATAACAGCAGTTTGCTTGCATTATAATCAAGAAGAAGCTTCAGTTTTTTTGTATGCATTTTGAATGGCATCACTAGAGTTGTTTAAAGGTCGATTTATAGAAACGTCAGATTTAAAATGTTAGATGTCACGGCCAACGTGTAATCTTTATTGTCAGTCAGTTGAAATTGGAGTTTTTCCCTGTACTCTAGTTATACAGTAGGTGTAAGTTAAAATGTAACGTGCTAAAAGCAAAAAATATTTGATAGAGAACTGTCCATTATTATTATTAAACATTTTTCCAACAGTTTTACCAATTTAAGCATTTGTTATGTTTTGTTTTGTTTTGCAGCAGAAGAAAGTGGCAAAGGCTTCAAAAGAGGAAAAAGCAACTGTCTCGAAAGGAAAGGGGAAAGGAAAGAAAGCAAAATAACTGAATAATTTTAAAACTACTTTTACTTTTTGCTCATGTGTAAAGCAACATTTAAATCGACAAAGGATCATTTATGCAACTTCTGAGACTCTTTAAGAAGCTTCGATTTTTTTTGAAGGGACATTTATCACTGGTATGACAAAAATAAGTGCTTATGTAAATAATGAAAAAAAACTATGAAAATGTCCAGATTTGTGTATATTAGTAGGAATCTAGTAGAGTATTATATAAATAAAATAAAAATAGTTTTCATACAGCTTATTTGTATTATATTATTCTTTTGATGTTTTGAACAAGAATCATCACAAACGACCTGAAAAATTGTGTGAAAAGAGATGAAGCCTAAAACCTACTCCATAGACAGCATGCGGTTTGGCAAGAGATCTTTAAAGGAAACGTCCCTGTGATCATTTGGCTTGGCATGTAAGATTCCATGTCTTTAATTTTAGATTCTTAATCATATTTAGATTACAAATCTGGTAAAGGCATTGTAAAGTCCTAAAACATGAAGTAAATGCAATTTCTAAACTAAAATGGAAGCACATTTTACCAAAGATCACCCAAATAAATCTGGGTACAATGTGCTCAAATCTGACCGATGCTCTGCATGCAAGTGGGCGCTGTGGAGCTTTGGTTCCTGCCTTGCAGGCCGTACTGTCAGGGTGGGCTCCCAGTCCCAGTGATTCTGGACTCTGGTTAAGTGAGGTTCAGGAACTGGATTGGTGGATGGGTGTATTTTTCTATATTCTTTGCAGTTAGGTGATGACCATTTAGACTTCATTCATTAAAATGTCTAAACGTGAAGACATATTATTATTTCTTATTGATATGTAGTTAGTCCAGAACTTGTCAGTAGTTCAGTCACCAGTTTTTACTATGAAATTATCTGTTAGAAGGTGCACTTGGCAACTTTATAATAATTTCTGCAGACTAGTATAGCCACTTTCCAACTAATACTGTATATCTTGGGTAATTTGCCTTTATCAGTGTGTTACAATAAAATCTTTGCTATATTATTTGCCTCAATCCTACTTGTTCAATACAATGAAATTAATTTCAGGATGGTGATGATTCTTTGTGAATGTATCTCCACACGAGAAGTTTTGTTAGAATTGGAGTAAGGCCAAGATTAAAGCTGTGTATAGAGTAAAATAAATGCTGAAAACAAAAACTTAACGTTTCACATGGTTAATACTAAAATCAACTCTCTTTAATATAGTACAGATTATGGAAGTGTGTGGGGTTTATCAATTTTTAGATCCTACTGTGAATGTGAGCCCTGCTGTGTTTTTAATACCTCTGTTCATAGCGGTTCAAATGTCCTTTATTTTTTTAAGATACCATGATACAAAGAATTCTTAGATTGCAGGCAGATACTGAAAATTCAATGTAAATTGTTATTTGAGTGTACTCGGATAATAACTTTTGCTTCCTTGATGTAGAGAGTATGTGCCGACATGATCCCTGCTGGTGGAGAGGTAGGTCTGAGTGGTGCTGTGTTTCATTTGGGGGTAAAACTTAATTAAAACGCAGCGTTTGATTGTGAAACAGCTCCTGCTCACCACTTTCTTCCCTTTAGAAGGGTTTTCTCTGTCCAGATTTAGTCTTCTGTAATGATCAGGAGAGAGTTGAAGGGGTAAAAGGTGCCTGAACCATTAGGGTCTAGTGGCCATAATATGATAGATTTCAGAGTATATATTAAAAACCTAAAATTGTTAAAAGGTTATCCTAATTTATCCTACTTAGGTTTTCCTCATGTGCTTACAATGTGCTCTACTAAAATGAAGTATAAGTGTGGAGGCAGTTGAGGAGATATAGGGTTAGGGTTAAAAGTGCTTTACATATAATACAGAACAAGTGTATGCCAAAATTTAGAAGCAGTTAAAAGTGAAAGAAAACTCAAAGGTAGATAAACAAGGAGCTAAAAATGAAGTTACAAAGGGAAAGGAGCACAAGAGTAGGAACTCCAGCAGTGAGCAACAATTAAAAAGAATATTAGGGAGACTTGGAGAGAAATACTGCTGAAAAGGTGAAGATGACTGAAAAAAGATTCTTTCAATATTCAATATAACAGTACAACAACCGTCAAAAAGGAAGTGAAGAGTATTAGAAATATTAAAGGTGAGATGAAATACGGGTGCATCTCAATAAATTAAAATATCACCAAAAAGTTCATTTATTTCAGTAATTCAATTCAAAAAGTGAAACTCATTATATATATTCATTACACACAGAGTGATATATTTCAAGTAGTCTTCCCCATGATTGCGTGGCCTACTGAACCAGAATGAGAGGCCACTTAAACGCTCAGGACACCTTTACAGATATTTTGGGTTAAATACAGTTGTGGCCAAAATTATTAGCCCCCCTTATGAAATTAGGCAACACTCCTGATTCCAATATGAAAATGACCATTAACAACAAATGTTTGTTTTTTAAAGTGTATCTGTGTCCAAAATAACAAGGTCCACTAATTGTAGTTTGGATATTTTATTGACACACTGAGTGGAAACAAGAAAGGGCAAAAATGAGACATCCAAAATTATTAGCCCCATGCCCATTAATAGTCAATACTGTACCCTTTTTGAGACACAACTGACAACAATCTATTAGAGTAAGTCTTTACTAGATTAGCACAGGTCTCCTGAGGGATTTTGGTCCATTCCTCTATTGCAAATTGTTCTAGCTGGTCCAAATTGCGTGGTTTCTGAGCATGGACATTCACTTTGAGCACTCGCCACAGATTCTCAATGGGATTGAGGTCTGGGCTCTGTGCGGGCCACTCCAAGATCTTGGTTTTGGTATCCTTGAAAAACTATTGAACTAATTTTGATGTATGCTTTGGGTCATTTTCTTGTTGGAAGACCCAGCGACGACCTAAGCCTAGACTACGAGCAGATTTCTGCATATTCTCCCTCAGAATGTCAACATAATTTTCTTTTTCCATGATGCCATGCACCCAAACAAGGCTCCCTGTGCCTGAGGCTGCAAAACAGCCCCACAGCATGATGCTCCCACCACCATGTTTAACTGTGGCCACTGTGTTCCTAGGGTTGAAGGCCTGTCCCTTTCTTCGCCAAACATA
>JANRMT010062808.1:53079897-53164160 GCA_026402145.1 Polypterus bichir lapradei
TGACAACTAATGAAAGTCCCAAATTCAGTATCTCGGAAAATTAGAATATTGTGAAAAGGTTCAATATTGAAGACACCTGCAAAAGCCTTTAAATGGTCTCTCAGTCTAGTTCTGTAGGCTACACAATCATGGGGAAGACTGCTGACTTGACAGTTGTCCAAAAGACAACCATTGACACCTTGCACAAGGAGGGCAAGACACAAAAGGTCATTGCTAAAGAGACTGGCTGTTCACAGAGCTCTGTGTCCAAGCACATTAATAGAGAGGCGAAGGGAAGGACAAGATGTGGTAGAAAAAAGTGTACAAGCAATAGGGATAACCGCACCCTGGAGAGGATTGTGACATAAAACCCATTCAAAACTGTGGGGGAGATTCACAAAGAGTGGACTGCAGCTGGAGTCAGTGCTTCAAGAACCACCACGCACAGATGTATGCAAGACATGGGTTTCAGCTGTCACATTCCTTGTGTCAAGCCACTCTTGAACAAGAGACAGCGTCAGAAGCGTCTCGCCTGGGCTAAAGACAAAACTGCTGCTGAGTCGTCCAAAGTTATGTTCTCTGATGAAAGTAAATTTTGCATTTCCTTTGGAAATCAAGGTCTCAGAGTCTGGAGGAAGAGAGGAGAGGCACAGAATCCACGTTGCTTGAGGTCCAGTGTAAAGTTTCCACAGTCAGTGATGGTTTGGGGTGCCATGTCATCTGCTGGTGTTGGTCCATTGTGTTTTCTGAGGTCCAGGGTAAACGCAGCCATCTACCAGGAAGTTTTAGAGCACTTCATGCTTCCTGCTGCTGATGAACTTTATGGAGATGCAGATTTCATTTTCCAACAGGACCTGGCACCTGCACAAAGTGCCAAAACTACCAGTACCTGGTTTTAAGGACCATGGTATCCCTGTACTTGATTGGCCAGCAAACTCGCCTGACCTTAACCCCATAGAAAATCTATGGGGTATTGTGAAGAGGAAGATGCAATACGCCAGACCCAACAATTCAGAAGAGCTGAAGGCCACTATCAGAGCAACATGGGCTCTCATAACACTTGAGCAGTGCCACAGACTGATCGACTCCATGCCACGCCGCATTGCTGCAGTAATCCAGGCCAAAGGAGCCCCAACTAAATATTGAGTGCTGTACATGCTCATACTTTTCATGTTCATATCTTTCAGTTGGCCAACATTTCTAAAAATCCTTTTTTTGCATTGGTCTTAATTGATATTCGAATTTTCAGCGATACTGCATTTGGGACTTTCATTAGTTGTCAGTTATTATCATCAAAATTAAAAGAAATAAACATTTGAAATACATCAGTCTGTGTGTAATGAATGAATCTAATATACAAGTTTCACTTTTTGAATGGAATTACTAAAATAAATCAACTTTGTCATGATATTCTAATTTTATGACCGGCACCTGTATATAGACATTTGAGACAGGACACAGACAGACTAGACTGGCAAACATATAACATCGAACAGTCTGGATGTTCACTTGCTGTTGAGGGTTCTAATTTGTCTAGGCACAGATAAACAGTTTTATGAAGTCTTTAAAGGTGATGTCTGATGTTGTGTGCAGTTGTTGCTGCTCTAGATTCAAGTGGAGGATTCTTCTTTCATTGGAGCTCACTCTCTTTGTGACATGGTCCTTTGTTTGTGGTGTACCATGCTTTTCTCAGTTAGGCCCTGCACCTTCATAGGGAAAAGATTTTACTCTTTCTGGCATAAACGTTTGGATGCTGAAGTTCTCTTCTTGATGCAATGACTGCTTTTCAGCAGACTCTGACCACTGGCATACAACCTAGGCTTGCTCAGCTTTCCACATCGAGAAAAGAATTGTCAGTTTTAGCTCCTCAGAGAGAGAACAGCTCATCAACTTCTTTAGTTTCCAGGTTTCAGAAAGTCACTTTCAATTACAAAATCAGGGCCTGCTCATAGGCGAGTTCTTCTGTCCAGCAGAATTGTCATTCCTGGAATTTTTGTTTCTGCTTAAGTCCATTTCACACCTTCTGACTCAAGAAGATGTCAGTTCAACACTGATTTACACCTTTGTTATCAGATGAAGTCCAGGTAGACCGTGGTATGAAGAATTCAGTCACTATCATTGGAATGGAAGTGGGGGTTTTGTGCAGTTGGACATTTGTTAAATCTGCTGCTTTGCCGGCCTGGTATGCCACTAAAGTCTAGCAGAATGGGCAATGCCCACTTTGTCCCACAAAGTTGATTCTGCTGCGCAGTTTCATAGGATGTCGCTAAGTAATCCCAAGGTACTCTAGTAAAAGCAGACAGCAGGACTGCAACTGAAATTCTCAGTCACATCTGAGTGCGTTCCATTGCAGTTTTCTGGAAGTATTTTGTTTACCAGCATTAAATACATGTGTTTACATACAACTGCATGACTTGACATTGTGATTATGTGACACGAGTAACAAGAAATTTTGTCATGGACATTCTGGTTATAGTTTGCTGTTATTCAACATTGGTCACCATAGATGCCTATTCTATCAGCAACATTATCTCCTTTCTACATGAAAACATGACAATCAAAATTTTTTTGGACATCAATATGAACTACATGTGGTAAGTAACATTGTTGGTTGGGTAATTCCTTTAAGTTGGTTCAGAAAATTGATGAACCTGCCGACATGGGTATTACTGGAAGCCAGAATAAGTGTCAGACTGCA
This sequence comes from Polypterus bichir lapradei, assembly GCA_026402145.1. Taxonomy (NCBI): domain Eukaryota; kingdom Metazoa; phylum Chordata; class Cladistia; order Polypteriformes; family Polypteridae; genus Polypterus; species Polypterus bichir. The sequence continues at coordinate 53,082,575 of JANRMT010062808.1, forward strand.
ATTGCTAAAGTGAAACTAAGAGCAGTAGGTGACTTTCCATTGGTCCTGTTGATCCTGCCCAGGTTTACTTTCTATTTTACCTTGTTGTAGCCGTGATAGCCTCCCACCCACGACCCTAAGCTGGAATCAAGAACATGTTGACAGATAAGTACATAACGTATGAGTCTGAGTGAATTCTGCCTGTTTACTCTGCACGATTGTCCTCATTGGCTTATTCCAGCTTGTCTAATTCATACTAGTGTGTCTGTTAGAAGCCTCAAGTGCCAGACAAGTGCCTAAGCTTAGGTTAAACGTTGCTTCAGGTCTTGTATCTTTTAATTATTTGACTAAGAATTTCATAAATATGCATACAGCAAGTGTAGCCTTATACTTCACTTGCTCGATCAAATTAAGTAGTATTGATTGCATTGTTTAAATCTTCTGCTTGCCTGCAGCTCTGAGAAATCAGAACATGTGCATTCTTTCTTAATTTCTATGTTATATAATGAATCTGCCAGTGGTTTGCTGTACGCTGTGACTGACTGGCTGGCATCACTGCTGGAGACACAGCAGACCGCACTAAATGCTTCCCAAAATGGAAGGACGACTCACCAGACAAAAGGTAAAAACATGATTGTTTTGTTATTTTTACATGTTCGTTTTGGTAATTTTTTTTTTAGACTTGTCCACTATGCTTCTGCGTAATTGAGATTATCTACCCATAAATCAGCTTAATTCATTCCAGGGTCACAAAGGCTGGAGCCAATCACAGCAGTTTGTGTTGCACGGCAGGAAGCAACCCTGCTAGGGCCCAAGTCCAGCACACAATCCCTCACTCATGGCACAGTTGGTTACAGTCACATGTTTTGGGTGGGGTGTTACTCAGCAAGACTCCATTACGTCATCCAAAAAGGGGGCAATGCCAGCTTTGTTTGATTAATCCATTGAATGCTCAAACACACACACACACATTTAAACAGACTAACTGGTTACATTGATCAGTGAAGCTACAACAGAACTAAATACCTGCTAGCAGGACACACTGCTTACTGCTCGACGTCTTCAGGTTTCAGGTAAGGTGTGCAGTCCGTGATTTTGTTAAGATGGGCCGCAGATACACTGTCTGAACACATAGGACATGTCGATTCACTCTCCAGCAATCTAAGCAAAAATATTTAAGCAACAGTCACAAAGAGCAATGGCACCCTGGGGTAAAGAGCAATGCGAATGACTACTTACAATCTGAACTCACTGAACAGAGCGGGGAAATGACACTTGGGACAACTTGTCCAATCTTCTTTATTCATGTGGCGACCCTGCAAAATTTTATTTTTGTTACCAGTAATATGTGGCTTGTCAAGTGACATTTATGTAATAAACAGAAAGAATAATAAAAAAAAGTAAATATTGAGCAAACACCTGTAAATTCTATGCTATTATCTAATAATAAATGGTATTTTGTTGACTTATTATATACTTTTAATCTCACATCCCCAAAGATGTGCAAATTAGGTTAATCAGATATTCTTAATTGAACCAATGTGAGTGTGACTGAGGGTGTGAGTGTACAAGAGGTTCTTGTGAGGGACCACCATCGTGTTCAGACCCAATAGGTGTTGCCAGTCCCTGGAGCCCACCCACCCAGACTGGACTGGAGGTTTGGAAATGTTATGTGGCGTCAAGTCAGCATGTGGAAAAGTGTCATTTTGATGGTCTCTTGCACAAACTAATGTGAAGTATTTTTAAAGAATAAAAAATAATTATGACAAAATCCTTCTTAGAGGATTTATTTACAAAAGACCTATAAGTTAGAGTTATAGGTTAAAGGCACACAACAATGCATGTTTCCAAATCAGTAAACGAATCCTACTATTACATTTTTTTTACATAAAAATGTTTTGCTTAGATGAATTAAATATTTTTCCCATTCAATTGTAAGGGAATTGCTCTTAGATAAAAAAAATATTTGGAAATGTTATAATTCTTGTAGCAAGATACATACAGTAATCCCTCGCTATATCGCGCTTCGACTTTCGCGGCTTCACTCTATCGCGGATTTTATATGTAAGCATATCTAAATATATAACGCGGATTTTTCGCTGATTTGTGGGTTCTGCGGACAATGGGTCTTTTTACTTCAAGTATTTGCTTCCTCAGTTGGTTTGCCCAGTTAATTTCATACAAGGGACGCTATTGGCGGTTGGCTGAGAAGCTAACCAATCAGAGCACGCAGTTAAGTTCCTGTGTGCTGACTGGCTCAGCGACGGAGCGCCGAATTCGATTCCACGGCATTAACCAGGAAGCCTCGTCTCGCTCATTCAGCATCAATGTGTTTCGCTGTGTAAAGAGTTAACTTTTGTGCTCTTTTGTGTTTATCTTTGTGCGTAGTCAAGCCCTTTGTTATGGCTCCAAAACGATCTGCTCCTGCTAGTGCTTCAGGGCCCGTGCCCAAGCGCCAACGGAAGATGCTAACGATTGCCGAAATGGTAAAAGTTTTGGATGTTGAAAGAAGGGAAAAGCTACACCGCTGTAGGACGCCATTACGGCATCAATGAGTCCACAATTCTTTTTATTTAAAAAGGAGGAAAAGAATATAAGATCTACGGCCGCAGTGTCCTTTTAACCAGGGCGCAAAACGAGTTGTAAGTGGACGTAATAAGGCAGTAGTCTGGATGGAATCTGCTTTAGGGATTTGGATTGAAGACTACCGGAAGAAGAACAACGGCAGTGCTACACAGTCACCTGAAGAAGCTCCTTTAGAAGGGCTGTAACGTTCTCCTTTGTTGTGCAGTAAAATTAAACTCATTGTTATCAGACAAGTCGTCGTGTCATTGTTGGTGAGTAACCATAATTAATTTTCTATTTACAGTACTTAGTACATGTATGTATGTTTAGTGTCACTGTACACACATTTACTGTATACAATTTGTCTTGCATTGTACATATTTATAAATATAAAAACATGATTTTATTTTTCACTATTATGTTTCATGTTTATGTTACATTTCTTCTTTTCATATTACATTTCTAATGCTAAAATGTACTGGGGTCTAAGTGGAAATGCATCTAATGAGAATAAATTGACCCGAACTGAATACACAGTTGTAAGGTATATTAAGCAATGAATTGACAACATCCAGTAATAGAACTAGAATAAAAAAAAATACCAGAATAGTGCAGATGAAAAAGAAAAAAATACAATATCAGTTAGAGAATGAAATAAAGACGACACAGATTATCAGGGTAGGACAAAAAGCAGCTAGACAAGGATATGTTTTTCTGAGAGATTATGTATTGCGTGATCATTGCTTGTATTGGAATATAAATTATTATGCTTCATAAAATTTACTCAAAAATAATACATAAGAAATGTATGTATATTCAAGCCCACTTGATGCTGTTTAGGGTCGCAGGAGGCTGGAGCCTATTCTGGCAACAATAAGTACAAGGTAAAAATAACCCTGGATAGGATTAATTTAGAGCTGCCAATTAATATGATCTGCACATATTAGGGACTGTAGGAGGAAAACCTGGAAATACCGAGAAGAATGTCTTAGCTGATATAGAGAGAATGGGCAAACCACACTCAGACAATGAGTGGCCTCGTAATTTGAGTCCAAATACTGTGCTTCTCACTATGCCAACATGCCATCCTACCTAAAGAAATATAAACATTTTAAATACAGTAGTTTAAACATAAATCAGGTTGATATCACGAAAAGCAGATTACACATGCAAGAAAGTGTTTTATACAAAGTCTCATGATAAAAATGCTTTGAATTAAACTTATAAAATGATGTCGTCTGAATTCAGACTTACTGTTGCAATGCAGTAAGGCAGACTGTTTTTGCAGCCTGGACAGAGAAGTTCAGTCTCTGGGAGCTTGAAGCCACAGTATGGGCATGGTGTTGTTTCCTCCTCCAACTCTGCTGTGTCAGGACGCCTACAGGAAAAGAAAATGAAAAGTGTGAGTACCTCTGTATTTAGTAGGAAGAATGTACTAGTACTTGAAATTGACTGTATCTTCATATCAAAGCATATCATTTTCAGACTCACTTAATCCAAGTGAGGGCTATGGGGTTGAGCCAGGAATCACAGCCCTGGAAAGGGTTCTAGTCCACCTAAAGGCTTACTGATGCACACAACCACTGCACCTACGGGGCCAATTAACCTACCCTGCATGTCATTGGGGATGTGCGAGGAAAACTGGCAGTCTCAGAAGAAAACCAACTCAAATACGGGTAGAACATGCAAACTGTAAACAGACAACATCCAGGCACCAAATTCCAAAACAGGATAGTTGAAGATTACAAACAGGCTTTACAGCTTCACACACTGCTTTTGAAGTTTATTTGCAATGACATTAGTTTCAATTAAAGTTTGCACCTTTGAGCCGAAATATAAACTCATGTCTTTAATGTATTCATTGTTGAGCACACACAGTAATCTCAAGTTCACTTTACAAAGAGGAATTAGAATGAGTTGAACTTGTCCTGCATAAGTGTAAAACTACATCCTTACCTAACCATTGCTTCAATCTTCTTCTTGTACTTCAGGTCTATTTTGTTCCTGTATTCAGGGCGCATCAACATGGCTGCAAAGCTGAATGCAGAATTCTTTAAACCAGCTCGGTGGCACTCAATTACAGCAGATGTTAGGATTGGAACAATATCTGCAAAATGAGTATGGGAATAAAATCAACTGATAACAGTCACTTACAGAGCATAAAACAATACAACAATAGTCATCTAGTGTATGGTTTACATCTACAACAGGAAAAAGTGTTACTCCACAGTGGAATTACAGAAACATATGTGTAAGGATGAAATAATGAACCATTTAAAGACAATTTTGCACTAGTTTACAAAATATCTCAAATCAGTGGTTATTACAAATTAATTTCCACAAATTCCAACAAACCTTTATATTTGTTAGGTGTTATTGCCCTGGCTTCACACTCTCTGGGTGTTAAGTAAGAGAGTACAGAGAATCCAAAGGAAGAAAGAAAAAAGCAGAATTTACCTGTTTACTGATAACTCAACCAGTGTAGCAAAGATGGATGGTGTGCAAAAACCGCTTAGGCAGATGGTTGTGACAGTGGTGACAGATTTTCATCCATCTCCTCTGCCAGCACAGGATTGCTGGAGGTCAGTGAACAATACGTATGATGGAAAGTGGACATGGTAAATTAGTGAAAGAAAGAATAAATGGTGGAGTGTGATGCTGACTACAAAGTTCTTTTAACAACGTGAATGTAGTCCTTAAGCAAGACTCAAATTTTTACTGCTTACTAATGGAATGATAACTTGCAAGAGTCATAAAGAGATGTACAAGCTAACTGAACTTTAAAAAGTGCGACAATATTTATGAAAATAAACACTAGACTTGTGGAAGTGCACCTCTGGGAGATTTCAGCCTCTAAAATGGGGTTCCATTAAGTGAAAACTTGAAATAGTATTTGTTACAATGTCTGATGAAGTGTAACTGAACATTATGTCCAGCACTGTTGTGTCTTTTAGAAAGCATCTGAAGTGACAAAAGTGATAAGGGGACCCTGGTGTAATGAGAGCACTCACACCTGTAATTTAGAGTGCCCAAAAGTGGAGTGTAGATAGAGAGCAACAAGGATACAGGATGAATTGCATGCTAAAAGGTAAAAGACGGCCACTTTTGAATACATTTCCAGACTATAAGATGAGAAAAAAAACGATCCTTGTGCACTATCTACTGCCAGGCAAAATTCCTGCAAACATAATCAGCACAAATTTTTACATTTCTTTAATGATAAAATTGACAATGTAAGATCCCTGATTTCACGGTCATGCAACTGTAATGTCGCATTAAAATGTCAAACTCCATGTCCCCTTGTGCATATCACCTTTATGACAGAGCAGGAAGTCATAGCTTCAGTTTCTAAAATTAAACCTACAACTTTTTCCTTCGACTAGATCTCGATTAAAACTACATCCTGTCTACATCCTGGCAGCACCCATTCCTAACCTTATCACTAGACTGACACAGTTCCTAATGCATTAAAAGTGTAAGTTATTAGGCCACCATTGAAGAAAAAAAAAAATCACAGCTGGGCCCTAATACTTAAAATATTTATAGATTGTGGCGGACGCCAGGGGACCATGCCCGGCCAGGATGCCCCTTCAGTATATGTTCGGGGGAGCAGCCATGGACTATTTAATATCTTCCCCTGGACGCTAGATGGCAACCCCCCTGGGTTGGAGCGGTGCCTCGGTCTCCTGCAGGGCTCCATACGAATTGGAGTTGGGTGCAGCCCTGTTGGGTCCTGCAGGCGCCGCCAGGGGGTGCTGCAGCTGGGACTCCTGAGCCCTTGTGGGCAGTGTGTTCGCCACACCCAGAAGTGCAGTCGGAACTCGGCCATCAAGCACCTGGAGCACTTCCGGGGGAACTATAAAAGGGGCCAGCAGTCACCACTCAATGGCCACAGTTGGGAGGAGGGAGACAAAGCTGCTGTAAGCAGTGGAGGAAAGGAAGAGTGTTGGTACTTGTGTGTTTTGGGACTGTGTACTGCCTGTGGGACACATTGAAGACGTGGCCCACGGGTGAAGAAAATAAAAATTTATTTTAACATGCCTCCATTGTAAGTCTGTGTCAGGTCGGCGCCCTTATAGCGCCTGCTACAAGATCTACACTCACCTAAAGGATTATTAGGAACACCTGTTCAATTTCTCATTAATGCAATTATCTAATCAACCAATCACATGACAGTTGCTTCAATGCATTTAGGGGTGTGGTCCTGTTCAAGACAATCTCCTGAAATCCAAACTGAATGTCAGAATGGGAAAGAAAGGTGATTTAAGCAATTTTGTGCTTTGGTTGTTGGTGCCAGACGGGCCGGTCTGAGGATTTTACAATCTGCTCAGTTACTGGGATTTTCACGCACAACCATTTCTAGGGTTTACAAAGAATGGTGTGAAAAGGGAAAAACATCCAGTATGCGGCAGTCCTGTGGGCAAAAATGCCTTGTTGATGCTAGAGGTCAGAGGAGAATGGGCCAACTGATTCAAGCTGATAGAAGAGCAACTTCGACTGAAATAACCACCCGTTACAACCGAGGTATGCAGCAAAGCATTTGTGAAGCCACAACACGCACAACATTGAGGCGGATGGGCTACAACAGCAGAAGACCCCACCGGGTACCACTCATCTCCACTACAAATGGGAAAAAGAGGCTACAATTTGCACGAGCTTTCCAAAATTGGACAGTTCAAGACTGGAAAAATGTTGCCTGGTCTGATGAGTCTCGATTTCTGTTGAGACATTCAAATGGTAGAGTCAGAATTTGGCGTAAACAGAATGAGAACATGGATCCATCATGCCTTGTTACCACTGTGCAGGCTGGTGGTGGTGGTGTAATGGTGTAGGGGATGTTTTCTTGGCACACTTTAGGCCCCTTAGTGCCAATTGGGCATCGTTTAAATGCCATGGGCTACCTGAGCATTGTTTCTGACCATGTCCATCCCTTCATGACCACCATGTACCCATCCTCTGATGGCTACTTCCAGCAGGATAATGCACCATGTCACAAAGCTCGAATCATTTCAAATTGGTTTCTTGAACATGACAGTGAGTTCACTGTACTAAAATGGCCCCCACAGTCACCAGATCTCAACCCAATAGAGCATCTTTGGGATGTGGTGGAGCGGGAGCTTCGTGCCCTGGATGTGCATCCCACAAATCTCCATCAACTGCAAGATGCTATCCTATCAATATGGGCCAACATTTCTAAAGAATGCTTTCAGCACCTTGTTGAATCAATGCCACGTAGAATTAAGGCAGTTCTGAAGGCGAAAGGGGGTCAAACACCGTATTAGTATGGTGTTCCTAATAATCCTTTAGGTGAGTGTATTTTAAATTTGCTATTTCTTACTACTACAATAAGTACTTTCTGTCCAGCTTCAGTCTCCCCTTGCTCATTCTGATTTACCAGAGGATTTTAAATCATATTCTCAATGTCATTTTAATATCTATGTTGTTACATTAAAGCAAAGCCTTTGAGATTTATGACCACTCTATTCTGTTAGACAGACTTGAAAATTATGTTAGACTCAGAAGCACCATACTTGAATTGTTTAATTTATATTTATCAAATCAGATTCAGTATGTATGGCAATGTGCTGATGCCACTCATTTTTTTGAAGTTAGATATGATGTCCCACAGTGCTCAGTACTGGGACTGTTACTGATTTCACTTTACACCCTGCTGCTGGGAGATAAAATTAGAAAATATAATATCTGTTTTAACTTGAAAGGAGATCATACTCAGCTACTCCTTTCCTTCAGGCCAAATGATGTTTCTCTTTTAGTGTCCCTAATTAATTGAATCAGCAAGATATAAGAATGGAAAAGCGATAACTACTTGTCTTTGAAAACAGAAAAAAAAACCCAGAAATGTTATTAACTGCTGTGAATGATAAAGATAGCAACAAAGTCTTGTCATCTTTTAACTCAGTATGCCTAAATATTAGTTGCACTCAACTGGCACACAACTTAGCCATTAACTTTAACACTTGTCTATCTTTTAAAACACACAATTCAATACTATCTGAAACTTGTTTTTTCCCAGGTTAAAAACAAGAAAATGAAGACAGTTTCTAAATATATTTTTATTTCTAGTGGATCTGCAATGCATTATTCACAGTTTGTCAAAGTTGGTCTGTTAGTAGCCTCCAGTTACACCAAAATGTTGCTGGAAGAATTATTATTTTAACTAGAAATTATACATATTATAACCCCTGTCCTTCAGTCATTACACTGGCTTCCAGTTAAGTCTAAGGCTGATTTCAAATGTGATTTTTTACATTTAAGGATTTTAATGGCCATGGCCCTACTTACTTACCTCAATTTTCTAATGTTCCAATGTGTTTGCATGGATAAAAGTCTGATGATGAGAACAGACCAATCAGCCCAACAAGCTTATCCATCCTTTTCACCAAGATAACATCAAGTTGAAATATGAAGATCACCAAAGTCCTACCTCCCCACCACAGTACTTGATGATTTATTCCATGTGTCTGTGGTCCAAAAATTTTTAACAACTTGCCCCTCAGAAGTTTCCAAATATGTCTCAGTGTCCGTGTTTATTTTAAAGTATTAACTGGGATCCACCATAATGAATCCTTTCTTAATTTTAAACACTTGAATCAGGTTACAGCAGGGGTAGGCAAAGTCAGTCCTGGAGGGCCGCAGTGGCTGCAGGTTTTTGTTCCAACCCAGTTGCTTAATTAAAAAAAAAAATCCTTCTCAATTATTTAATTTTAGGGCTCATTAATGCTTTAACTCTGCCATGTCAGGTCATTCTCATATCGTAGATTTTTTTTTCCTTTCTAAGGATATTATCCAAATCATTTGAAGTCTAAAACAGATGAGTAATTCTCAGTCATTCACTAATTTTTCCCTTCATTTTCATTCCAAGTATTTAATTAAACCCATAGTGCATGATAAACATACACAGGTGTACATGGAAACCAGCTAAATGGAGAAATGCTGAATTTCTTTTGTCATTTGCATCTGATTGCTAAAAAGAAGCAATTAAAAACCAAGACTACAGCTGTTTAAGACTAAAATAAGGAATAAGGGTTCAAAATCTTAACGAGCAAGACAACTAAAGTAAAGCTGAAGCGTTACTTGAGCAATAAGGGCTTCTTATGAAGCAACTGAGTTGGAACAAAAACCTGCAGCCACTGTGGCCCTCCAGGAATGACTTTGCCCACCCCTGGGTTACAGTGATCCCTCGCTGTATCGCGCTTCGACTTTCGCGGCTTCACTCCATCGCGGATTTTAAATGTAAGCATATCTAAATATATATCACAGATTTTTCGCTGGTTTGCGGATTTCTGCGGACAATGGGTTTTTTAATTTATGGTACATGCTTCCTCAGTTGGTTTGCCTAGTTGATTTCATACAAGGGCTGTTATTGGTGGATGGCTGAGAAGCTACCCAATCAGAACACGTATTACGTATTAAATAAAACTCCTCAATGATATACGATATGCTTCCCGAGCGGTGCTTCGCTTACTTGAAAGCCCGAACAGCACGTATTGATTTTTGATTGTTTGCTTTTCTCTGTCTCTCTCTCTCTCTCTCTCTCTCTGACATTCTCTGCTCCTGACAGAGGGGGTGTGAGCAGAGGGGCTGTTCGCACACTGGCCTAGAGGATACGGACGCTCCTCTAAAAAATGCTGAAAGACTACCTTCACATTGCTCCCTTCCTTGCAGCTGCTTTGTCCGGCGGTGCTTCGCATACTTAAAAGCCCGAACAGCCCTATTGATTTTTGATTGTTTGCTTTTCTCTCTCTGTCTCTCTCTGACATTCTCTGCTCCTGACACAAAGATATTTTTGCATTCTTTTAATTTTGAGAAAGAACTGTCATCTCTGTCTTGTCATGGAGCACAGTTTAAACTTTTGACTAAAGGGTGTTATTTCATGTCTAGAGGGCCCTAATAATGTTAAAAAATGTATTTAGAAGGTCATAAACAGGTTTTCTATGCTCTAACTGCGAAAACATTAGATTTATAAATAAAGAATCCTACTTCATGGAAATTAATTTATCACGGTAGAGTCTGGAACGGATTAACCGCGATAAATGAGGGTTTACTGTACTGCCCTCCATGTGCATTGGCTCACTAATCGGGTGCATAGCACTGTGGGTAATTCTCATGAAGGGGTAGTTTCACATGTTGCACACAGTTCACACACAAGTCTACTCACAAAGACACTAATATGCCAACACAAAATTGCATTCCATGTTTCCTTTTGCAGCCAAGCTTTGTGTTGTATGTTTAAATGTTTTGACGGGTTTTCCTATAATTTTTACCACACTGGTAAAATGGCTTTCTTAAAACCCATACTGAAAGAGTATACCAGATCAACCAATATATCGCCCAGTACTAGTTCACACACTCTCTCAATTATCTACATATTGGATAATGTATGTGAGCCTTTTATTTAAAGGCCTGGTAAAGTCTAACTCTAAGGGAATCCATCAACCAAAGACATAGAAATAATGAATATAATCTGTAGATATCAGTTGGGACTGCCTGCATACTGATGTCATCATAATATTAAAGATGTGGGTTTCATATGGAAATTCATGAAATTTATAACCAATTTGGATTAAATAGTTCTCTAGTGCCACTTTTTCCAATGTTTACTTACGTGACGGAAATTTGCTGATGTTGTTAGAAACTCTGATTAACATGCGTGCCCCCTTCAGATGGTCACCTCGCTTCACATGTATCTGTTATAAAAATAAGAAAAATGGTAAAAATGCGTGCATCTTCAATACAATTATTAACAAAAGCTAAGGGTTAGGTATTTTTACATAAAAGTAGTATTAAATATGAATGTTATTTGTATAGTAAGAAAATATACTGTAAATATTACATCATTCTTTAAAAGCTACCTGAGATTTCAGAAAAATATTCTTTGTAACTTCCATCTCATTTAACTGAATATTTTTTGCAGGCAACTCTGTTTTCTGAAAAGCACACAAAGCAAAGGTTTCCCATGCAAATCAACATAAAATGTCTGCTGCTGTTGACGCCTGTTCAGAGTCTCTGGTGGCTGAGTAGGGACAGCTTGATGGACTGTAGGAATGTGAGGAGGGCCGGCTGCCTGGCCTGTCTATGAGTGGCAGTACGACACAGTCTGGTTTGTACCTCCTGTCATCGTAAGTGGCGGTCCTCCCAGGTGAGCATCGACATCAGCAACACAAGCACGTTCAGCACCACGATCAGTTGAAGTCAGTACCTCACTTTTGTTTTCAATCTCCATCTTCAGATCACTTGCATCAAAATCGGAGTCCAACAAGTCAGAGACCGATTCAGCAATTAATACGGAAAATGTTGTTTACTGAGTATTTTGGTTTGTGCATTCCCTTCGGTCTCTCGCCAGATGTCGACATTTTAGAGGTTGTTTGCTCTTCGCTACTCACACATGTGCAGGAAATCGAGGTCAAATCAATGAAGCTAACATTCCTTCTAGCAAAGAGAGTTGAACTAAAACATAACAGCGAGTTTTGTCGCCATTTATGGCTGATTACCATCCTCTATGCCTAAATTTAAACAAAAGTCGACATCCGCCCTGAATGAGTTAATGACAGTTACCTTGACCAGTATGTAGCTGTGAAGGATCATTAAATTGGTAGCCATCTCAGCTGGAATCTTAATCTTTTGTGTTTGCAGTTCTGCATACATACTAAACAGAACATCATGGGCATTTCGATAGTTGCCTTAGTGTAAAAAAAATAAAACATTAAGACATCCAGTTAGTGATTTGTTTATCATGCTGTACAAGTACATGCAGTCTGTCAATCTTTATATCATACAGACAAAAATGCAGGCCGAAATACAAAAGAATACAATATAAATCACTGTGCAACGAATAACGTAATGTTTATTTTTTATTAAGAACTAAATAAAGAAACAAAAAATACATGGCAGCATATTGCACTCATGAAACACTATCATAATTTTAGGAAAATGTGAAAAGTTAATATTTCAGGAGACCCCCTCCGTATTACCTGCGGATTGCTCCTCCCGTGCGATTATAATTGCCGTCCTTGCAGCTGCTCGGTACTGCTTCAAAGCCATATACAACCGAAACAAGTACTTTGCATCCTAAAAATATTAGAAAGTTTGTAATTATTATCCTAATCTGCATTTACCTATATTTCATGACTGTATTAAATTGCTAAAATATAAACTTGGAAAGATTAATGATCTAATATAAAGAATTAAACTCCTCCATTGAAAAAATCTTATCTTGGCTTTCTTAAAATTAATAAACCATGAAGTAACCTTTTGTTTAAAATAATCAAACCTGTTTTAAACAAACATTGCTGAATAATAATCCTTTTTCTTCAGTGCCAATTGGATTGTATATATTCACAGTTAAGGGAAAATAAAACATATACAAACAGAAACCAAATACAGTGTGTTCATATGAAACATGCAACCTAATAGCAGAATCTTAAAAACAGGCAACTGAAATCCAGTCCACGAAGGTCACATGGTCTTCATTGTGATTTTAAACCATTAATAGTTTCATTCAAAATTGTAAAGCCTGGATATTTCAAGACTACTGTCTTCACAAATTTCCCACATTAAATAGTAATAGTAATTCCAGTGTCCCATTTCAGTTCCATCTGAGATCTCAATTACCTGCCATTCACGTAACTCAATCTAATCTGCAGGCCATATACTGTACCACCATTAAACTGAATGTTAAACTGTCGTGACATATGGGCTGCTTATACTCCAACTATTTCAACTGCAACACTTAGTTAGGCCTGTGTCAATACTGCACGCTGATGTTTTGCTGATTTTTAGAGGTATGTTACTTTTCACATGCCGTTTAAGTGTACTAAATAGTGACATCAAAATTAAGGATAAGTTCTGTATTTTTACTTTCTCGCAAACGATGTATAGGGAAAGTATTGTAATCATCAGAGATTCGATTTTGATGAATCTTGATGTTTTAGACCTGCCTGACTTTCTCATATATGAAGTATAGGGAAAGTACTGGAATCCTCCAAAAAATCCATTTTGAGATTTTGATGAATCTTGACATTTTAGACCTCCCTGAGTCCGAAAATACCATTTTTGGAATTATATCTGTGTGTGTGTGTGTGTGTGTGTGTGTGTGTGTGTGTATGTAAACACGATAACTTGAGTACGCTTTCACTTGCAGTTGTGCTTGAAAGTTTGTGAACCCTTTAGAATTTTCTATATTTCTGCATAAATATGACCTAAAACATCATCAGATTTTCACTCAAGTCCTAAAAGTAGATAAAGAGAAACCAGTTAAACAAATGAGACAAAATATTATACTTGGTCATTTATTTATTGAGGAAAATGATTGAATATTACATATTTGTGAGTGGCAAAAGTATGTGAACCTCTAGGATTAGCAGTTAGTTTGAAGGTGAAATTCGAGTCAGGTGTCTTCAATCAATGGGATGACAATCAGGTGTGAGTGGGCACCCTGTGTTATTTAAACAGGGATCTATCAAAGTCTGCTCTTCACAACACGTTTGTGGAAGTGTATCATGGCATGAACAAAGGAGATTTCTGAGGACCTCAGAAAAAGAGTTGTTGATGCTCATCAGTCTGCAAAAGGTTACAAAACCATCTTTAGAGAGTTTGGACTCCACCAATCCACAATCAGACAGACTGTGTACAAATGGAGGAAATTCAAGACTATTGTTACTCTCCCCAGGAGTGGTCGACCAACAAAAATCACTCCAAGAGCAAGGCGTGCAATAGTCAGCGAGGTCACAAAGGACCCCAGGGTAACCTCTAAGCAACTGAAGGCCTCTCTCACATTGGCTAATGTTCATGTTCATGAGTCCACCATCAGGAGAACACTGAAGAACAATGATGTGCATGGCAGGGTTGCAAGTAGAAAGCCACTGCTCTCCAAAAAAAACATTGCTACTCGTCTGCAGTTTGCTAAAGATAATGTGGGCCAACCAGAAAGCTATTGGAAGAATGTTTTGTGGACGGATGAGACCAAAATAGAACTTTTTGGTTTAAATGAAAAGCATTATGTTTGGAGAAAGGAACCTTATCCCATCTGTGAAACATGGTGGTGGTAGTATCATGGTTTGGGCCTGTTTTGCTGCATCTGAGCCAGGACGGCTTGCCTTCATCGATGGAACAATGAATTCTGAATTATATCAGAGAATTCTAAAGGAAAATGTCAGGACATCTGTCCATGAACTGAATCTCAAGAGAAGGTGGGTCATGCAGCAAGACAACGACCCTAAGCACACAAGTCGTTCTACCAAAGAATGGTTAAAGAAGAATAAAGTTAATGTTTTGGAATGGCTAAGTCAAAGTCCTGACCTTAACCCAATCGAAATGTCGTGGAAGGACTTGAAGCGAGCAGTTAATGTGAGGAAACTCACCAATACCCCAGATTTGAAGCTGTTCTGTACGGAGGAATGGGCTAAAATTCCTCCAAGCCGGTGTGCAGGAATGATCAAGTTACCAGAAATGTTTAGTTGCAGTTATTGCTGCTAAGGGGGGTCACACCAGATACTGAAAGCAAAGGTTCACATACTTTTGCCACTCACAAATATGTAATATTCGATCATTTTCCTTAATATATAAATGACCAAGTATAATATTTTTGTCTCATTTGTTTAACTGGTTTCTCTTTATCTTCTTTTAGGACTTGAGTGAAAATCTGATGATGTTTTAGGTCATATTTATGCAGAAATCTAGAAAATTCTAAAGAGTTCACAAACTTTCAAGCACAACTGTAGGTCAACAAAATTTTACATACAAGTATTAGGTACAAAACATAGATTTCTATCAATGTTTGGGCTATTTCTGTTAACCAGGAGAGTTGGGATCCGAGAGACAGTGTTTGTGTGTTTGTGGAGGGATGGAGAGTTAAGGCGGGTGGGGGAGTCACGTGATCATCTCCCCTCCCATTCACGTCATTTCATTCACTTCATTTCGTTCCGAGCTGAGCTCCGCCGCTGACGCGGTCTTGCCGTTCTTTTTCCTTACTGTTTAGTCTTCTCTCCTTTACTGATTTATATAAAGGAGACTTGGCATCCGAGAGACTGTGTTTGTGTGTTTGTGGACGGATAGAATTAAGGCGGGTGGGGGAGTCACGTGATCATCTCCCCTCCCATTCACCTCATTTCATTCACTTCATTTCGCTGCGAGCTGAGCTCCGCAGCTGACGCAGTCTTGCCGTTCTTTTTCCTTAGTGTTTAGTCCTCTCTCCTTTACTAATTTACTGTTTACTAGACACAATACTTACTGAATAGTATTTTTTCCTTTAGTGTTTCTACTTAGCGTTTCTTAGTGTTTAGTAGACACGGTGTGCCGTGTTCCCGGCGGTGTTGCAGTTTACTGTTACATTCTACTTCGTTTTTGTACTTTAGTGTTTAGTAGACTTTTACTTTATCTCATTTACTGTTGTTCCCGGCGCTGTTGCCCTTTTTTTACTGTATCTCATTTAGTGTTTGGTAGACTTTTACTTTATCTCATTTACTGTTGTTCCTGGCGGTGTTGCCATTTTTCCCGTTTCTATTTTTTATGTAGCATGTTCACGAATTAGTCATAGAGAAAATGTATATATTTTGGCTCCAGGAGGACAAACCAAAAATGTTGTATATAAAGAAGCTTTATAAGTCGCATGTAGATACATAATTATTCCAACTACTGCAGTGAAGCGCACGTGGTCTGCTAGTAAGTTTATAATAGAGTTCAGAAATCCTAATGAGAGAATGGAACGTAGCAGACATAACCAAAAGTAATGAACGTTACAGCTTCTCACACACAACACATGTATCTCATATCTCTTGTATACAAAGTGATTATGCTACCAGTACTTTACTGTAATTTCTTCCATTGTTTTAATGTGAACTTTCTCGACTTACTAATAAGTTTACCATATACAGTGGAACCTCGGTTCACGAACGTCTCGGTACACGTACAACTCTGTTCACGACCAAAAAGTTCGCCAAACTTTTGCCTCGGTTCACGACCACACACTCGTTATACGAAGAAGCCAGTTTCCCTTTCGGTTTGTGCTAGCCGACGATTTCCGCACGTGTTGCATTGTTCTCGGTCAGATGTGCCTGCCTGCCTGCACGAGAGAGAGAGAGAGAGAGCGAGTGCGTGTGTGCTGCTGAGAGAGCGAGAGAGCGAGCGAGCGAGCGCGTGCTGCTGAGAGAGAGGGGGAGGGTGCGTGCTGCTGAGAGAGAGAGAGAGAGCGAGCCTGCTCCTGAGGCTGAGCAGGGAGCCTGGGTGTTTTGTGTCAGTGTTATTCAATGTTTTTACATTAGTTTACTATTACACTGTGCATTCTATGGTGTAATTAACTATATTTGTGCTTAATCTTTAAAAAAAATATATTTACATACAGTTCGTACGGTCTGGAATGGATTAATTGTATTCACATACAATCCTATGGGGGAAATTGCTTCAGTTCACGACCAACTCGGTTTACGACCAGAGTTTTGGAACGAATTATGGTCGTGAACCGAGGTTCCACTGTAATAGTTTATGTTTCGACTCATAGGCAGCAGCAACCAGTCTGACATGTTGCACGTCTCTGGAGTGTTGCAGCATTATCTGTATCTGTATTTAGCCAAAACAGGTACACTGCAGTATCCCACATAGCTTTGCTAAATACTGTATATAATATGGTGTTCACACAACATCCAAATTGCATAACATTTGTGAGGAATAGCTGGGACAGTCTGGCATCATGGCTAGGATGAGCCCTGTCCCCTTACCTGGCAGGGAGGACAGGATAGTGGATGGATAGGGAAGAAAACCCCTAAAGAGTGCATGCTTCCCCGACACGCTGGCTGGCAGCATTCCTGTGCTGCTGTGCCCATTCCTATGGCGTGGAGCATGCTGGAAGTTGCAGTCCAATGGGACTGCAGAAAGGAGCCTCCAGGCATAAAAGGGGCCACCTCCACTCTCACAGAGAGTCAGCACTGGGAGAGTACGAGAAAGGACTGGGCTTTAGTCGTGGACTGGAAGAAACCTGAGAAAGGTTTTAGTAAATAAAATGATTGTGTTTGCAATGAAACTGTGTTGGTAAAGTTTTGTTAAGGATTTGGGAGTCGTGAGATGCCCCCTACAGATCATACATCCTATTTCATATATTAAAATTCAGTTTGGAATTTCAACACTAACCCATGTAAGTGTTATACTGAGCACTGATGTCAAAATGGGTGAACTTCTCACCTTAAACACAGAGGACACACATAAACATGCAGGAAGCCAATTTAGCTCTGTGGCATTTGAGGACTGGAATAAGACAATGTTGAATTGATCGGATGCATAGATTCTTTCATAACTGGAGCTGGGCACCTACAGTCTATTCATGGGTAAAATAAATTTCAAATCTGGTTCATTACAAAATTATAATGTAACTTCAATATATGGTCAAATTATGAGAAAACAAATGTGAGTACTGAAGCGCATCATATCCCACATCTAATGAGGTCCAGCTACAGCTAAAAAATGTCAGATCCCCTTTCGTACAAAATGGTACACATCCGTTATCCATGCACATGTACAGAAAGTCAAGGATAAAAGGACCACAGTTGATAGGAAAAATGACTGAAATGGTGACTCTTTGGAAAAGAACCTGCTCTCTTCACAGAATAAACATCACATAAGAGAGTCATACACACAGTTACATAAAAAAAACACACATGCAATTGCACAAAGGAGTATTTTCATCCTAAAAACACAGGCGGCAGGATCTGCAACTGATGACTAATGAAGGGTTGACACAGTGGATTACGCTAGGTTTTACTAGAACACTAACTGCCTGCATTCTTAGGATTTATTGTAGCTACTCACAGAGAGAGACTATTGGCACATCAGAGTGAAATGAAGATGAAAGCATCAAGAGAAACAAAACACAAAAATAAAAAACATGGTTAAAAATAATTAAAGGCAAGTCACAAAAAATGGAGATGTTAGGCTTTTAAAAATATTAATATCATGATTCACAGAGATCCATGTACAAAACAACATGACAGTAAACCAAACGCTGAGCTATAATAAACCTGATCAAGTACATTAATTATGTCCATTCTCCTCCTACCTGAAAACATGCCTTCTAATCAAACTGGGGTGACAGTCTGGAGTTGAGTGCTAATATGAAAGGAGTTCAAGACTCCTTAGAACATCCATTGGATGTCCTTTAACACATTACATATCTGTGCTCCTATATGCGCGTGTGTATGGATGGAATTTGGCTGCATATTAGGAACTGTAGTCATGTAGAAGAGACTGTGGGTAGCATAAAATTTCAATGACCTCATGAAGAAACTTTGGATAAACATCCATCCATTATCCAACCTGCTATATCCTAACTACAGGCTCATGGGGGTCTGCTGGAGCCAATCCCAGCCAACACAGGGCGCCAGCCCACCGCAGGGCACACGCGCGCGCACACACACACACACCAAGCACACACTAGGGACAATTTAGGATCGCCAATGCACCTAACCTGCATGTCTTTGGACTGTGGGAGGAAACTGGAGTGCCCGGAGGAAACCCACACAGACACAGGGAGAACATGCAAACTCCACGCAAGGAGGACCCGGGAAGCGAACCTGGGTCTTCTAACTGCGAGGCACCAGCACTACCCACTGTGCCACCATGCCGCCCCCTTTACAATTAATGTGTAAGTGCAACTCTGTTTTAAACTGGAGTTTTCAGTATATTGTCTTTACAAAACCAGTTCAAGTCATAATGAGATATGGGGTAGAGGCTGGTGATGGAAACTGGCTCTTAGGATGAGAAAAGTAGCTTCTCTGATGAGGAAGAATTTCATGATTGTGAAGGAGTTTGTAAAACATGGGACACATGTAATAGGCCTCACCTTTACACTAACAGCACTGGCTCTGGAACCAGATGTCTCCACTGTGGGTGTTCTCAGTATTGCTTTAGAGTTTTTTACTTAGGGTTCCTGGCAGGAGTGGGATTCTAGCAAACTCTTTACTGAATGCCATCAGTGGTAGCATCAGTAGCTGAGAGAGCTGTTCTATTGACTCTGACTTCAGTTTAGAAGAGGAAACTTTAGGGTTTTGTATGCCCAAATGTACCCAACAACCATTCAGAGTATTTTGCCCATTTAGAGGCAAGCCTTTAAAGGCTATCACTTACCAGAGTGGCTTGATTGAAAGGAATGACCAGCCTGGTCTACACTCAAGTGGTGAATTGCTAAGTATGGGACATGTATAACAGCACTCTATTCAAAAACAAAGTTGCATGAAAGTGTGCCTGATATCAGAGTACCTCAGGTTCAGAGGTGAATGGTGCACTCAGTAGTCATGTCATCTGATATAAGGCTATTTGTTGTGGACATTTTGGTAAAGAGAGGTGCTAAGCTGTCAACTGATCATTGGCTGAGATTACCAGCACATGGGCCGAGCCAGAAGACCCATCTGTGTAGCAATGAGGCCTGTAGCCTGGCTAGCAGATGCTCCTCTTCAACATACTGTTAACTTGAATTATCATTCATTTAAGAGCATCTTATTTATCTGGGAGAGTGTAGGACCCAAGTTAAGATTTCAGCAATATAGGCAGCGGCTGCCTGTTATGAAGGCTATGATCAGTGAGTGGACTCCAATGGTAAGTGAAGTTGTGATGTAAATTAATAAGGCCATCCATGGAGTGTTAGCAAGAGGGTCTCTATATAAGCCAGAAAGTAAGCAGCACAGCAAACACACAAGAGATGTGGTATTAGTGAAAACCATGGTGTAAATGGAAAGTCATGGAAAATGACTTTTCAGAGGCTTCATTGCGGTTGTAGCAGAGTATTCAGTGACTCAGGAATGGTATGTAGAATGTCATCCAGGCTGTTCCCAGCAAGAATAGAAAAATGTTGAATTCAAATATTTTCAGTGACTTTTAAAGAGCTAGAAAACCAGTAGGGTATGCTCTCCAGAGTAGAAAACATCTGGTGGGATAGGTCCATTTACATTCTTGATTTCACTGCGGAGATTAAAAATATTCTGTAATAGCAAAACCACAAGTGAACAATAACGGTATATTCTACGTATTAAGAAATGAAATCTTTCAGGGTAAGTTACAGTATATGCATAGTTATCTAGAAAGAAGACTCCCGAACCTGGAATTTAGGAAGAGTAACATAAATTCTGTCCTGTTCTTGGAACACTGGATTTTTGTTTTTACATTGATATGTAAGGATTTCTAGGGTTTGCCTGACATGTCTAAATGTTTTGTGGACTTGAGAAGACTTATCACTATGCATCCTATGATATTTTATAGGAGGTGTTTCTGGTGCAGTGAATCAGGGGCCTGTGGTGCTGCAAGGTTTTTAAAAACAATGGACTGGCTCAAACTCTGTGAATGAAGGTATGCAAGAGAAAAGCTGCGTGGCCACAGAGAAGTTAATGAGGGATTGTGTGTTGCAGGCATGGATTGCAGTTAGCACAGTCATCTCTGAAATTTGGCTCTGTAGATCATTTGGTGTAACAGCATTCACTGGGTATTAAAAAGATCTTAGTAGTAAGGAGAAAAGAGAAAACAAGAAAGGAAAAAGAAAAGTTCGAGAACGAGTGAAGGAAAAACTCAAACGAGAGAGGAAGTGAGAGAGAGTTGCAAAACTGGGGATCAAGCCAGTGCAGAGGAACGGAGGCGAGGTGGTCAGGATGCCTCATGAAGGAGTGAAAGGAACGGCACTCCATGGTCCTACTGAACATTATGAGGTGCAGGAATGGCCGATTACTCCCGGGATCGTTCTATATATGAAAAAGGATGGTGGTGGAATGAGGGAGTTCTTGCTGTTAATTAATGCCATTATTGAATATCATGACTTGTTGCTGCTCTCATTCTGCCACAGCAGACTGTTGATTTTCTGTTTTTTCTAAGACCACCGTCAAGATGTTTTGGTGACCTAAGCAGGCCTACATGACCGAGACCTTCACCTTTCTTTATTTTCAGGTTAGCTGGTCATGTGGCAGCTTATTTTGTGTCTCATTATTGTTTGGCTGCTCATTAAGGAAAAAGAAACAACTAAGAGGTCTGAGTCACGTCAATTAAAACAAAGGCAAAACAAGTTAATCAGCAGCAAAAACTGGTCACTAATTAAGAAGATGGTTAGAATGAAAACCTGCAGCCACTGTGGCCCACCTGGACTGGAGTTGGACACCCCGATTTACATGGAAGAGTAAAAGCAATCATGAATTAAGTGTAACACCTGCAATGGATTATATTACTAAGTTTGGAGAATCAAAGAAACTTTTTTTAGGTAGCTTGACAGTTTTGGGGACCTCTCAGTAGGGCCATTGTTCCTCTGGATCAGAAGGAACCAGCTGAAGTGGCTTAGGCATCCAGAAAGGAAACTCCTAAATACCTCCATTGGGAGATTCATCAGCATGGTTCACTGGGAGGAGATGCAGGAGCAGACATTAAATCTCTCAGTTGACCTAGGAGTGCCTGGGAACTCCACAAAATGACCCCGAGATTGTTCCTCGGGTGTGGGAGGTGAGGTCTAGTATGAGCAAATCTTGCCATTGCACCCGAAACACACTGAAAAATGACTTTTTCTGCTTTTAAAGTTTTAAAATGTTATATGATGCAAAAAACTGCTTATCAGAACTGTTCTTTTTGCAGTTTTGACAACTTTTCTTTCAAAGGTGTATGCAAAATACCGTAAAATGTTTGGAACCAGAACCACATGCTTGCTTTTAAATTCTCATTGAGATTCTAAGGCCAAAATCATAATGTAGCTGTGATGTTTTGTATTTTATTTTGGTGAAACTCATGTCGACAATATAGTTAAGGACATATATATTTGTATATTGACACATTGACATATAATTTTAATGTGAGTATTAATATCTTATAATCTGACCAATATTTTAGATTACCTGATTATAATACATATACATGTATAAAAACAAAAGCAGGGATTTAAAACTCAAGATGGCCCGTAGCCTGACCCTCTTTTTTATTTTATCAGTCAGGTGCTGAGAGTACATTAACAAAGACACGACTCATTAGTTACATAAGAAGTGGCTAAGAAAAACCCCTCCTGTTACAGATAAGAGGTGACTGTCCTTGCTGGGCACAATCTGTGAATAGGAATACAGAGGCAAATGTTCCCAGAGGATCTTCAGTTCACTTGGTGGTACCATGGGTGTAAAAATTCTACTTTAGATGTTGCTCTGGCCACAAATGGATGAAGTTTGGCAATAAGGACGAGATCATTGAACATAGCCATAACAAAAGGTATTTTGAGAGCTAACCTTTGTTAAATAAACATTTACCCACTAATAAAAGTACTTTAGCATGAATGGAATTAAGAGAGAATATACATTTTACTGTTCTCTAAGTTTGTTAAATACCCCTTTGTGGTTAACACATACAGTACATGGTATGGACAAATGTAAGCTGAAGTTCTCATTGTGTGCACAAAGATGGCACCAGCAACGATGTAAATATCCGTGAGATGTTAGTACATATGTCTAAAAAATGGTTAATAAAAAGGGACACAAATAAGAAAAACAACGCCACTTAGAAGACGAGGGTGAGTGGCTCCAAGCAGATCACACTGCAAGTGATGCAAGAAATGAACACTGACAGTGTTAGGTCAATGAGACTTTGTATTATCAGTAGCAAATAAACATCACATTTTGTGTAATTAAGAATGTACATCTTTCAAAAACGGTACAGTATAGAGTAACAAAAGCATTTTGCAGACAGAAATGATGTTATAGCACAAGCATTTTAAGGAAGCAGGCACATTTACTTGTACATACTGTATGCTGCTTTCTTTTAGCAATTAGCCTGTGAGAAATCAAATTAATGAAGTTGTTGCACAAGTCTGATTCATGGAAGGTACCAACTTTAAATTTTGGCTGCTAAAGTGAAAAGCAGAGAAATGGGAAAAAAACCACACCTTTAACAAAATGATTGCGATGGAGTGTTGTTTATGTGTGTGATTTCCTGGGAGCGACTCACAGTCCTTTTCTAAATTGCAAAGTGTTTTATTAAGGACAAAGCAATATATGAGACAGGTATACCAACATCCAATTTGTAGTAGTGGAGTCTTAGTGGCGAGGCATGCAAAATATAGTTTATTTTTGACTCAAACAATATGTGCAGATTAGGCTGGCAACTCTAAATTGGCCAAGCCTGAATGAGTGAATGAACATGGGCTGTGAAGTCCTGGTGCCCCTTTCAGGGTTTGTTCAGTACTTATGCTCTGTGCTGCAGTAATTGGCTCAAGATCCCTGTGCCTCTGTATTAAAATAAATGGATAAGAAAATTGAATGAATAAATGCATACATAAATTTACATTTATCTATTTCCTAACCTGCTGGATGGATGGAGTTTAGTGTTGTGTAGATCTGGTGTTTACCGCGGCAGCATTAGATGAAAAGTGTGGGTCGTCGCAGAGCACAAACCTACACTCGCTCATACTAGAGTGTTTTATAAGCATCCGATTAATCCTAATCATTGAGATGTGGGAAAAAAACAGGTCCATTTGGACAAGTCCAGATGTAAACCACACTAAGACATCTGTTAGGCCAGGATTTGAACCCTTGCACTACAGCTGCAAGTAACCACTGAACCACCTATATACTTTTGTATAAAGAGGTGGGCAAAAGAAGGTTTACAGTTGTGAGTGCACAAAATGCAGAGTTTATTCTTGCATTGTTATTTATTCATTAATTGCTGTACTGTTTATTTGTATTATTTGTATTCTTATTATTAACTAGCTGCGTAAGCCCATGCTGTAAAAAGCCTGGGGTCCTAGAAACCATGGATTCTGGCACTTCAATCAATCAATCGCATTGGCTGTGCATCAGCGACTAAGCGAGTTTCTCTTTTCTCAGCAGTTTCACTTTGGTGACAGAGTCGCTTTCTTTGATCTTCATGCTGTAGCCTTGCACTTTTGAGCTGGACAGACAGACACACAAACTTCCACACATAGACGTTTATATATAAGAAGTGTGCTTGAGTGTAGCAATCATAACCTGCATGTCTTTCTCCATACAAAGAACCGTAAACCTACTTTTGCCCACCCCTGTATATAAAGCATGTGTTTTTAAGCTAAATGTGATTTGTGCTTTTGACTACATTAAATTTGGAAATTAGTATGGCAAAACCTATCAGTGGGAAGTACACTATATAAAATGAACTAAATTTTGTACACTGCTGGTTTCCTATAACAAATAGAAGATTATTTTGTTTTTGCAAGTTAAATAATTAATCTGGAACAACATTCAAGGTCATTTGCCAGAGTGCTTACATAATTTGTTTAAAATCAAGAAATGTTTTCATATTTAACTATGTTATATACATTTAAGCATAGTTGTAACAGAAATGAAGAATGGAATCAAATACTGAAGTTATGTAAAGTCAAGTTTATGTAAACTGTATGCGTCTTAATGTGTTCTCTAGTAGCTTTAGTGGGAGTATTAATTGTCTGTTATCTTAGATATCCCTGAACAAAATGGTATTGTGCATCACAGATAGTACAAGTGTGATAACCACGGGACATTCAGTGAGAGTTGGGTAACTGGCTGATAAAACCTGCTTAAGCTACTTGATTATTTGCTTTAATCAAGGTACTGATGATAAGCCTAGTTAAAGTATTAAATATTCTTCTGCATGTGGATTAAGGCAGATAATATTCTATTAGATATTTAACCTTAGTTGTCCATCAATATTTGAACAACATCCAATGTGTGTTAACATTCCCACAGTTCAGCTATTGTGAGCAGTCTGCTTTGTAAGAACCTGCCCTTTCATTATCTTCATTTGCACCAAATGGTTACAGCACAGCATCGACACAGACACCGCACACTGGCTTCCTTGAGCCTGCTGTTGTCAGGGTAGGCTAAGGGACAACGTATGGTAATGAATGAGATGCTGACACCTGCGGGAAACGGATGAATAGAAACTTGACTTATTGTACTTGTGGCAACCAGAAAGCATGTGAGATATAAATGAGGCAACATTACCATTTTGTTCACTAGCAGGCAAATCTTGGACTTTTAATTAATGGATTAATGAAAAATTTCATTAATTAATTTAATCGATTCATTTTTGACCACAGTAATGTTTAGATAACCAAAGAGAAAACAATTCTTATCTAGTCAAAAGGACAGATTTATACTGGTAGATATTTTTCAAACACTATGCATGAGCAATTAAATAGTAGAGATGTTCAGCAAAAATTTTGTCTATTGATCTTCAAAATACTGTCATAAAATGTATGCTTTAAAAACATTAAGCTCCTCATGTTTAAAAACTAATAATTAAGCTAAATCTAATACTAACTATAAAGGCAGTAACTGAAACTGAAATTTTATCCTATTTATTCTAATTTCCCGTCGTATTTTACTTGAAATGAAATGCATTTAATAATTTGAGACATAAAAGACAGTATTATTCCGTATCAGGTCAAGTTTTTTTACTGGGGAACAGGCACAGCAAATTTATTTTTGAAATCTGTCTGCTAGTTCCAAATCATGAAAAAACTTTCAACCAAAAACCTCCATGTTCTTACCTTTGGCATTCCATCACTTTCGCCCATCAAGTAATCAATTAGCTGATTGGTCAGGGATTCATCTCTTGCTTGTCCAACCTTTTCCGATAAAAAAGAAATAGACATATTTACTACAATAAAGTATATGAACTACAAAAGAGATGTTCAAAAGCACATTTTAAAAGATTAGCAAACATTAAATATCAGTTTTAAAATAACTATGTTGTACACCCTTCTTAAATATTTTTGTTTTTCTGAATTTCGATTGATTGGGGAAATAACTTACAAAAACTATGACTTGAATCGTATCCTTGAAGAGTTTTCTTGAAGAGTTATTCAGAATATGATAAGATGGATGGGCAACATTGATGAACCCTCATTTTTTAGTCCTTTACACTGGTTTAAAATGGAATTTGACTACGGGTTTTGGTTGTCTCACACAAAAACGAACTCTTCTTGTTCAGAAGCAATTCAGCTGTTACTTTTGCTCTTTCGTGGAATTGTGCACGATCACCTGAAGGACCTCTCTGTTATTGGCTCTATTCATCATTCCCTCTTTCTTAAGGAGTGTCCCGGGTGCTGCAACTGAAAGGCACCCCACAGCACACAGTTGTCTCTACCAAGCCTCATGATAGAAACAAACTTATATAGCTGATGAGCTGTGTACAATTTGCACTAGGAAAATCCTTTGAAAGGCCTAAGATTTGTTTAGTTTTAATCAAGCCACAGGTCACAGAACGTACCACATGCTATCTTGTAAACTCTTATTATACTTGAGAAACTTCCCATTTAGCCTTTCTCCTGCCTTCAACAGTGATGTGCTGTACACTGTACTGTACCCCTATTTAATGATGTTGTTATTTAGTTTTTTTACAAAACAGGACATTTTTGATGCGAACAGGCCAATCAGGCCTACAAGGCTCACCAATCCTGTCCACCTAATTTCTTCAAAATGACATAAACTCAAGTTTTGAATGTCCCAAAGTCCTACTGATCACCACACTGTTTGCTAATTTATTCAATGTGTCTGTGGTTCTCTTGATGAAGAACAACTTTACAGCAGTTGTCTGGAAATATACCCTTAATAGGTTTCATACTGTGTCACTATGTTCCTGTTGAATTCATTTTAAAGTAACAGCCTGGATTAACTGTACTGAATTCTTTCACAATTTTAAAAACTAGAATCATATTACCTCTTAGTATGCATTTGTCTAAACTGAAGAGGTTCAACATCTTTCCTCATACCACAACCCCTGCAGACCTGGAATAAGCCTCTTCTCTGGGACTGTTTCTAGTGCTGCTATGTCTTTTTATAGAATGAAGACCAAAACTGCATCATCACAATACTCCAGATGATGACTAGCCAGTGTGTTATAAAGCCTGAGCAAAAACTCCTTGGACCTGTACTGTACACATTGTGCTATATAACCTAACACTCTGTTTGCCTTCTTAATGGCTTATAAACACAAGTTTACTATTACTCCTAATTCCTTCTCATACGTTGCAATTTTCATTTTCAGACTTCTCACTGTGTATTTAGATCTAACATTTTTACTTCATATGTGTAATACTTTGCATTTATTTACTTTAAGTTTCATCTACCATAAATCTGCCTAAGCCTGTATGCTGTCCAAGCTCCTCTGTAATGATTCAATGGATTCTAGAGTATCTGCCAATCCACCTAGCGGTATCATCCACAAACTTAAACAGCTTGTTGTTTATATTCCTATCCAGATCATGTATATATATTAAAAATAGAAGAGGCCCTAGGACTGACCCATAAGTGACACTTCTTTTAATATCACCAAATTCTGATAAGGTTCCTCACCATAATCCTTAGCTTCCTATGTTTTAACCAGACTACTTACCTACAGACCCATCTAGTTTTGCTAGCCTCTCATGTGGGACCTTATCAAGTACCTTCTGATAAGTTCTTGGTCACTTCCAAGCTATTCTGCTCAATTTGATGGGAATTTCATCTATAAGAGGTCTGTAACACTCTGTACTCTAATGATCTGATTGTGCTGCTCAAAAAAGACCTTCATTCTATAGATTATTACAACCCTCCCTAATGTTATACTTTGCTCTCTATCTCAAAAATACAGCACACAGCTGTATGAAAAACTCCTTAGCCATCACAAGAAAGAGGCTCTAACATTGAAAACTAAAAGTGGATCTTATACAGGAAAGTCTACTCATTTTGAAGTGGCCATATTGAGTCTTTAAAACGGCATCAAAAACTGACTACACTTTAGCTGAACTCCGTTAGAAATGTTGTAACATGATTTTTTTTTTCCAATTTATACATGCAAACAAATGTCCTATATTTTCATATCTGATTTAGACATTTGCCCCTAAAACATAACAAAATATAGAGGATATTGTTGTAAAACTCACCGTTTCTATTGCCATTTCAATTGCCATGTTATCTTCAGTATTTGGGGTTTTAAGAAAGTGTTTTAGTGCCTGAAAAGAGACAATTAAATGTTTGGTCAAAGTCCAGCTACAGTTGGGCTTCATCTAATGTAGCAGTTACAGTTCTAAAACCATAGTAACATTATGTGGTCTTCTTGAGAACACGTGCAGCATAAGTCATAGTGGACACAATATATAAATTAAGCAATATTGCTAAAAAGAACTACAGGGATTAATTACAATGGTATATAAATTTTCTATAATTAATGCTTTATTATCACAAAGGCTTCTTTGTATTTTATTTAATTGTGTTAAATAAGATCTGTTTTGGAAGAAAATATGTGATAAATGTAATGGATGGTATCAAAAACAGCATTGTTCATATCAAGTCATTTCTCAGGACAGAAGAAGTATAATGTATTTTCTAAAATGTATAAAATCTGTCTGTCATGAAAACAGATTGGCACACCCTCACTTCATGAGAATACTCCAGCCTTGTAAACCTCCAATTCTCTTGCCTTGAATCTCGCTCTACTCTAATTAACCTAACATTCTCCATTAATCCAGTACAGGAACATGGGATTCTGAAACCTAAGTTATTAATCTCTTTTGAATCAAAGGATATATATTTTTCTACAGAAAACTATGTTATAAATAAAAATTCTGAACAATCTATAAGTTATACAGTATAAAGGAAAGTATGATCTAGTTAGAAAAATTACTCTTGATGAGAGAACAGTTTAGAACCTTTCATGCTCACCCTTGCGTATTGACCACAAAGCAGAAAAAACTTCCCCGCCAAAAAGTGTTTCTTTTCTCCTTCAAAATACAGTGCAATGCTCTGATAGTCCTCAGTAGTAGCATCAGACCCTAAATAAAACAATAACTATGAATATAAAGCATTCAGATCCTTAAAGAAAATCTACAGCTATTGATTGGACCTCCATATGATTTCACACATATGGAGTGTTTTATCTTACATGCTGGTTTCTGACAACACTTTGTTATTAATTAATTTCCCACTGTCATGTATCCAGGTTGGCAGTTTGAAGTTTCTGGTACATGGAGTCTCCCCGGCATCAGTGAGCACAACGCAGGAACCAACCCAGAGCTCCAGTTCATCCCAGAACGCATTCATAGAAACACACTCACTCATATATAGCTAACTGAAATCTGCAGACTATTTCAGATCATTCAATCATGCCACACAGACCTTAACCATCATTAGACAGACTTTGCATCATTCATTAAGAGTACATTTTGTAAGTCCAGTCAGCATGTTGTTCACATTCAAATCTGTGTGACACACTGGCTGCCTTACCAGTGTTAGATTTCAAAGCAGGCCAGTTGCGTCATGAAATTTAAAGCAGTATTGAAGTCCATTTCAGTTGTAAGTGATGGAAAAGGAACATTGCATCTTGAATCAATAAAGCCACAGTGAAGTGACAGCAAGGGATACATGCACAGAAAGATAAGTAAGCAAAATATTATTATTTCTAAATTATGTTTATTCAACAAAGATATAATGACAGAGTCCACCATATCGCATTAACATGTCACACCTACCAATGATATCTGCATAAATCTCCATCTGACTGTGCTGTTGAGCAAGCTGAAATGCTTCATCATTACATTTTGACATAACCAAAAACTGGATTGCTGATCCATAGTCACTTAAACGCAAGAAAAACCTGTTGGAAAAAAAAACAAAACAAAAAACAAAACTTAGTAGTCTTACATTTTAGGGATTAATTTCAATATCTCTCCTGACAGTCAATGTTTATTTCGCCAAATACCATTCTTAAAGTACAACTAACATGAAAATCTACAAACAGGAAACACATGAATTAATATTTATTACAGTATCACAACATAATAATATAAGAAATTTGACAAATGAGAGACCATTCATTAGCGAAGCTACCCAACACACCCAGATACTTCTTCGAGGTTGTTAAATTTTCTGCTTCAACTATATGACTTGGTAGTTTGTTCCTGATTCTCACAGCTCTTTGAGTAATGAAGTGCATCATAGCTTTAGTCTTACAAACACAATGTGACATTTTCATTCTATACATCTAAATTATGTTATGAAATAATGATATGAAATGAGGGAATACATTAAAAGTATTCCGTTTTTAAAAAATGTCTTCCATACTTTATGTATTGAAGAACCTTTATTGTGCATGAAACTGAATGTAGTACGGACCCATAGAGTGACATAATGATTCGATGGTGACAAAAAAAAGTGAAAATATCCTATATCTTTTTCAAAATGTCTAAATTAAACTCTCACATACATTTTCTACCTTCATAAAATGAAAATAGTTTAACAAATATTTCCATTTTGTTTCATATCTGTCGACATAGAGTTTCATCTTTTTCCAGTGATAACATTACACAGGTATATGCTAACACAAGAATGAAATTTGGAAATTATTAATTTATAACAATCATAACACAACACAGGGCAACTTACCAAATGATTGAAGAAATGGTGTGCCAAATGTTGCATAACTCTTGCTGATCATTGCAGCAAAGAGTGACGACATGCTGCATTTTGGTCACAAATTCAAGTAAAAATTTCGATGTAGTCTGTAAATGTGACAATAAACTTAAATCTAAACTTATTTTTTTTTTACAATTGGAACACAAAGCACCTGTTTACACAATAATTCCATCTGGAAACTTCAGCTCTTTTTCGAAGTAAAACAATGGCATCAAGAAATGTATGGTTGACAGCAGTGTTCTCCCTAATCTGAATCTGAGTGGTGAACAGTTATTGAACTGGTCATGTACTTTTCATAATACAGACAAAGATCCTCGTAAGACTACCTTGTAGCAGAGCACCTTGGATCATCTGTGGTAATGGCATCTGCTCTGAGGCTGAATATTCAGAACAAATGGGTAAGGAGACACACCGAGGTAGCAACTGTTTGTCACTAGGGTAAGAGGCAACTCAAATAGCCTGGTCACATCCAAATGAGTTAAATGGGTAATTAGTGTGAGTGTCTTGGGAGTTCATAGCAGATAACTCTATTTGGGATGAATTAGTTCATTCCAGACCTGACACAGTAGCAGCTGTGTCAGTTTGTCTAAACATGGATCTGGAGATGATTTAAGACTGTATACTTTAGAGTATGTTTTCTTAAACTATGGTTCATGACTCAAAGTGTGTCACGGTTTCTGGTACTGGATTGTGAGTTGCTGTTGTATTTAATGGAAATGGGTTACAGTTTAATTAAGCAACTGACATTGCTCCAATGATTGTCCTCAATTACCTCCCTGACAATTCTACCCAATTCTCCAAAGGAGAAGCAGCACTGACAATCAACTAGGTATTCAACAAGGATTGGGTCTCAAAGACAATAAAAAGGCTAAGATCAAGTCATGACAAAAAAAAGAAAAAAAGAAACTGCACCTTAGAGCATCTTATAACAGGTGCTGCAAATGCAGGAAGGTTTGGGAGTACAGCTGCAGCTATGTTCATTTAAGGTGAATAGACGATTTGACTCCAGTGTTATCAGTGATTTTAATGGACAGCTAAAGATTGGAGAGTAGTCATTCTGGGCATAAAAGGTTTGCCTCTTGTGTGCAAATGTTGCTGCACTTTTGACCACATGTGACTGTGATCTGTCGAGTGCACTGTAGTGGTTTAGGTGACAACACAGCAGATGAAGTGGGAATTGGCACATTCTGATCTCAAGTCATGGTTCCGGCCCTTGAAATGAGTGGCTTGCTGTCTGTAGCCGAGGGGAAAGAGCTGTTGTAAGTTAAGGAATTTAAATAACTGAGTGTCATTCACGCATAAGGGTGATGCTGATAACTGAGACTGATGTATCAATGGCACACTGAGGACGTCTTACTAGTGGTGCACAGACAGAACCTTTAATCTACCAATCAATCTAAAAAGCCTTCCCCTCACCTATTGTCATCACTGCATAAGCAGTCCATGGGGTGATACTTACTTGACATGACCAAGTGAGGACACTGGAGCATAGCTGCAGTCCAAACCTAAGAACAGCTAGTTGAATATAAAACCAAGGAATGGGCTTATAAAGCTACCCAGGACTACAGTCAGACTCACACAGAGTGGAAGGCAGAAATTAAAACTTCTCGGGTGGGTGAAGAAGCAGCCTTGTAACACATAAGACAAACTACAGGAGTGTGCTTAAGCACAAACACAGACGGGAGACCCAACTATTCAGATACAGAGCATAAGAGATATTAATTAGCTTGAATACTGTTGCTTTTGCCCAAGACCCCCGTTAACTCTAATGTATTTTGTTAATGGATAGCAGCTCCTTCAGTTTTTTATGAAGTGGCTTCTGGATGTGTTCCATTGTTTACAGAGTACCTGTATAGAACTGCAAATGACTGCAAACGTGCTGTACCTTGCTACCATCTTGGCCCCTTCAATTGACTGAGTATCTCTGACAACTCGCACAGCTTCTTCTGGGTTGTTCAGGTGATCCAGGTGTATTCGAATGACGTTGTCCCAGTCTTTTGCATTTTCATATGCCATTGCAGCTTCTTTATACCTAAGCAATGAATCAATATTAATTAATAATTATGAAATAAGTGTCTTTAATATTCAATTGGTAATCAGTTATGTATATAAAGTACATTACAAGCCTCAGACTGCAATTCAGTTATTAGAATCTCTGTAAAGAGTGGAGTCTGAATGTCAAAATAATTTTAAATTGTTTAACATTGGCAAGAAATGTATGTGGTAACATATGTTACTGGCAATGTATGAAAAGCAGGGGTTATATAGAATGCCTAGGCAATATATAGAATTCCTGCCGTTTTTGTGCAAAGTATGAAATATCTATATATTCTACTAATATTTCATCGTAGAATCGTCGTTGTATGTCAATATGTCATGATTCCTTCTCAGACAGTACACCTTGCTCTGCCATTTTCATACAGCACAGTATGGGCTAAAGTCTTTGCTGAACAAATTCAAAGTAGTGTATTTTGTCACTTCCGAACAAAGACTAAAATGCAAATGGGGAATTTCGAGCGTCGAAAGTCATGTGGCATTAGAAATGTCATTAGCGGGAGTATTTTAGACTTTACAGGTTTGTCTTTTGGCATTGCATAGAATGCCTAGGAAATGCGTGAAATATTAATCGTTTCATACTTTGACTTCCAATTTTCGGCATTCTATACAATGACTTCTTTTCATACATTGCCCATAACATATACATTATGAATTAAAAATGTAAGCATTGCTTAACAGTGTATTCATTCAAACAGTTGCCAAACCACCCCAAGTGGCTCCTTTCAGTTTAGAGAAGGTACAGTTTTACCCTAAGGTTCTCCCATACTGCTGAGATTCTCACCTCATCACATTGTATCTCAGCAATCCTGTGTAAGAACCTCAATTTGGCCATTTGATCTCAGCAACCCTGTGTAGGAACCTCAATTTGGCCATTTGTACTTGCTATCTCATCCTTTTGGTCACTACCCAGAGCTAATGACCATATTGGTTCCAGTTAAGCCAACGAGAAGCACACAGAATTCCGTGTTCTTGCCAAGTGCCTCGTTGGGTGACCATTGTAGTCCAGTAGGGCTCAGTTTTAAAAGCTCAGTGAGGCCGCCATGTACGTTCGCCAACCACAGGGAGCGGGGTGAGGGTCAGGTGACAGGCGAGTGTGAGACAGATCCAGGCACAGAAAGAAGAAAAATGCACATAGTATAAAGAAAGCTGGCAAATGAAAATGTAGGATGGATGAATAGATATTACACATTTTTCAAAGTAACAGAATATGAATGTGGTATTGTAATCTAGGAAGAGAGAATCTGAAGAGGCTTCATTCTCCAGCACCCGACCACAGTGTCTCAAAGGAGATTAATAGGTGAGTTTTTGCCTTTCAGCATTTCAAAGGTCGAGAGCACATTGCCATGTTGGTAAAGAATTGTTTAGCAAACAAAGAGTAAGCTGCGGACCTGAAATTAACATGATGGCCTCCAGAATGTTCTCATTTCAGCCCAACACAAAGCCTTGTGAGGCTGCTCCTACTGAGAGATGGCCTGAAATGAAAGATGAACCCTTGCATGGTCTGCAATGAAAATGTGCTAATTATACAATATAAGTCAGGAAAATACATGCCAATTTTGTGTTCATGTTTGTGCTTAAAATAAGGATGGGGGAAATTAAAAAGACAAGTGTATAGTAATCACAGACCAATTTTTTTTTTTATTAGCAAACATATTTTGGGGAAAAATTGAACAGATATTCTTAACTATAAAACAGTCCTTTGTAACTAAATAAATGTAACAGTTTTGTTATATAGAACTAAATTATAATGTGTCTCACAGTTTTTAAAAGGTAAAGGTTTTGATAGCTTGAAAGAATTGAACTGTGTGGTGTTCAGACAGGCCACATTTAGGTTTACAGGAAAATATTAATGAAATGAAGGTAAAAGGTCCACCATCTTTTAAGGACATTTCAGTTTATATTCCTTTATCTTTGTTAGGTGACATTTCATTGAACTCGCCAAGTGTTTGGATTGTGAAAGAATCAATAGTAACAAAGAAACATTACATATAAAAAAAATCATTCATCTTAGTGATTGGTCCAATTGAAGTTATAAACAGTTTTTCGTTATAATAAATCACACTTCCAAAGTGAAGCATTGGCCTTTCTCTAAATGTATTCAATTGAAATTGGTCTTTTAGAAAGTTCACTTGCAGTGTCAGGCACGTTAGCATAAATGTATTTGTCAGCACTAGATGCAAAATACTAAATATGTAGCACAGCATCTTATCATTAGAGGCTCCTGGACAAAGGGCCCCAGGGAACAAGGGTCAAAACTTTCATCCATTCTTTCAATTGTTAAGCAACAGTGCCTGACCTCACACAGACACGGCAGAGAGGGAAGGCTAGGAGCTCAAAGAAAAAGCTGAGACATGTGATTGTTTTCAATTACAGGCTGCCTGTTGTTTCTGTATTGTAGAAGGAAGAAAAAACTCACATTTTTTGTGGGTCACTGACTGGCCTGAGATACCAGCACCTTGAATTAATTCAGAGACTCTGTAGCCCCCAAGAAAGTATTCTGAACTTTAAAGTCATTTTGAGGGAAAAAGGCACGAAAGGGAGCTGAGAATGGAACTTCAAAGGTAGAATGGCAAGAAATGATACAAAGAAAAGAAAAAGGTAAGCATGCGACACAAGTAAGCAGCCGTAATTCAAAATCAAAAGTAGCCTGAGGCACACGCTCACATCAGCTACACATAAAATACTTTTTATATGGGCGCAATGACACCAATTTGTTTTAAGTTGGTTTTTTTTGTTTTCTGTTCTGATTTAGAAGCTAAGTTCAAGAGGTGCTTTCTACTTGGCAGTCATTCACATACACATTTCTTCTTTTTTCTTACAATCAATGATATGGATCTCCTAATTGGACAAATGGAATGTTTCAAAACACTAAATAGATGACTCCTGTTTAGCTGCGGAAACAAAGTCTAAGAGGGGCGCAGCTCGTTTTGCCGCCAAATGTAAAGAAAAACCTGGTAAACTCTAAATATGCTGAGTAAATGCCTATAAATGGCACTGGAAGAAACTGACAAAATGTATAAGCTTTCTCAACCTACACTCCATTTTAGGGAAGTAAATTCAATTGAACTGAACGTGCAGTGAAAACAAATATTAGGAAAATGCAGGTAGCTCAAGCAGGTATCCAGACAAGGTATGAACTGTCCATAAAAATAAGATACACAAATACTAAGTATGCTAAAAAGCATTTTGCAGTAATAGAACAAACAGTTATTCTTCTTCATTTTTAATAATCGGCTTATCTAGAGAATTCAGTGGTACTGCATATCCATTATTTATTATCTAAGTATTATCTGTTAGAGACTGCATAAATATTAAAGCAAAGTGGCTCATAATGTCTAAATTAAAAGAGCATTCTTGCAGCCATTATGCATGTATTTATTAAACCCTCTTTTCCATTCGGGTCATGGGAGGTGAGTGCCTAAGCCAGCAACATGAAGTACAAGAAACCAGGATGCCAGTCCACCACAGGGCACCTTATGCACAAGCTAACAGTATTTTAAACAGAACCAGTTTAGAGTTACCAGTTATTCTAACAAGTGTGTGACATGTGAGAGAGTCAGACACGGGGCGTACAAAAACTTTAGACAGACAGTGAGCATGCCGGGAATCGAAGTAGGGCCTCTGAAGCTCTGAAGTGCTAACTAACCAGAGTGCCACCATACTGACTCTGCTTAAAACCAGTAAGATCTTCTCACATTTTCACACACTGGAGCACATTACTACCCCACTTAATTTTTTCAAGCATCATAAATGTGGGTCCCAACACATTTTTTTATTTTTTAGAAAATAATCTCCCACGAATGATGAATATTTGTATTGTAGGTTGATTAGTTTTATAATGCACTGGTAAGACAAAGATTAGCCCAGAGCAGAAAATTATGTAGGAATACTTTAACTTTAAACAGAGAACTGACCAAAATGAGTTAGAAAGCAGAATGAGCATAATTACTTATAGAGACATACTTCAGTCCTGGCACTGATTCTTTCTGGAACTATAAAATAACAAAGAAATACACAGTATTATTTTGTAAAGAACACAAACATACACTACTGTGTAAATGCGGCAGGAAAACCATTATATTTTAAAAGGTTTTACACCCAGGTTAACCTGTAAAATATGTGTAACCTCAGTCTGAACTATTGTAGATACAACAGTACCATCTTAGGGAGGAATGCAAGTTTAAATTATATAACATTCTGAAATCCACTTATTACAACTGTTGGTTGGGAGGGCTGCTATGGCTTGTATTGACTGAATTGGGGGCAAGGCAGGAACCAACCTCAGGACCTGACACCAGTTGATCACAGAGACTGCTCACACACCTATACACACACACTTGGCCTGTGTGTGAAAGTCAAACCCTGAATGTGAGGCAGCAAAAATTCATAGGCTAAATAAGGATAGTATATTTATTCTTAGTATATTATTATAGTTTAGTATATTTATTACAGTGCACCACATTACCTGCCATCTGCCTCCTTCGCTTTGGCATACTGCAGGTGAATTTTTGGTGAAGTCACATTTGGAAGAAGCTCACCAACTTTAGCCCTAATTATAAAAAATGCAGTAGAGGATAATTTCATAAACATCATACATAACTGCAAAATCTCCAAATCAGTAACTTAACAATTCACACAGTTACAAAGTGCTTGTCAAGATGATCATTACAATTCTTACAAGGTTTAGAAAGAGATGTTATTAAATAAACGACAAATGATCTATGTAGCACTAGTCATAGCTAAAAAAAATACTACAACTACTACTACTAATAACAGTAATAATAATAATGATAACAATAACAACAATAATAATATATTTTATTTATACAGTGCCTTTCCCAAGCTCATTGCACTTATTTAAACATCAGGGTATATGCAACATTGGATACAAATATTTTCTGCATTGAACACTAAATTAGATAAATAAACTAGAGTAAAATAATACATTCAACACTAAAAGAAAAGCCTGAACAAATAACAATGTATAATATAACACACACATAAAATTATCCTGAGCAACTGGACAGAGAGATAAACTGAAAGAAGGGGCAGAACATTATGTTAAGTTAAAAGTCATGTGTCCCACTGCTGAATACTGATGAACTACAAAAATTCTGTGGCAAAACACACAGAAATATTTATGATTTTTTTTTTGCAGCATGAGGTTATTTTATCCACTAGATGGCAACAGAATATTATTGCAAGTGTTAACTCGGGCTTAACACTTTACATGGGATCATAACAGCTTAACCTAAGAGACACTCAAGCTTAACCATTTTTACATAGAAGCCTGAGCCTGAAAAATGCTATGGGTTAACGCCAAAAAAACGTTAAAAGGACTCTAGCCTTCCCGCATCAAAACTCCAAGTGTACAGATGAGCAAAGGTATGCCTAGCATAGGGCAGGGTCCAAGGGTCTTTCCAAGCAGCCTAGAAACAGGCTAGTGGCACCAGACACAAAAAAAACTAACATACTCCTAAAAGAAATACATATCATGGAAAATTTCAAAAAAAAAATATGATGACAAAGTTTAATTTGCTATAAACATTTTAAAAATACTTTAAATTGTTGAGGCATATTTACTACTTGATTAATTTCTGCACAACAGTGCCATCTGCTGGGAGAGGGAAGGGCAGTCCTCTATCTGCCCTTAATGTAGAGAATCCACAGGTTAACTAAAGAAAAATGTAATAACTTATTTTATAATGAGTCAAAATTCCAAATCTGGGTAATTCTGAAGAAGAATAGCATTATCTATTCTGAAGAACACTTCAAAATAGAAACTTTGCATCTCTAATGTTTGTTTTCTTCTTTCAATGTGGGAATAACCTTTACTTTTCCTTTTTGCAGATACATGCCCGTACAGCCCTTTACTAACTTCACTTCAAAATTATAATCATTTAAAACCATTACACATAAAATGTAGAAAGTGTCTTATATAGATTAGAAAAGTTCATTTGGCAGTGATGTACATTTTCAAACGTATACAAACTGTTAAGGTTCACTTTCATTTTGTTTGTCCTTCATAAAAACTGCACTATAGATTTATTTCTGTTTGAAGAGTGTATGGACATGTTTTATTCAAATTACAAACCAGCTGCTGTTTTTTTTTTTTGCATACATAATTAAAGACTGTGGCAATATCTATGATTCATTTTGGTATGAATTAGATTATTTGCGAATTGTCTATCCATTTTCTAACCCCTTTATTCAATCCAGGGTCATGAGAAGTCAGTAGCTCCTCTAGCAGCTGTGAGCACAAGCTTGAAACCAACACTATGGGATTATATTCTGAGTACTCAGATAGAAACCCACTGAGCCAAGGGAAGAATAATCAATCTCAAAAAACAGGTATTGCCTGCTTGGGACTTCAACTCATGATTCTAGACCTAACCTCGCGCCACTGTGTCGCCTCTGCTGACTTTGTTTTTGTATTCTGTGGCCTATGTTGGTGCTGGCTTGAAGACAACTCTCCCAAGGATCTGCGCAAATGAGCTTAAGAGCTTTGAGATGTAAGAACTATGGCAATGTATTTAATATTAAATG
Source organism: Polypterus bichir lapradei (assembly GCA_026402145.1). Classification (NCBI taxonomy): domain Eukaryota; kingdom Metazoa; phylum Chordata; class Cladistia; order Polypteriformes; family Polypteridae; genus Polypterus; species Polypterus bichir. The sequence goes on from JANRMT010062808.1 coordinate 53,122,138, forward strand.
GTCAGTTTCTAGGAAAATGCACAGAGGTTTAAAAAGTTATGTAACTAATATCCATGTGTCCTTTTTTCCCTGAACCTGTTGTATACAATTACAAAGTAATAAGGTACTGAAGTCTATCCCACCAGCATTGGGTTCAAGACCATAACTAAACCTGCGTTAGTGTGGACATCGCAGGGCATACGCATGTGCATATCCACACTTACTCATACCTGGCTAGTTTAGAGACACTTTGGGATGTTGGAGGGTAACAAAGCTGAATGAGAAAAAACATGTCAGCACATAACCGTTTATGTGTAAACCCTATGGAGACCATAACATTCCCCATGGCAATAATATTAATAAAAATATCTAATGTAAAGTTTATGCTTGGGAACTTACCAGTTTTTGCAACGGATGTACACTGATGCAGCTTTGTCATAATACTGGCCCTTCTCATACAGCTGAGCAGCTTCAGAAAATTGCTAAAGATTACAAATTAAAACAGTGCTTGTAATAATTTTTCAGACTGCTTAACATACATCCAGTTTTTTTCTGTAAAATAATATCCGTTTTGTTTATATTACATACATTATTGAAAGATCATTTAGGTGCACCCAGAGACACAAAAAAAGTGAAAGAAACAACATTAACTTTTTTTTTTAAGTTTTTAACTTGAAGTGGGCCTCGACATCACTTGTCCTATAAAACTGGCCACTGCAGATTTTATTGTTTAACAAAATTTGATGTGCAGAAATTGATATTTCTGAGCAGTTAATTTGGGACAAAACAAAATAAAAATATAACTCGGCTCCTAACATTTTCACAGCTGATGTGTAAATCCTAATTATGAAGATAAGAATGAAGATATAACAAAATCAAATCGAGATTTCTTGCCATATAATCAACTTGATTTTACCATTCTGGCAATTTCAGAAGTGGAATATATCACAGTAATATTCTTTACTAGCATTTCTAGACTGATAAATGTCTCCATCTATCCATTTTCTGAATCCATTTTTCCATTATTAGCTAAACAAACAGGCCTGATGGACTGAATGGTCTCCTCTCACTTATCAAATTTCTTATACCTAACTTATAAGAGTTAATAGTTAACCTAGCCTTCACATCTCGGGGATGTAAGGAGAAACTGAAGTACAGAGGGTAAACCCAGGAAGCATGCAATACATCTAGGATACTACTGATGCTTGCTATTAACATTTTACAGATCACTTGCAGATCAGAACTCCTTCATAGCCTCACCTGAAAAATAAAGCACCTTGTCCACTGCCATTTTTTCTGTTCTTTTGAATAAGGCTACATCCATACTACTACATTTTCATTTACATATGCATATATTTGTCTTAGTTTTCACTTTTAGTCTGCTCTACCCTAGAATTTTTAAACCCGAAAAATGAAGACTTTTGAAAAAATGTTTCCAGAGTGGTATATTTCTGAAAACATCAGATCAGCAATGCAATGTGGAGATGTGAAAATGGAGAACCTTGAAAATGCAGACTCTAATCACGCTCTGAATAGTTTGTACTTATTACATGGCTCTTCCTTGATTGCATCCTGCTCATTACAGTTTTAGTCATGCTTTACTCTCAATAACAATTAAACCTCATCATTAGTCCAAACAAAACAGTCTAATTTTTTTTCATATTTACCATTGCTGTTCTCCATGTGTAAATACAAGCTTCAAATGAATGTCTAGTGTGGAGGACACATGCTCAGTTGTAGGCAGACAGCAATGGCGCATGCATTTATGGTGGATGGAGACACTTTCGTAAACAATGTGCAAACACTAGCATGGACAAAGCTAGTTTCCATTTTAAAATATTAAATGAAAATATAGTAGTGTGGACGTAGCCTGAGTCTTCTCATTTTTAATAATTACCTTAGTGTATTAACTTACTACTAAGAAATGTTACTAGAAAACAAAAGTTAGTTCTTCTGCCTAGAAAAAGTGGAAATATTTTGTGCATGAAATTGATTTTGTTAGAGTAATCCTGCTACCTAACAAGCATTCTAAAAAAAACATTTTGAGAAAAAATATAAATATTGGATACCTTCATACTCTCCAGTATTGCCCCACAGTCTTTCTTTAGGACTCTGCTGGGATGTTTGATGGCCTGATTTGCTCCTCGGCGAATGTCTCCCATTCTGATTGACATTCTTGCTACTCCAGCTAGACACGCCTCATCATGTTCTTGAAACTAAAAGACAACATTCTTATTAACGTAGTAACCTTATTCATATAATAACCTTATTCTAGATTATAATCTTGTTGATACCTTTAGCTATTTCCTAGCAAATGCATCTAACAGTGATATTTCTTCAATATCTGTAATTTAGTCTGAAAGTTGCATTTTGTACCCATCAACAGTAAAGAGGGATGCCTCACGCCTGGACAAACTGGTGAGGAAGGCAGGCTCTATTTTAGGCACGGAGCTGGACAGTTTGACATCTGTGGCAGAGCATCAGGCGCTGATCAGGCTCCAGTCAATCATGGAGAATCCACTGCATCCACTTAACAGTGTCATCTCCAGGTAGAGGAGTAGCTTCAGTGACAGACTGAGGAGATCATTCCTCCGCCACACTATGCGACTCTTCAATTCCACCCAGGGGGTAAACGTTAACACTATACAAGATTATAGACTGTTATACCTGCCTCACACTCTCCATCTTGCATTTTTTAACTTGCACTGCTTTTTTTATTGCTCTTTAATTAATATTGTTTTTATTGTTTTTATCAATATGCTGCTGCTGGAGTATGTGAATTTTCCCTTGGGGATTAATAAAGTATCTATCTATCTATCTATCTACATGAAGAACTTTTCCCTTTGATCATTTTCCCATCTAAACCTAAGTCTATACACATCGGTTTGATCTACTTAATTAATGCTAGCTAACTCAGTCTTCTAATATGTGTGATTTACAATAAAATATTTTTCTCAATTTTAATTACATAAGAGTGATCAAAGCCACATTTTTACCCAAACATACCTCATTCAAAAAACACTAACCTTATTGTCATTTGTTATTCCTTTTTCGTAATGGGCTAAGGCATTCACGTAGTCTCCACTAGAATACAAATGCAAGATGACTTTTTTCTGAATGGGCCATGTAAATAAATTAAAAATACCAATACTACTTTTAAACTCATATTAAACAAGAAGTCTAAGTGGCCATCACAATAAAAATTAATTGATGACGTAGATCATTACTAATAATTAATAATGGTAAAAGGTAAGGAAAAAATCTTGACTGAAAAGTTGTGAGTTAAGTAATTCATCAATTTTTTCAAGGCTCTTTTATGATTTCATTTTTGATCTTCTTAAAGACATTTAATCGGGGTGTAGTAGTGAAATGGGGCACCTACGTGAACTCCAGCTGGATAGCATACTCTTTAGAGATAAAGGGAATCTGAGCGGGAGCCAGTCGTTTAGCCAACTGTAGAGCACTGTCCCAATGTTGAAGGTCTCTTCTCATCTAAAAGAAGACAAAAGCATGAAAGGGATAAATATATTTGTGACATGCACCAGATAAGAAAACATTAACAGTATTGGTATGTTTTTCTTATATTCAGAATAATGTAGAACACTCATTTATTCATTAGTCTGGCAGCACCAGGTACAAAGGAGGAAGCAGCTCTGGACGTTTCCGTCTATGACAAGGCACATGTATGCGCACACACACGCTTATTCACATACGAAAAACCAAAAGCCAACGATCAAACTAATTTGCACATTATTGGGAATGTGTGAGTACTTGGATATACATACGGAACTGGAAGTGCCCCAAAGGCTAAACCACTGTGCCTCTTGTTAATTATTCAGCTCTGTGTACTAAAATACTGTGAGGAAATTATCAAGCATGAGAAGTGATATCATAGAAAATATAGTAGAGGTAATTTACTTAAGAAAAAAATGACTGCTTGAGATTACGAAGGTGACAATATTGAGAATAAAGTAAAGTTTCGTTTAAATAACAAATGAAACAACTTAAACAGTATGACAGAATATGAAGTTTACTGGCAAGTGCAGTCAAAAACACAATGTACAGTACATCATAAGCCAAAATGTTGTGAAATATGTGAAACAGAATGAATCACACTAAACCATGTGGTGAATCAGTGTTTACCTCTAAAGCTGCAATAGGGCTGCTCGATGCAAGATACAGGTCTTGGGCCTGGTTAAAGTCATTGAGAAACATAGCAAGGTGTCCTGCCAAAAGTTTCTGATCTTCAATTCCCTAAATATAAATGACAAAAATGTGTTTTCAAATTCTCAACAATACATTACAAGAAATACATGGTAATTACAAAAAGCTGTTTGATAAACACACACACACACAGTCAAAAAACTCACAAGACATAATAATAAAAAATTGTCACTCTCCATCCTTTACTGGAAATAAAGCACAGTACAGTAATACTAAAAAATCTACTTTCCTGCATTATATTATTTCATAACATTACACATATCATGTCCACAAAGAACACTATATATATATGAAACATACTACTCGAAAAACATAGAACATGTCCATAAAATATACATATCAAGGGCAAAACATATTACTCATCCCCAAGTCATAATTGAATTATTTATTTTGTAAAGGTAAATGCACTCATTTGTTTTCAGATAGCTTTTTTTTTTTTTTTACTTTTCTAGTAATTTGTCATGGGTCCATCCTTATTTCAGATAAAAGTCTGAAGAAAATGGTTCCAGATTGAAAATTTTAACTGATGCTTAATTTAAAATTACAATATGTATGTAATATAAACAAATTTCAATCAACAGTAAAACTATTATTTTCTGTTAGCTCAAGACAAAGAAAATCCCAATATTTGGCACTGATTTTCCCAAAAACTTCTCAAATCACTCAATAAACTACGGAAAAGTTATTTTTATTGATCAGCATTGAATGCGTCTGCTCATACTGGCAGGCTTCTAACTTTTTTTCAGTCACTTGTACAATTAAGCCTTTTTTAATTAACACACTTTTTATATTATAACAACATTCTTGAGTGAATTTACTTTGTTGGGGCTGTGTCTTTTATAACCACAAAAATCAGATTACTGGACATTATTTACTCAATGCAATTAAAAAGTGGATCAAGCATTAATACATTTAAAATGTTCAATACGGACATGGTGGAACGCATCTAGACTTCTCCTGTAATAAACTGGGTATGATTGCCTAGGTCAGACATGAATTGTAATTTTATAGCCAAACTGCTTTGCTTGTTTGATTCACCAATATATTACATTATACACATGTAGAATTGTGGAAGATATAGAGAAACACAAGGATCATATATGACTGGGAATAAAAAATTTCAGTATGTATGTATACATACATACAATAAAGTCCCCTCCATAATTAATGGCACCCCTTGTAAAGATAAGTAAAAAGAGTTGAAAAAAATCATGTTTTGGTGAATTAGCTTAATCTTGCACTGAAAAAAAATTGTAGAAACCCAAAATAATCCCTCATCAAGAAATGAAACTATTTTTTAACAAAACCACATGAGCCACAATTATTGACACCCCTAAAAATTCTTATTGTACAAAGTGTAACTGGAACATTTTTTCCATCTGTATCTTTCATTTATTTCAGTTATTCAGAGTGTGTTGGAACTTTCCAGCAGTAACCATGATTTCCTGTTTTATTGGGGAATATATATGAGGTGGCGCAGAGGCGAAATTCTTTTATTCATTCACAAACATGGGAAAGACAAGAGAACACAATTCAAATGAGAGAAAAGTGTGTTGACCTTCATAGGTCAGAGAATGGCTACTCGCCTAAAAATGCCCATACGTACAGTTAAGGCAATAATTAAAAAGTTAAAATCAACTGGAAATTTTACCAACTTGCTAGGAAGAAGACCCAAGTTTACTGGCGGGGCCCCCCCCCACGCACAGTAAGCAGGATGGTAAGAGAGGTAAAATATAATAACAATGCTATAAATATCATTCCATATGTTTATTTTACTTTAATTGGTTCTAGAGACAAAACCATCCCGACGTTCCCGATCATTCTGTAGACTCGAATTGCAAACTCCACTTCCATGTGATGAAGGCAGGCTCTGCCTAGTTCATTCCAGGATGTCTGATCATTTACCATCTTGCACAACTCCCAGGCCTCGGAAAATCTGAGAGGAAAAAATATTGAGACCAAAATAAAGTGTAACGACATTGACATACCAATAAAAATAAAAATGTGACCTGAATAATTGTTTTGTAATAACTCACCTATCAAAAGCAAGTTAATAGTTAATATCTATATACATACAAGCAGTTGGCCAGTTTAATGTTTGTACTAACCATAACTGTTAAACTGTACTGTACACGGTATCTGTGCTAGAACACAGTAGTTCATGTCCAAAAAAAATGTCATGAATGAAAGATATTGAGGCACTAATAGTAACAAAAATCTAACTAAAGCATACGTAATGGTAAATAAAATATAGAGATAAAAGGAAAATCCATTCCATGGTTGATTTATTGTTTAAAAACTGTTAAGGATGACCACATAATTTATTAATAATTAATAAATATTTAAATGTACACATGATCATAATTAAGGCTTGAAATAAGCATGATAAACAACGCATTCATTTATTAGCAGCAGAATTTCATGAGTCACTTGGGATTAGATTGTATGTCATTACTAGTGACAGTCTTGACATTTACTACATCACCTCCCTCCCTTCTTTAACAATTTAATGCTTTCTGTGTTTACTTTGACAGCTGTACACCTCTAAATCCCTAACCTTTTCCACAACTCTAAAGTTTATCTTTCCTACTCATATTTTGCTTCTGTAATGAAAAGCACAATGACCATATTGTAACAATGATAATGCAAGCCTGCTACTATACAGTGATGTAACGGCCCCTCACAGAAAATAATGAAACTAACTGTGCCCCTAGGAAAAAGGACAACTTCTTTACTCAAATGAATAGGTTACTTCTGTATATAAAGTGAATATGAGTTTAAACAGTTCCTACCAAACCAAATTTTAGTTTCAATGGTGTAAGAAGTGGGATGGTCAAGGATGAGCACATTTAATCAAGGGAGTTCTATATGTGATGTTATACAGGAATGTTCTATATGTGAGCTGCTACAGTCCAGTGATTTCACATGGTACCAAGCAGAAAACAGTAACGCTGACTACCCAGTGAACAGCCAGACAAAACACAAAATACCAATACGGGGAAGCAGCTGGACTGGATTGAACTATAGATTACACCTTTATTTTAGGCTACCTAAAATCTCATGTAAATTCCAACTGGACTTTATAAAACAGTCCTGAGGATATGAAAATATGTCAAAAAAAAGACAAGATTTTCTGCTTTACTTATTATAAAGGTAACTGAAGACAGTATACTGGTAATAGTTTTATTCAGGGCAGGAACAATGTATGAATGCAAAAGCATAAAAACTTATTGTGGTCATTTACCAACAGGTAGTATTATAAAGGCTATCAAATATTAGATACTGCTGCTTGTTGGGACTGTATGCCACTATTTACTAGGAGGTTCTCTAAGCTTTTCACACCTTTGCTACTAAACTTTTTAATAAATTTACTAACAGCAGATATTAACACTGAATACTTACGTGTAATGACAGTAAGCGAAATTGAGTGCTAATGTATGTATTGTACAGTATATAATAAACTGTTATCTTTCCCCAGTTCATGACTGCTTAGACACTGGTGTCATGTTAAGAAAGGGAATGCAAAAATGAAAAATCATTTAGTACTTAACACTGGTTTAATGATTTGGTATTGTTACACAAATGATGGGAAGACACACCTTTTGAGCATCAGAGCTTGAGTTAGCATTCGTGTCATATCACTGATGGGAGTCTCATTATTTGTGTTCAAGAAGGTATGAGTGTTTAAGATGATGGTATTGCATTTACCGCTCTGTGTCTGACAAGTCAGCTCTCCATTATACAACAGCAACGGCTTATGAGAGTATGGCAGCTTAGTGCCTCCAGCAAGAATTACTTTTGAACCTGGGTAAAATATAAATGAAAACAAGGTGAAAAAAATAAGAAACTATAATATATAAATATCAAGTCTATAGAATATATAAAGAACTTGAAATGTGTGACTTTATATTATAAATTTGGAAATACACGATTTGCAATGACCGCTGAAATCTTATTCCTGGTTATAAAGGAAAAACAATAATAATTTCAGTGTTACACATTTGCAAAATTACCAAAAATCTTGATACTGTGAAAGTGTGAAAAATTTGTGAGATTATTTTCCTCTTATCAAATTAAAATCACATGTCATCAGTAAAACTGATAGACACAAGGCTATGTAGTTATCTAAGGAAACTCAAATGAAACTGAAATACCCAATAATTTATTTTTTATTTCAAAACTGTCCAATGGGTTTCACTCTTTATTATAACAATGCAAAGAAAATAAATCAAGGGAAAGCATGAGAATTCCTGAACTTTGCCAAACAATCAGCAGCTACATCTGTTTTCCTCATTTGGCAGGGCTAACTATGGAGTTAAAAAAAGCAAACAAGATTGTAAATTGGAAAAACTGAATACTATATGCAAACAAATGCTGTTAATTTTTATATGATATATAAAAAATAAGATTGTGATTTGACTTATCCAAAAAACAAACAAATGATCAATAATTAACAATGATGTTAGAAAATATTTACTCTGAAATACTGTACATTCACCACATTACCAAGAATAAAACAATGAGAAAAGTAACTGATACCTTGAACTGTGTCTTTATGAAATACGTAAGTATATACTTTATCATCATCAAAAGCAATAAACACGCCTTTATCCATAGGCCAGTTTTCCCATAAAATGCCTTTGATGGTTGGAGAAAAGTTGGGAATTTCAAACAGTGAGTCATGGACCTACAATAAAGAGACAACAGTTCAGTCAATAAAAGCAATATATATTCATTTACACAACTACTGAATTTTATTTTCACATATAAGTACAATATATTCAGATCAACAAAGAATTGGCATGGTTATTTACAGTTATTCACTAATTTTCAAAAAATAGTTGAACAATTAAAGTTTGATCAGCTTCATAAAAAAATAGCAAATTAGGAAAAAAAATATTATGTAGGTTACTCCTCCTGTGGGCCTACCACCTGCAGGAGGAATAGGGGCCAGGTGCAATGTGATCTAGGTGGCGAATGAAGGCAGAAACCTAGGCGGGCTGGAACCCAGACACATAAACTGTTTCTTGGGACGTGGAATGTCACCTCTATTGGGGGTAAGTACCCGGATTTGATGGGTCAAGCAGAGGCCTACAAATTAGATATAGTTGGGCTCATGTCCACACACTTGCTTGCTTCTGGTACCAAACCCCTAGAAAGAGGCTGGACTCTCTTTGACTCTGGAGTTGCCCATGAAGGCATCAATGCTGGGTTGAAATTTGTCCCAGAGAGAGAAAGGGCTGCCTCTGTGTGGCAGAAGGTTGCGGAGGGGAGGACTCAGACTGTTGTGTGCCTATGCACCATATGTCAGATCAGAGTACCAGGCCTTCTTGGAGTCATTGGAGGGGGATCCTGGAAAGGGTCCCAAGCTGGGGACTCCAAAATTCTGCTGGGAGACTTCAATCCCATGGGGGTAATGATGGAGACACCTGGAGAGGCGTGATTGCGAGGAACGGCCTCCCTGATGTAAACCCGAATGGTGTTTTGTTATCTGACTTCTGTGTTAGGCATGGTTCGTCCATAATGACCACCATGTTTAAACATAAAATGGCTCACAAGTGTACTTGTTACCAGAGCACCTTAGATCAAAGATCTATGATCGATTTCATAATTGTATCATCTGATTTGAAGCTGTATGATCTGGACACTTGGGTGAGGAGATTGGCAGAGCTGTCAACTAATCACTACCTGGTGGTGAGTTGGATCAGATGGTAGGGGAGGCGACAGGAAGGCCTGGAAAGCCCAAGCGAGTAGTGAGGGTGGACTTGGAATGCCTGGGGGAGGTCCCCATCCAGAAGACTTTAAACTCCAAACCCCGAAAGAGCTTTTCCTGCATCCCAGGGGAGACTGGGGACATAGAGTCTGAATGAGCAAGTTCAAAGCTTTTATTGTGGAAGTGGCTGCAAAGATCTGCGGCCTGAAGGCCATAGGTGACTTTTGAGATGGCACCCAAAGGACTCAATTGTGGAAATAACAGGTGAGGGACCTTCAGGCTGAAAAAGGAGGCCTTCCGGTTATGGTTAGCACAGGGAAACTCCTCAAGCAGTAGAGTAGTACTGACAGGCCAAAAGGGCTACAGCCTTGGAGGTCAGAGAATCAAAAACCTGGGTGTAGGAGAAGTTTGGAGAGACCATGGAAAGTGACTATCAATCAGACACAAAGAAGTTCTGGCAAACCATCAGGTGACTCAGAAAGGGAAGGCAGGGCTTCATCCAGGCTGTTCTCAGCAAGTGTGGAGGAGTGCTGATCCAGACTTAAGATGCTGTCTGGCGCTATAAGGAACACTTTAAGGAGCTCCTGAACCTGATGGACATGCCCTCTGTGGAGGAGGCAGAGCCAGAAACTGATTGGGGATCAATGCCTATTTGCTTGAGGGAGGCCACCAAGGTAGTAAGCAACTCCGCAGTTGCAAGTCCCACGCAAGTGAATGAGATCCGCCCAGAAATGCTGAAGGCTCTGGACATTGTTGGGTTGTCGTGGCAGGCATGCCTTTTCAGAGTTCCGTAGTCATCTGAATCTGTGCCTCTGGAGTGGCAGCCCCCATTTTTAAAAGGGGGGATATGAAGGTGTGCTCCAACTATTGGGGGATGACACTACTCAGCCTCCCTGGAAAAGATTATGCCAGGGTACTAAAAATAAGACTCAGCCCAGTTGAAGAACCTCAGATCTATGAGGAACAATGTGGATTCCATCCAGGCTGTGGAATAGTGGACCAGCTCATTATCCTCATGAGGATTCTGGAGGGGGTACAGGTGTACACCTAATTGGTCTAAATTTGTTTTGTGGACTTAGAGAAGGCATATGACTGTGTTAATCGAGGGATTCTGTGGGGTGTGCTGGGAGAATATGGGGTTCTGGTGCACCTAATAGGGGCTATTTGGTCCCTGTATAATCACAGTGAGAGCTGTGTCTGCATACTTGAAAAACATCAGCACCGTTTCCAGTGTGTGTGGGACTCTGCCAAACCTGTGTGGGACTCCGCCAGCACCTCCAAATCTGACACCATGGTCCTCAGTAGGTAAAAGGTGGACTGTCCCATCCAGATGGGAGGTGAGTTACTGCTTTAAGTGGGAGAGTTTAAGTATCTTGGGGTCTTGTTCATGAGTGAGGGGAAAAGGGATGGTGAGATCAACAGACAGATTGGGGAATTGAGCACAGTTATGTGGTTGCTATACAAATCAGCACTGGTGAAGCTCTCGATTTACTAGTTGATCTACATCCCTACCCTTACATATGGTCATGAACTTTGGATAATGACTGAAAGAATAAGATTAAAGGTGCAAATGGCTGAAATAAGCTTTCTCCGCAGGGTGGCTGGGCTCTCCCTTAGAGACAGGGTGAAAAGCGCAGACATCCGGTTGTTACTGACCCTCCAGATTGAGAGTAGCCAATTGAGGTAGTTTGGGCATCTGAAATTGATGCCTCCTGGATGACTCTCTGTGGAGGTTTTATGGGCAAGACCAGCTGGGAGGAGACCCCAGGGAAGACATTTCTTGCTGGGGTGGTCAAGTGTGGCTGGGGAAAAGGATGTATGAGCCACATTGCTAAGACTGGTGCCCCTGTGACCCAGCTTCATATAAGTGGTAGAAAATGAATGAATTAATGCAAGTTACTCACTGGGCAATACACAAAGCCATCACTCTTGTCATCAATGAACACCAGTCGGGTTCCATTTGGATCAGGAAAGATCTTTCTGATGCCCACTGAATGTTTGAATTCATCCACAATCTGCCAGTCTTCAATGTAAAAACACAGAATCATACCTGTCTATAAAAACAGCAAAAAACATGTGCTCCAAATGCATTTCAGTCTAATAAGACAAAAAAACCTGACATCTTCAAGCCTCTTATTGTAGCTCAGTGTAAAAAAAAAAAACTTACATCAGTTCCATAAAAAAGGAAGTCTGCAGTTAATGCATGGCAGAGAATTCGACACTTATCATCTCGCCCTGGGAACAGTCTGGTTTCTCGCTCCTCCTGAGTTTCTGAATTTTCACTCTCAATCTGAAATTAAACATTTTTATGGTTAAATCCATAGACAAGATGTTATTTTAACCCTCAAGGGCTAATCATTCTTCAAAAAATTTAATATTGACAATCAAGCCGACAAGTTTAAAAATAAATATAACCATTTTCCAAAAGCTGCATCTAATATTGCATGTACAGAAGAAACTCAAAATGTATTTTGAAAAAGTGAGGCTTGATGAGTTCCATAATCTATAAAGGCCATACCTTTAAGTAAAAGTCTTTGGAAAACCAATGCTAAAAGTAAAAGTTTAACTTCTGTGTGTAAAAATGTATTCTCTATCCTTGAGTTGTCTTTTTTATAGTGCTTAATGGCATATGTTTAATATGATTACATATGCAATGTATTAAAATGGGGTGGGGCCAAGAATGAATGATTGTGGTAGTACGTGTTGAGAACTGAAACCCAGCCCAGGACTGGTTCCTGGCTTCCTGTTATGGGTCTGATGCTGCTGGGACAGGCACTAGATTGCACTTTACATTCAGTCTGCTCCCAGCTAATTCTAAACTGCTACAGTAACAGCAGATATTCAGTTGAGACCTTCATGTGTCCAGTCGGATAATGATATACTGGGTGGATTCTTGGCTTACTGCTTGTTTCATATGAGACTAAAAAAAGACTAAGCAAGCATTGCAAGGGAATGGACAAATTCATGGATAATGGATTCTGTTCTACAAAGGACCTGGTGTGAGTTTATATTCTCTTACACATCTATACTAATAAACGGCAAAGCCCTCACTGACTGACTGACTGACTCATCACTAATTCTCCAACTTCCCGTGTAGGTAGAAGGCTGAAATTTGGCAGGCTTATTCCTTACAGCTTCCTTACAAAAGTTGGACAGGTTTCATTTCGAAATTCTACGCGTAATGGTCATAACTGGAAGCTGTTTTTCTCCATTTACTGTAATGGAGATGAGCTTGAAACCCGTGGGGGCGGAGTTTCGTCTGACATCATCACGCCTCCCACGTAATCACGCAGTAGGTAGAAAACCAGGAAGAGGCCCAAAAAGCGCTGAAGAAAACATGCATTATATAATTGAGAAGGCAGCGAAACAATAAGAAGCGAGCGAGTGACATATACAACCATATTCATGAGTTCTGCTACTTCGGAAACAAAGCACGATGTAAACCTAAACTTTAAATTAAGTTCATAGACAGGCTGCCGCTAGCGTCTGTAATTTAGTGCCTGCCCATATAAGGCCGTCCGTCAGCGGAAATCCAATAGAAACACTGCCACGGGTAAATATTCACGGGTGAAGGACTGTGCTTATGCAGAGGAAGATGAGATGGTCAGGGTGGTGTTTGGCACAAACTCAGCGAAACTGCGAGAGAAAGTTTTAAGTGCCTGGTCTAAGGTAACATTAAATACAGCCATGGACATAGCACGACATGGCACCAGCACAGCTGGGAAACTTCGATGCATGTACACCGAGCGGCTCACGTGAACTGACACAGTGCACAGACAAAAAGCAACAGTTCCAAAGAGCGCTGAACAAAAACCGAATTACACAATTGAAAAGGCAGCAAAAAAATATGAAGCGTCTGATACATACAAACATATTATTCATAACTGCAGCTACTGCAGAAACAAAGCACACGGTGGAAAAAGTGAATGTCCCGCTAAAGGAAGACAGTGTTAAAAAAAAAACCTGTGCATGCAGTGTGTCAGGTCTCAGATAAAGAAGAAGACGAGCTGTTTATTGATGCAGTAAGAAACAAATGTTTTTCATAGCTTCTTTAACACACTACGTCTCCGCTGCGATACGTGGGTATATATATATGTATATATATACCCCGATCTACATACTCGAATAATGAATACTTTATTCGCAATCAATGATTGTTTTGGTAAAGCCATACTCAGTGTATTCATTAGATGAACGGTAAAAAAGTAAGAGCGAGGGGAGGATGACTTATTGAGGCATGCAGGCTGTAGTGCGCGTCAACTCTATCTGAATTGCGCGATCACATTTGAAAAAATATATCTTTTCAAGTTCTATTTAGTCCATATGTGTCAAACTCAAGGGCCGCGGGCCACATCCGGCCCGGCGTGTAATTATATCCGGCCCGCGAGATCATTTTATATACTGTATTATTGTTATTAATGGCCCGGGTATATGAAGCGCTGGTAACACAATAAACTACAGATCCCATAATACAGCGCTTCAGCTGCCTTGCCGAACACTTACCGTGGTAATCAAGTCTAGCTTATGATTTTGCAAATTATTGCGAAGCTAGCCCACACGATGCTGAAGAGAAAAGTTGATTCTGAAAATAGAGCCTTTAAAAACTGATGGGAGGCTGAGTATATGTTTACTGACATTGCCGGTAAACCCGTGTGTCTCATTTGTGGAGCTAATGTGGCTGTAATTACAGAATTTAATCTAAGACGGCACTATGAGACAAAACATCAGGGTAACCTGAAAGACCTGAATGCAATGCAGAAGATACAGAAAGCAGAAGAATTAAATAAGAATCTGACACTTCAGCGGACGTTTTTACCCGTGCACAATCACAAAGTGATTTCAAGTGAAGCTGCTTTTATGGGAGACACAAATGCACCAGTGCAACTTGCCCCACTTTCCCTGTTGCCAAGTAATGTTGAACCAAGTTGTCACTACGGTGTTCCCAAATACGCACTTTGCTGATAAACTGAGCGCACTGAGTTTGCACAGCGCTTTGGTGACTTTGAAGAACAAAAAAAGTCTGTCTACATGTGGCTCGAACCTTGTGCATGTTTGGTAGCACATATCTGTGTGAGAAGCTCTTCTCAGTGATAAAGACTAACAAAACAGCACACAGGAGTCGCCTCACTGATGAGCACCTGCAGTCCATCCTGAGAATCTCCACAACACAGAACCTCACACCAAACATAAACGAACTTGTGGCCAAAAAAAGATGCCAGGCGTCCAGCTCTAAAATGACATATGAGCAAAGACAACTGAATGATTTGATTTGTTATTGCTGAAAGGAACACATTTTATTTATATTTCCAGGTTTTGTTATGCAGCATGTTCATATTTGAATTTGTATAATTTTGACAGGATATATTTTTATGGAGAGCAAAATCTTTTGGGATATTTAAAATCTAAGTTTATTTTTTATATAAAATTACATAAGAGTAAAGAAATTTGAATGTTTGTTCTTTTAACGTTTACTTTATTTCTAACTTGTATAATTTAGACAGGATATATTTTTATGGAGAGCAAAATATTATAAGTTGTTTAAGGTTTGAGTTGATTTATTCAGGAATAATATTCCTGTCTGTTTTTACCATTCCTACCAAAGATATTTCTGTCGACTAAATAAAAATTCCTTCTATTTAAAATTTAAATAGAACTTGAACAAATATGATAGTTCATAATATCCACGCAGACTTGCACGTAAGAGCGGGAGTTATCCGTTTTAACAAGCAGCGTATTGCACTGATACGAAATAGCTGTGTGTGTATATATGTAGATATGTATGTATATGTATATATATGTTTATATATGTGTGTGTGTATGTGTGTATATATATATGTATTTGTGTATATATATATGTGTGTGTATGTATGTATGTATGTGTGTATGTATATGCATGTGTATATATGTAGATATATATATATGTATGTATATATGTGTGTGTGTATATATATATATGTGTATATGTATATATATATGTTTATGTGTGTGTGTAAATATATATATATGACAGCAACACTCATCACTCACAACAGTGACAAAACAATTACATTGACAATCATGTTACGTTATTTTCAAAATGTTTCCTTTTCTTTTTCATTGCTTCTTTAACACACTACTTCTCCGCTGCGAAGTGCGGGTATTTTGCTAGTCTATATATATAATTCACTGAGGGCACGCAAGACAGTGAGTGCAAGCAAGACAGAGCCCCGCCCGCCAACTCTAAGACCATGGGATACACTGGACACCAACTCTAACCCTCCTACCGCGTCATGGGATATGCACGACAGAGCCACGCACGCCAACTGTAACCATCCTCCCTAGTCCAGCGTCACTCTCGAGGCACACAACAACTCACCAAACACAGCCTCAGTCGCTTTCGTCTGTGCAAAAGTCCACATGCACCTCTAAGCCACTTTGACTTTACACCGCACGCAAGACAGAGAGCCACGATCGCCAACTCAAAGAGCCCGACATGCCAACTCTAACTAAGGGCAAGCAAGACAGAGAGCCACGCCCACCAACTCTAAGACCATGGGATACGCACGCATTTAGTGTATAAATGGATATAAATAATTGTATGTAAACGATTCGCCAAAATCTGTTGTATGTAAACGATGCTGTTTAAAACGTTATTGTTTTTTCATCAGAAAACCCGGTTTCCACATCTACCTGTATTAGTTTAAATGCACTTTTACCACTCGCAATAGGGCGGACGCGCTGACTTATCGTGTCGACTGGGCAACACAGTGAATGCACCGTCTATCTATAAATGTCTATGTTTTCCATAGCCTGCTACAGGAAGGTACTCTCTCGACCATTGGCATTGGTTTCGCTCCTTGCTATTTTTGTTATACTGCGACGATGGTTTCCTAAGCCTTTGTTATACTGAATTCCTTTCTCACCGTTTTCCGTTCCTATTCTTACACCGCCGTATGCTACGGCGGGCTTCGGCTAGTCAAGATATAAAATGCAACAGTAATGAAAGTTTGAAAAATAATTACAAGTAAAGTAACACGTTTTGATTTTTAACCTAAATATATTAGAAGAAATCACAATATTGCTAAATTATGGACTGCAAACTAATTGTATAATATGTAACTCTCCCTTATACTAAACTTTATGAAAAAAATGTGTCAAACCTTTCACTCAGTTCATACAACTTAAACCTCATTTAAATGTGGAAATGGATTTTAAGTATTTCAGCACTCTCCAGCAGAATGGGAATACTTTATTATAATACATAACATACACACAGTAACATCACTTAAATTTACCTCTGGAAGCTTTGTGACATAAACCCTCCTGTGTGTACGCTGATCAACCAATAATAAGGATTAGAATGTTTTATATATAACATATTTTTGAATAAATGCAAATGTGTGTTTAGAATTCTTGGAGCTACATAACTGTATGTTGCCATCAGGCATTGTTATATTACAGTCTGAATTTACGTATATATTATGGTCTATTGTTTCTGAATAATCATTTTTCATATTTTTATGTACTTCTGTTATGTTTGTAATTATGTACCATTTATTTAAATGTTTTCTGTCAGCTTTGTGGGTGACTCAGGGACACACCCTGACCTCGCCAATCCTGTGCCTGCCCTCTCACTTGGAGCTCGGACAGCAATTTCATTGAAGTCATTGGAGATTTGTAAGTATTGCCATTTTTTTACTTTTTGCCAGTTTTTTGATTATTTTTGGATTTCAATTTCTGGATAGTGAATTGGGACTTGCCTTTTTGACAACTCCCTTCTATTCTTTTGAACACTGTTTGTTATTAATTTTGTGTTTAAATAAATAGTGTCACACATGCATGCCTAAGAGAAATTTTTAGAGCTTAACAATTTGTAATTCCATCCCTAACCAAAGGTTGGCGCTGCCTTACCCAGATTCACCTCTTCCACCTTACTGCCTTTATAACTGTCAAACCCTCGCCATCTTTCACCAGTCTCTAATGTTAGACTCACATCTGTGTAGACATTCCTCATGTTAAATGTTAAATCATGATTGTTATTTGGTTCCATAATGTACAGGGTTGTGTGTTTTTGTCTCCTTTAACAATAGTTTTCATTTATAAAGCATTCTTGATGCCTTTTGGTCACAAGCTGGATTTTCCTCAGTTTCACCCTATTGTGAGACATTTTTGAAACATTAAGCCAGTTCTTCATTTTAATCCAGTAGTTTTTGTAGTTGGGAGTTAGCCAGACTGGGTAAGCCTCATCTGGGCTTGACAGAGAAGTTTCCAGTCTGCCCTTCTGGAGTTTTTTGAAAGCCTCTCCCCATTTTTTCACCATGTTTGAAACTCCATTTTAATACTATGGGTAGACCATTAATGCACTGTTTTTACAATAAATGATCAAACTTTTGTTTTCAAGCAAAATGTGCTGAGCAATATTCAGTTTCCAATATTTTTGCTTTACCACCTTCTCTTTGAGAATTGTATTCAATATAATCAATATTCAAATTAATCGCTCAATTGAAGCTGAAGAGACAGTCCTTTTTTGTATTGTGCAGGAATAGCTGGATTTAAAAAGGCACTCCTTACAAAATTTTCTTTGCTGTATCAATGTGAACAGTAAAATAAACCCAAAAGCTTATCGTAACCATTGACAAAGCATTTTTATGGGGAGCTGTGCATAAGTACTAATATTTTTGATGTCCCATCTGTAAGACTGTAGAGTCAATGGATCTTGTTTAACAAAAGTGAATTTCCCTTTGGGGATCATTTAAATTCTACATACTGTATCTATAAATATATATGCTGCAAAACAGGCAAAAAAATCATGATATTTATCCCAAGCATATCAATGATATTTGGTGATGTAAAAAAGTACAATACTTAAATGTCTGAATTTCTTCCTCCATCTCTTGGGTTCAAATCAATCACCATTTGCTATGTATTCAGAATTTCCTTGTACTACCCAATTCCCAGATTAAAAGTGATCCTGCGTGTGTATAGCTGTAAATGTAAGTAGGTCTTGCTATGAATATTTGTTCCTTCATATGCTAACTTCTATCTTGCACTCAATGCTGCTGAGACAAGCACATGCCACCTGCAACCCAAAACTGGATTTGAAAATGCACTGAAATCAAAAACATTTGAATTTTCTGTAACAAGAATGTTACTTTAAAGTATTAATGAAAACGTATCCAATAGTAAATCCATATTTAGTTTGATCTTCTCACCATATGCAACTGAACCTTTCCCTCAAAGAGCGCGGCCGCATAATCGGAGTTAAGGCACATACTGGCCACAGTTCCAAGGTATTCCATATCTTTAAGCTTTTTCACACCTGCAAATAAAAATATTTGACAGTACAATTTAATAGATATGCATGCACAGTGTTGTCAATCACAACAAAACAGTGGTCAAATGAAGGTCTGACAGAGAAACAGGGCAAAAGGCAAGGATAAGTAAAATAAGACAATCTTCAGCGACAAATCTAATAGGGTGGGTAGGTAGGTTTACGTGTATACCAGATAAAAGACTATTTCTTTTTAAAACCAGTGGGGCTAATGCAGTGACTGGGTCAAAGAAGTTCTAAGACAGCAACAGAAAACACAAAGCTAGTAGTTTACCAAATAACAATTTTACAGATGATAACGATGTTTTGTCAGTCTTTACTTTTATAACCAAAGAACAATATTCTTGAAAAATGTATTAGCAAATGACGAGAATTAGGAGCACCAACAAATATGAATTATGTAACAAAAGCAGAAAAGGAAAGCAATTGTAAAGTACAATTATCTTGCATGTGAAAAAAATTAGCTCAGTGTTACTTAACATACTAGAAAGACTACAAAAAGTTAAATAATAGTTTAACATATACTGTATTATATAAACATATTAGACTCTACAACATGACTGTCTGATATACAAATAAAATTGGAGCACATATATTATTAAAACACAACTAAAAAAGATACATTTATAATAACTGCCTTAAATAAATGCTTCTAAATAATCATTACACACATTAGTATTTAAAAATAAATTTAATTCCAATATTGGAGAACTAATATTTTGCTTATTGCCCTGCCCGGGCCTTAAAAACATTCAGCATTGTGTTCCTGACAAAACATCTGTTTTTAATTTTAACTCAGATCTGGCCCATGTTATGCCTGACATATTAAATAAGATTCTTGTGTTCAGACTGTAATTTCTTCACCCTGTCAATTGCTTTATAACATTAAAGGTTCAGGCTACCCATAACCCTAATCTTAACAGAGGTTGTTCAGTTTATGTATGTATGGATCTTTAGTGCCCTCCAGTGGGCATTCTGTGATATTTCAGGTGTGATGTATTAAAATGGCTGCATGCACCAGAAGGACATTGATTACAGTTTTTTTTTTCTAGCGTTTTTTGAACTTACATAAAATTTTGTATTTTTGTTTTGAGATATTACTGAGGAAATTCCGAGCAAAGAACATTTTTCCTTACTCTTTGCTTGTCAAGGAAATCTTTTTGCCTGTGACATTATTCTCTTTGCTTTAATGTTTTTCAGTTTGTATTTACTAGTTATTTGCACAGTTGAATAAAACTAATACAGTCTTCTGGCATTCATATTTTCTTACATACATTTTCTTACTTTTTATCGATTGTCTGTATTTGATGTAGATTTCTGCATGGGAACACTTGACCTGTACACCTAAAATGTGGCCCAGAAGTGAATGTCTATTGATTCTGCAACCTGAACCTCACAGATTTAAGAACTATGACTGAACTGAATCTGCACACTTTTAATATTAAGACAAATTACATGTGACCAAGTATCAGAATAACCATTTGTAATTTTCTGTAATAACAGTTTAATAAAATTACCAAGTGCAACATATTTAAAGGAGCAGACATTGTCAAGTTAATATTTTTCATCAGCTTCCAAGGAAAATGGCTAAAAAAGTGTGCCCATCTACTTTTGTACTGGAGCCAAATTACGAAGTTCTGTAAATCTTTTTCCTAAACATATCCTGTGTATTAGTTTTTTTGTTGTTTTTGATTTTATTACTTTCACTAGTCTATGGAAGTCATAATTTAATTGCATAATATACTCAAAAAAGTAAACTTGAAATATAACTCAGATATACCTTTGACTACCTCTTTCTTTCTTTCTTTCTCTTTTCCTTTCTTTCTTTCTTTCAGCATAGCTTTATTTACAAACTAAATCTTTTCCTTTCTGTGATAGCTATTTTTTCTACATCATATAGAAAACAGGACATTACTAGAAGATTTTACATGTTGAATTCTGTGTTGCTTTTGAGGGATGACACAATTTTGACTATTTAATGACCAACAGACATCCAAGTTAAAGGTGTGCGCTAGACTGATATTAGTCATATGATTATACAGTAAAAGTAATATAAAAATTAAAAATACTGAATGCTAAAGGGGAACAATTACTTTAGTGCAATATACATTTGTCTGTTTAGTTATAAGAAGTGCTTTGTAGTAAAAAGTAAAGTGAAAAATGGCAGTGAAGTCATTGCTGTCCTTTAGCATTCAATCTTGTGTACATTTGTTATTTCTAATGAGCATTTGGAGAGAAACAAGGGAACAAACTTTACAGAAAATGGCAAATTGTAAAGAAAATGGCAAAAAAATGTAAGTATTTAAAGCTAGAGTACAGCAAAGAATACAAATATTAAGGAATTTCTTAGAAATAAAAAAAACCTTGGTGAAACCTCAATAGGAAACAAATGCAAATTTTAATGAGTCAATACTGAAAAATCAATCTCTATTCAAGCAGCATTTCTAAAATGACTTTAAAACAACAGCAGCACATCATAAGGATTTTCTTTTCAGTGACATCAGTTCATGTATTCTAAAATGACTTTACTCATCACTATTTCCATACTGTATGTATCCTAAAACTATCAGCCTTTCATTCTTCTAAAGTTCTTTTTTATATCTCATACTCAGTAGCTTTGCAGTGAGTTTAGAAAATCTTTGTATAACTTCTTTGGTGGTGTTGTTCTTGTAGTATGGGAACCAAATATTTCAAATTTAATTTACCTCTAACATACTGTATAATTTCTCTTAATATCTGAGAACACTTTGTAATTCCCAGTGTGCATATATATCACTTTTATAACTATGTGCTATGTTTCAGGCACTTAAATGGCACAAGCATTGTTTTTTTGTTATTCCAAGCAAATAAATATCTTAGTTATGTTCAAAGATACTGCAAAATTAAACAGGTGCTCTATATCCCAAAGCCACCCATTTGATTGTTACATACCCTTTTCACCAATGGCATAGAACCAGGCCCGGTTGTTCATTCCAACAGTAATATGGTAAGGGCCGACAGCAATGAAATTAGGCTCTACCTCTACTGATACTGTAATTGGAAGATCCTACAAAAAAACATACAAACAAACAAATAAATAAATAAATAAAAATTGTATTTAAAGCATTGCATTTAAAATATGCCCTTGGCATTAAAAGTTAGTGCAGAAAAATTAAGAAAGCAAATATATAATAATAATAATAAAATTCTATTAAATAAAATTAATTCTGCTCAAATTCTTAAATTCTCCTTAGTTTGGAGACTTGCTTTACTGTGTAGCAATATTAAAATAATTTATACCCCATCAACATTATTGGCGACAGTAACTTCCAGCAGTGACGTGAGATATGCCAAACGTGTTCCACAGGTGTCTCCTAAAATGGGAAGTTTTGTTAAGAAAACATGAAGTGTCCCTCTCATTGTAGAAACAGCAAGCAACTGTCCATCATCCGTCCATGACAAGTAATGTAGACCTGGAAAACATATAAATGGTATAATGCTATTCAATCAGTAACATAACATAACATAACATTACTAAACATGCTTCATCCAGTTCATGGTTGCAGTGGGTATGTGCAAAGCAAGCATGTACAGTATTAATAGCGCTTATGAGTTTATGATATCCAAATCTATGATGACAAAGTGTTTTACTTTTGAGTGTTTGAGATTTAAACTTTTGGACATAGGAGAAAAGTTTAGAAGCTCATATATCCAGTTTGCCTTCTGTAAATGTAAAGTAAAAAAAAAAAAAAAAAAGAACTGTAAGCCATCATAAACAGCAGCACTCCACGTTCTTTGTTTTTTTGGTTAATTTTTTTTGCAGACATATATTCAGCTCTAACTTTGACGTTACTATAGCTATAATAATGCATGCATGCAATGTGAAAATTGCCAAAAAAGACCAAATCAGCTGTAAACATGCATTTGAGAGAAGAGACCTTAAATTTTAATTTAAGTGTAGTGTGACTGTCTTTTTTGGTTTATTTTTCTTCTTTATTGATTTATTGTTAGCATAGTGATATTTGTCTTTCAATTTCTATAGATATCAACGGCTCCAAAATTTAAGCTACTTGCATGAATTTGGTTATGTAGAACATAAGGTAGTGCTATTAAATGCACAAATTACATGATGATTGTTCCATTATAATATACACTTTTAGGTTAATAAATACATAAGTAACATGGGGAATATTGCAAGACTAATGTAGCAAGCTATCTTTATTATACATAATGTTTTAGCTATCAGCATTGTTATTTTGATCATATCTTTAAAAACACTGTACAAAATACATCTTTCTCTGAGACAAGCTATTATCATTATGAAGACCAATTGTTGGATAAAGTAAAAATATTTTACATTACTTGGGAGCTAATACGGCCCTAAACTGTTAAAAAAATGTTAAGTAAACGTTGACTTACAGACATTAAATGTAATACATCTTTTTATCATACATGCTTATTTTTACTTAAATGGAATAAAAAAAAAAAAAAAAGCATTTGTATTTTATGAGGAACCTTTCACTCCGGAATAAAGCTATAAAGGCCAAAGTTTTCATATAAGACTTTTATTGAAACAATACAGAAGAACACAAAGTACTAAATCCATGCTTCCCATCAAAAACCTCACTGGGTACTGAACCCTTCTCTGCTCTCGCAAAAATGACCACTTCACAACACTCCTTTTATCTCCTGTCTTACTCTCTCCACGACCTCTCTTCTCCACAGCAGAAGAGCACATCCTGGAATCTTCCAGGTAGGCTTTTAGTTGCCTGCTTAGTTTAGGGAGAGCTCTTGGGAAAATATGCCCCCTACTGTTCAGAAGGAACATTACATGCATCTGCCCAGGTCAAACTTCTCGGTCTTTTAATGTTTGGGCTTCTAATTGTTGGCCTTTTGATGCATTGCACATGTCCAGACAGCACAGCACCCCAGCAGTGTTGTTGTCTTTGCACTGAAAATGCTACTGACAGTTCATGTTACCCTCTGCTCATCTCCAACCCTGTCTTTCATAATTCTCTTCAGTTCATTCATTCCTGAGAGTGTTATATTACATAAAAAATATTTTCTATTATACATACATTTTCTATTATTTGTCCTACTCATTTTTAGTTGATGGTAACAATGTGTCAAAACAGAGGAAAGTATAAAAGGCCAGGTAATTTTTTAAAAGAAATAAGTACCTAATATATCTAGTTAAAGCTCAAAATTGGAAGAGGAGAAGTTTCTTTTCTACTGTGCTAAAAAGTTTCAAATACAAATGTTTGAAAAAGTGGACACATACTTTTTGTAATTCAAATTAGTGTCTATCTTAAGATCTGGTAAATAAAAAAGAATGTGTTTTGTAGGCTCTCACCCAAAACACCTGAAGGCAAACTCTGCAAGATTCTTTTTAAAACACTGTATGAAATCACATAGACAACAGCAACAAATCCCAGGCAGTCACATGCTATCAATATCATGTGCACATTACTGTAATCAGTGTTAATTAAGGGTAAGCCAATGCCTTTGTTTCAGTCTGAAAATAGTATATGTCATTGAATACACGGTTGAATTGCATATATTACCTGTGCTGACATTAATTCTTTTGCACCTTGCACATTTCTAGTTAGTGTCTTTCTATATTGTGTATTCTCTTATACTGTAGTTACACCACCAATTCTACATTATGAATAATCTTTTTCAAATGTACAGTTAGGACAAAGGTCTGAGAAGATCTTTTGAGAAGGGTATTATATAAAAAGGGAGTGAGGTTATGCAGATGAGCCCTGTGATGAAGTGGACACTACCTTGTGCCTGATGATGTGAGTGCAATTCATCAAGCAAGTATTGGAAAATGTGGATTCATAAATTAGACGGATGGACTAAAGAAGCAATGGGTGCTTTGGGGATGGATGGATGGATGGATGGATAGATAGATAGATAGATAGATAGATAGATAGATAGATAGATAGATAGATAGATACTTTATTAATCCCAAGGGGAAATTCACATAATCCAGCAGCAGTATACTGATAAATAAAAACAATATTAAATTAAAGAATAATAAAAATAATAATAAAAAAAAAAATTACTTTGAGTAATGTTAGCATTTACTCCCCCGGGTGGAATTGAAGAGTAATTCAACTAATGGTCCAAAACAATTTTTAGATTTATAACAATTTCATTAGATTGCATCCTGTACATTTTATGCCTAAGCTTTGACACAGCCGGATTGTCATATTTCCATTATTTGATTATGTGTTATCACCTCCTGAAAATGATTCTGCCCTACAGCTTTAGGCTAAAAGAGAAATCTAGGTTTACTTCACATCTCGTCAGTAGTAAATTATTTTGAGTTTAAGTATACATACAAACAAAGGTACCAAAAAAAGATTAACATTATTTAGAAGATTAATAAAACCAGCATTCAAAATATTTTATAGTTATTCAAAAATGAACCAGTAAAATTAACACCGTGCATAAATAATGCTCTTTAAAAAATATTTAACTGTAAAAAGTACAAACAGATTAATATTGTATTGCTCCATAAATGCACCGTTTCTTATCTTTACAATAAAAATCCTAGCTCTGATAGATTTTAGGGAGAAAACCCTCTAGTGAGATCTTCAAAGCATGCAGCAGATTTATACTTTCAAGATCAAAGAGTGGACTGGCAACATTTGCTATTTAGTTAGAAATTAAAATTCCCTAGAAAAGCCGATTACCTTTGGTTTCATCATCCAGATTGATTATTGCATACATTTCCTTCAGCTCAGATAAGTCATGGATTTTTATACTGTAAATAAAATAAAAGTACAAACAAATTACTAGTTAAAATGTAGTAAGCAAATATGATAATTATGTTTTGATGAAAACTAAAAATTATAACAAAGAAAACACAACAGTCATACAAATGTTAAAAAGACAAAATCAACCCGAGTTTAAGAATATAATGACTGTACACAATTATTAAACTGCATTTTGCTGACATTCTACAAACTTACGAGTTATCACCACAAGATGCTGCTTTGTTGAGGGACTGTGAGATGGCAATGCTTGTAAGGCTGTCTTTATGATTGTGTGCTTGAAAGAGTTCTTGACCAATTTCACGAATATGGGTAGAAATGACAACAAAGTAGCCTTGAGAAAATCCAATCATGATGTACCCATCTCCATACCTACAAAACAAAGAAACCAGTATCGTTGTATGAATTAGGTTAACTTACTTTATGTCATTTTAACACTACTTGCATTTGTTAATCTAAAATCCTGTGCTTATATTCTTAAAAGTAAAGACAGAGTTAAAGAACTACACACTTTAAATCAACTGGAACGAGTGATTAAAGAGCAAGAACACTTAGTAGTTTAACCTACTGTTAAAATAGTGCCACCTCATGTCAGATGTAAAGTTTAACTATTTATTTATTTTATTTTCATTATTTTTTTTATTTTATTGATTTTATTGTAATCATTCCATAGATATAGATAGATCAATTTTTACAAAAAATAGGATTGAAAACAAATCAACCCCCACACCTGAACAAGAGAGCATGGTCAACAGAGTAAAACTTAAAGCTAGTAAAAATAAATAAATTGATGAGTTTAATAAGCGGATAAAGATAAATGGAGAAGAAAAAGAAATGGGAAGAGAATCTGCTTCCTCAGTGCTTTAAGAGCTTATTCTACAATATTATTGATTACATGCCAGGTTTTGAAAAAGTTCTGCACAGATCCTCTAAGTGAGAATTAGATTTTTTCCAATTTCAAATATTATAAAACATCAGTTTCCCACTGACTTAAAAGAGAGGAGAGTTAGGATTCTTCCAGTTTAGCAAGATAAGTCTGCATGCCAATAGTGTGTTGAAGGCAATAATAGTTTGTTTGTCTTTCTCCACTTTAAGCCCATCTGGAAGAACACCAAACACAGCTCTTAATGGGTTAGGAGGGATTGTGACACCAAGGCTGTCTGAAAGGCACTTAAAATTTTTTGTCCAGAATGATGTTAATTTGGCGCAGGCCCAAAACATGTGACCCAGTGAGGCTGGAACTTAATTGCAGTGTTCACAGGATGGATCTTGCCCTGGAAACATTTTGGACAGTTTTAAGTGAGACAGATGTGCTCGATATATAATTCTGAGTTGAATAATTGTCTGCTTTGCACATATGGAGCTTGAGTGAATTATCTGCATTGCTACCTTCCACTCCTTTTCTGATATGTTGAGTGAGAGATCCTTTTCCCATTGTCCTCTTGGATCTTTGAAAGGGAGGGACTGTAAAATAATTTTATATATTGCAGAAATGCTGTCTGAGTCCTCAAAACTGAGCAATACTTTATCCAGGATAGAGGAAGGTGGGAGATGAGGAAAATTGGGCAGGTTCTGTTTAACAAAGTTTCTAATTTGAATATAGTGAAATAAATGTGTTGCTGGAAAGTAAAATTTGGAATGTAATTGTTCATAGGATGCAAAGATGTTGTCTATATAAAGATCTCTAAGTAATTTAATCCCAAATGTTTTCCAGATATTAAAAACTGCATATGTTTGCGAGGGTTGAAAAAGGTGGTTCTCATACAGAGGTGCCATAGATAAAAGACCCTCCATCTTACAATGCTTCCTACAATAGGTTCAATATATTATGAGTGAGTGAAGCAAAATTGGGTTATTAGTATTGTGATAAAGGCGCTATATAGCGCCCGACCTGGCACAGACTACGCAGAGGCACGTGTTCACACTCACAGGCTTTTATTTTTTCCTTCAGCCGTGGGCACACGCCTTCCCCGTGTCCCACAAGCCCAACACAGTCCAAAGCACAAAATACACAAACCAAACGCTTCCTGGCACCACCACTCCTCCCAGGCAACCTCGTCCTCTTCCTCCCGATTCTGGCCCCGATTGCTGGGAGGCACGCCCTTTTATACCCCACCCGGAGGTGTTCCAGGTGCCTGACCAGCTGGTCTTAATTGCACCTCCGGGTGGGGCTGATAAACCATCCAACGTGGTGGCTGGTCGTCCGCAGCACCCCCTAGCGGCCACCCCATCTCCCAACCGGGCTGCTGTGGTGGACTCCATGTCCCATGGAGCCACGGGGGAGATTGAGGAGGGATCCACGGCCAGGGAGGCTGCCCCCAAGCGCCCCGGGGAAGGTACTGCAATGTCCATGATGGCTTCCCCGGGACGTATGCAGCAGAGGCGTCCCGGCCGGGCATGGGACCCGGCTGTCCGTCACAGTATATTGGCAATAACTTGCATTTATAGGGGCACAAAGCAGGGAATATAAAGAAGTACTGCAGGATTTTATTTCTATTGTGCACCAGGCCTGTGTATGTTCATCTATTTGTGTCCAGGTTTTTATAGCTTGTATGTTTGTTGCCCAGTAATAAAACTGAAAGTTAGGTAGAGCCATGCCACCTTTTGCCTTAGGTCTTTGTACGGTCACTCTTTAGATACGTGGATGTTTTAAGTTCCAAATAAATGAAGTTATGGTTGAATGTAATTGCTTAAAAAATTATTTATTTATGCATATTGGAATGTTTTGAAATAAGAAATAAAAAGAGAAGCCTAGGAAGGATATTCATCTTAACAACGTTAATTCTTCCAGCTGGAGTGAGAAGAAGGTTTGACCATCTATGCAAGTCTGGTTTAATTTTTTCCATACAGACGGAGAAATTTTGATGATAAAGAGCTTTATGTTTACTTGTGATATTTACCCCTAGGTACTTAAACTGATCTGCAAATATAAAAGGGAAGGAGTCCAATCGAATATTGTATGCTTGAGAATTCACTGGAAAGAGCACACTTTTATTCAAATTAATTCTGAGACCAGAAATCTTTTGAAATTCTGTAACTGCTGTTAGGACTGCAGGCACATTATTTTGTGGATCTGATGTATACAGTACCATATCATCTGCATATAGAGAAATTTTCTGTTCAAGTCCTTCTCTGATAATCCTGTTTATCTGATAAGCATTTCAACAGTGAACTGCCAGTGGTTCAATGGTGATTGCAAAAAGTATTGGTGTCAGGGGGCATCCTTGTCTGGTACCACGTTCTAGTTTAAAATAGTCTGAATTAATGTTGTTAATACAAACTGAACCTTCTGGATTAGTATATAGTAGTTTGATCCATATTCAGGCCAAACCCAAATTTCTCTAATGTAGTGAAAAGGTAGTTCCATTCAATCATATCAATGCTTTTTCTGTATCCAACAATAATAATATCTCTGGGGTGTTTGACTTTGCAGGTGAATATATTACACTAAACAGGCATCGAAGATTGGAAGCTAAGTGTCAGCCTTTAATAAGTTTGATCTTGTGATATTACCGAAGGCAACACTTTCTCCATTCTTCTAGCTAGGACTTTGGAGAGTATCTTAACACCATTATTTAGAAGTGAAACTGGTCTGTATGAAGCACATTGTAATAAGTTCTTATTTTGTTTAGGAAAGACAGTGATTAATGCTTGGATTAATGCTTGGCGAAAAGTTTGAGGTAGAATTTGATTGCCTCTAGTTTCTGTAAGTGTTGCTAATAAGAGGGAGTGGAGAATTTCTTATAAAATTTGACAGGGTAGCCATCAGGGCCTGCTGCTTTCCCACTCTGAAGTGACTTTATAGCATCTAGTATTTCTGATAGTGCCAGAGGTTTATCCAATTCCTTTGCACTAAGAGTATCTATTTGTGGTACCTGTAATGCATCCAGAAATGCATTAGATTGTGTGTTGTCTTCTTTAAACTCAGTAGAATATAAGGATTTATAGTAGTCCCTAAATGTGTGCATTATATTTTTATGGTCAATGATTTTATCTCCGTTCGTGTTGGTGATTGCTGGGATTGCATTGCAAACTTCTTGCTTGTGAATTTGTTGAGCTAAGAGCTTATTAGCTTTCTCTTCATGTTCATAGTAATAATGTCTTGATTTAAAAATGAGTTGTTCAGTTTCTTTGGTTGTTAAGAGGTTGAGCTCTGAATGCAGAGCCTTCCTTTTCCTATGAAGAGCCTCACTTGGACACCTGGCATTTTCTTGATCTATTCTATTTTGTTGGTTAGCTCTGATACCTTCTTGGTTTCTAACTTACTTCTGTAGGAAAGATATGAAATAATCTGTCCTCTTAAGAAGGCCTTTGGAGTTTCCCAGAGTATTCCTGCAGAGACCTCTGAGGATGTATTTGTTTCTAGGAAGAAACTGATTTGTTTGGATATAAATTTTGTACAGTTCTCCTCTGCTAATAGAAGTGGGACGCCATCTGCGAGATGAGTATGTAGGGCATAATGATTTTAGCTCCAAGATCAGAGGGGCATGATTGGAAATAACAATAGCGTCATACTTGCAAGATTTAATTGTCAGCAAGAAATTATTATCTATAAAGAAATAATCAATTCTTGAGTAGCAATGATGCACTGGTTAGTAGAAGGAATATGTTTTTGAGTTTGGGTTTAGAAACCTCCAGGGGTCTGATAAGTTGTGGTCAGTTAAAAACTGTGTAATTGTCTTTGCAGTGTTAGATATCTTCACTCCTGTGACAGGAGATCTATCTAAGAGTGAATTTAAAACACAATTAAAGTCCCCAGCCATTATAATTTTATGAATGTTCACATAGGAATGGATGCAAATCCATTTTGCATGAATTCCTTATCATCGACATTGGGTGCATAAACATTTATCAAAATCATCCATCCATCCATTATCCAACCCGCTATATCCTAACACAGGGTCACGGGAGTCTGCTGGAGCCAATCCCAGTCAACACAGGGCGCAAGGCAGGAATAAATCCCCGGGCAGGGCGCCAGCCCACCGCAGTTATCAAAATCACTTTACAGTTAAATAAATTGCCCATGACAATCACATATCTCCCTTCAGGATCAGATACTACATCTGATGCTACGAATGAGACTGTTCTATGTATGAGAATTCCCACACCTCTAGTTTTCTTTGTAAAACTAGAATGGAACATTTGGCCAGTCCAGTCTTTTTGTAGCCGGAACTGATCCTTGCTTAGTAAGTGGGTCTCCTGCAAAAATACTATTCTGGCGTTTAGACCTGTTAGGTGAGAGAATACATTCTTTCTCTTTAATTTGTGATTCAGACCTTTAACATTCCAGCTCACAAAGTTAACTGTCCCATCATGAGACACTGATTCTGAAATTTTGATGTAATTTTATAGTCTTAACTGGAAGTGAGACAGCTTTAACCTTAATTTCCAATTTTCCCACAAGTTATTCCCATGCAGCCTATTGTTACGTTGGTAATTATAATTATAAGGATTAAAAGGATAGATTAGATATAGCTTCCTCTCTTTCTCTCCATCCCTTATCCCCCCACCCCCCCATTTTGCCTCCCCAGATGAGGCTGGTCCCCACTTCAGAAAGTCCCAGTCCTCTGACATACCTAGAGACAGAGCACATCCAAAACAAAACAAGCCCCCCAGCAGCAGCGTTTAAGGATTAAAAAGTAGAAATATCTATTACCGATAAAGTCTAAATACTATAAGCATAAAATATAATCTTCAACAGTCTTGAAATATTAAGATAGTAAACTCTTTATTTTAGATGCATCCACTACCCAAGATTCTGCACAGAGTTTCAAACCAAGGACAACTATGTATATTTGAAGAGTATGACAGACTGTGTAATGATTACCACACTTGTACTAATGTAAAAAATGTTATCATTCAAATTCAATGTTGCTTGATTTGCATTTTCAAAGTCTGACACTGCAGATAGTGATCTGTAATAACCTCTTGACCTTAAGATAGTGTAATGAGGAGCAACTGATGCAGCAAAAGCAACATATTGCATCATCTGCATGAAATTAAGGGAATGCCTTTGACAGAGGTGAGCTCTCCAGGTTGACATCAAGGTAGATTTAAAACTGAAATTCCGACAGAGGTATGCAATTTATGAGATTGGTAATGGAGGGATCTATGAAAGTTCAACTTCACTAAGTGAATGAAATGGACTTTGATGTTGATGGTAGCTTCCTATCTTGGAACCCACCACCATGAATGGGATCATTGTAAAAACATCAAGCATTTATTGGCTAATTATTTTGTCATTTGCTTTAATCTATCCTATATTATGTTTTTCTTATATTGCTTAAAACAGAATATTAATTTGTTTCTATTCAAGATTTACAAAGGAACATGTTGATATTCCGCATTAGTAGCTTTTAAGATATTTACCACCACTTTGCAATGTTAAACTGTATTTCTATTTTAGCAAGATAAATTTTTACTGTTTCTGAGTTAACTGTTTAGTGCCTATATTTCTTATAGTTATATGCATAGCTTTGGTTAATGACAAGCAAAAAGACATAAAGGAAAAATAGAAATTTTATCAGTATGGTCCATAAAACAGTATACATCACTTACCCAGAATAACCCAGCACCAACATAGTTAACTATTTCTTTTAAAAACATTTGGTATGTTTTTGAAAGGAAATACATTGTTAAGCTGCATTGCTCCTTTCATTTACAGACATATTCAAATTACTGCTATTTGTCTAGGTCTTTAAAAAGGAATAGCACACACACAATAATGACTATGGTCATTACTGCACATAACACTATCAGCACAAACTCTCTAAATCTAATAATGCTCACCATTTTCTGTTCTGTAAAATACAGGATTATTTCAATGCAATATGAATTATACTCTGAGAAAAAAAAGTCAAAAAAAGTTAACTAAAAAATCACTTCCATGCATTACTTTCAGGTGAAAGCTTACCATTTGTAGGACATTATATTGCCATAACGCTGTTGAAATGCCAGTTCGATTGGGTTATCAGGGTCATTCAGATTCAAGAGAAACAAGGTCTTCTTTCCAACTACAACACTGACCTATGAAATTAATTATAGAAAGCTGCATCATTCCATCAAGATAGGTATTATCATTAGGATCAGGGTGTTGCGATTTATTACTGGATAAAGGACAATGATAGATAAATACATGTGTCCGATTTGTTTACTTCCTCTCTGTATTAATGGTACAATCAATTTCATTCTACTGAGCTTATATAATTAACTAGGAAACCATTTTCAAGTAACAGAAGCTTATCTATGGGGTTATGGGGCTTATTAAAGACAAAAACACTAGAATGCTGTTTTTGTATAGCATTGCTTACAATGAAGCTTCAGACAACAATTACTACAATTAAAACATACATGATTATTTTAAGACTTTAAATAGAATGTAAAAAGGTAGAAAAAGGCATACAAATAACACAGCAAATTAGAAAACAACTTTGTGATATACAATGTGAGGAGCTTTTTTAATAGAAAGAAAGAAAGACCATGCTATAGGGCAATATTTTAGATACACTGAATCTGCCGTGTATCACAGCTTTACCAATAAAGTAATAATCATGCTGCACAAAGTCTTTACCAAATACAAAAGCATAGTCACCAAATTGACACACAGGTTCAACATATTTTACTGTTGTTTCCTATGTAATTTTAGTAGGGCTCTGAAGCAAAATTTGGATAGGCCACAGACAGTTTAACAAACACGTTAAAGGAAGTTGGATGTACCTAATATTGTCCATTATATCTTAGAACTTTGCCTCATTTATCACAGCTCCTTTCCATCTGAACCTAAAGGCAGCGAAAACTTCAACCTTACCATCTTTTAAACTGTGCTACATTGGCTGATTTTGATTGCCTTTTAGCACATCTGCCAGTTGCATTTCTGGCACTCGGGAATGACATTACAAAAATAAATGCATTACAATCAGATTTTACAGTATAAGGTAATGCTTTTTGTCTTTCTTCAGAGCGATGCAATTTTTCACTGGGGTTTCATTGAATATTATAGGTAATTTGTCAACCCGCATTTGTCCTGCATTCTCAATTCTGACCATCCATTTCTGCCCACAAGGAGAGTGTAAGATCTCATGCCCACAAATCCTAAGCTATATCCCTGTCACAACTGTACACTTCTACTTAGAAGTAAAATGCTATAATGTACTTCTACTCAGCTTGCACCAGCTTTAATGTTTTCATCTACCATCAAACGTCCTTACTCTTAACATTTCCATTACTTTTAATTTTTTTTTTCTATTTGCCGTAATTTGTTGACAAAAAACAAACAATAGACTTAAACACAAAATTTGATGAGAAACTAATTTATTATATCCTACTTTAGATTATTTAGAATAAGTATCAGATAATTTGATGATGAAGATAACTAGTAAATTCAACTTGTGCCAGATAAACAAAAAAACTGTGCTGGATGAAAGTAGGGATGTAAATGCAGAATAAATTTACTGTATAATGATATTCAACTCTGACATTATTGACAGTAAATTGAGGAAAAAGTATGGGTTTTGTAGCATGGAAAAGCTGCATTGGGCTTGCTACAAGATTCTATCAGGAAAACATAATTGAAAAGCAAACCAGTAGCAATAGGAGTAATAATGAATAAACTGGGTGAGTGAAAAGCAGAAATTGCCATAACAGCTGCAAGCATTTCCTCTCAGAATATGAAAGGCATGAGGCAGTGCTGCCCATTGTCACTATTATTTTTTGCATCATCACTACAACCACTGGCCATTTCCTCCAGTGGCTCTGATCAAATAAATCACTATCATTATACACTGACGATAATCTCTTTGTAGGGAATTCCCCTACAGTCTTTCACCACATTTTAAACCTATTTTATAATTTTGAAACAGTATCTGGATATAAATAAACTGGACTAAGCCAACTCAACTTCCATTACATAGTCAATGTCCAGTGGCTGATCTTCATTATCCCAATTCTAAATCAATTTAATTACTTAAAAATTGAAATGATCTGTCCCTCTGTTCTATAGCCAGATTTAATTATTGGTTCATTCTCAACAAATTCTACTAAATCTGCTTTGTCACTTTAGCTGCTTGCTTTACCATTATTGAAATCATTATTGTTCCCTTCTCCCCACAAGAGTTACTTTACCTTAATGGAATAAGGTGAAATAAATACTTTCATCCACTTTATATAGAATGGAAAAAGGCCTAGACTTAAGTGCCCCAATTAATCACCCCAGGGACACAGCAGAGTTCCTCTTACAGACGTTTGTTGTCAGAACAATACATTTGAGGTTTTCTCCTCCAATATCCCTGCCTGTCTCTCATTGGAGGGCTCTCTTTTTGTTCCCTACAATTTAGCTTATATATCAAATTAAAATCTGCAAAACTTTATTTTGGCCCAGTTTTTCTTATGCAAGGTATACTGAAGTTTATAAGGAGCTGAGCCACTTAAATAAACAGAATGCTGTGCTGGACCAAACCTTTATAAGAATTATTTTTATGTAATGCAAGTCTACTATTTATATGTGCTTTCAGGAGATTTTAAAGTTCATGTACATTATTGGTAGAATCAAATGCATTTTTGTACTGTATATCTTTATTGATTTAGCAAAACAAACATATTTTCAGGTATTCGTTTCATACTTAATGACAGACCATTAGCCATTTTAAATTGCAAATGTGCAACAGCGTAATCAACTAAAATGAAAATAAGTTAACGAAAAAAAGAGTTACAATGATTCTCAGTATCCTACTTAGCATTATGTTTACCCCCAGAAAAACCAAGCCAAAAATATATATTTTTTTTCAACAATAACATGGTATTATTTGTGACAGAAACACACAAAATACCCAAACATCAACATAAATACAATAGGAGAGGTATATCTAGTGTCCACTCAAGTACTGATGCAGATTTAGCACACGTACTTTGTGTGACATATTTTGAAACATTCACCAACACACAGCCCAATGTTGCAATAGTGACAGCAGAAGTGCATTTCTTTACTATGTTACTCTCTCACAGTTTTGGTAGTCAATAAAAAGAGAAAAGAATGCAATATGAAATAGCATGTTTCAAATATTTGCAACTGTGGTGCCTTTCATCTCTCTTAAAACCACATGCTAACATGACCCCTGATCCCACCAGAAGAAGAATTTTCACAAGTAGGATAGTGAACTATGTTCAACCAGGATGAAACAAAGTCCTGTAAGACCTTATTACAGTATCTGTAACCATTTTCAGTGTTACCTTACTGGTGCTGGAATACACTGGAGACTGCTAAGCAGCAAATACATTTTCTGTCATGGAATAACAGCCATAAAAAGCATAACACAATAAAAACATTACATCAGCAAGAGTCAAGAGATGAGACCACACCTTCTTAAAGATCTTATTGAGTGTTTAACATATCAGAGTTATAGAATGTGGTGTTAAACAAGATGTGAAAGTGACTTAACATCGTATATTACATATCTTATGTGTGCCTCAGTGTAGCACATCTAACCTTATTCAGAAAATAAATTAGCAAAAATTAAATATAGTGTGAGTTATACAGAGTGTCCTAACTACACGAAAATGTTCAAACTTACAGTACTTTCTCCTGAAGTGGCCCTTTCATCTGTCTTCATCAGTGAAAACTGGATTTCACTGGGTTCTGCCCGAACTGTAGCCTAAGAGAAAAGAAACACATAGTGCTATGGGAGACATAATAAGATAACTTCCTATATGATCAGAGTTTTTTCTTTCTGAGCAAAAATGTCTGTTTGCTAAAAAAAATAACAGTAGTAGAAGTCAGTAGGAATGATCACATTTTTGCCTTTCTTATTCTTTCAATAAATACTGTGAGAATAGCAAAATGTCAGCTGACCTGTCTAACTGTGTCTCCTTCATGATTGCTCACAGTAATCATCTTATCTTCACTCCCGAGGGCAAGTAAATTTTGAGAACTCCAGCAGCCGCAAGTAATCTTCTTTGTGTGCTTTCCTAGAAAATTAAATTATTGCTGTAAATTTCTACAAACCAATTTTTGGTCTAAAAAATACCAAAGAGACCAAACATCTTCAAAATCAGTTTGCTATATTATAAAAATTACACAAGAGGTCATTGCTGATGTACAAAAAAAGAAAAAAAGAGTACTTAAGTAGCAAACAAAACAGACAAGGAAACTAAACCTTACAAATTCACTGAAACTGCCTGTTTGCTAAAGGTTTTGCTTTTGACTGTCAAAGAGGGTGGCTCACCCACTTTCCCATCTCAAATTCAGTACTACTGAATTCCCTTTCACAACTCCCCACACCATTTTAAATTTAAACTGTAGACTAAGCATAGGAAAGAAACTACCATCTAAACTCATCTTAAAATTACTTTGAGGCTACCAGATCTCTAAAAATATTTTTTATGGTTAAAATTGAGCCAATAAAGTCTACAGCCTTGATCCACATTTAAAAGGCCAGGAACAAATGACAGCCTAGGGACTATCCACTGTTATTTGTCAGTTTTGACAAAAAAAACAAACAAAACAGCTTTGAAAATTCTCACAAATTAGAAAATCTATCAATATATACAATTATGGACATTTACTTCGGTTTTGTACTGTATAAGCATAATGTAAGAACATGTGCTACAGAATATCATATAACATCTCAAAAAAAATAATAGTGCATACAAGCCTTATTTAAAGAGCATGTGTACATTTTCTTTCATCTTGAAAGGCATCATGCTGTCAAGATTAATTAAGAGAGAGGTTAAAATAGGAAACATAAAAAAGTATATTACCTAAAACTGGAATCTTGCGTGAAGTCTGCTGATTATAAATCAGAAGGTTCCCCTTAGAAGTGCCGACAGCTAGCAAACTTCCAACTTTTGACCACAGAAGAAAAGACATCTGATCTCTGCAATATATTTTTAAATACAATGAAATTCATTTGATGTCATATATTATTACCTTATAAAAATAATACACATAATATTGTACATATCCATGGCCATCTTTACAACAGAAGCGTGCTCAGTGATTTAATTTATGTTTAAATGGTATAAAATGGAAAATTAAAAATAAGTAATATAAGGCAGTTTTTGCTATTTGAAATCAAATAAAAATTTTTAAAAAAATCTACTAATTGGTGTCCTGAAAATAACTATTTAAGCTCTTTAACCATTTTGGCAGCATATTCATGTTTGATTAACTTTAACACGGTATAAAAAACAAACCAAATTCAAGTCAAGGTCATGGGATGTTGGTGCCTATCCTGGCAATACTAGGCACAAGGCAAGAACCATTGATGAATGTGGTTGCACGCATTTAAGGTCCCACTCACATATGTTCCCACACTTACAAAGGGCCATATTTGTTTGTCAATCAACCTGTGCATCTTTGATAGTGCTGTCGGACTCGGGGAGAACATTTAAAGTCCACACATAATGACAAAGACTGGGCATGGGAATTTGACCGCCAGACATGCTGTAGCTGTAAAGCAGCATCACTGTAACTCCCTGCTTAACCTTTTCAATTAAACTTAACTCAAGTCAATCATTAGTTTACTGAGACTGAGTAAATGGGACATTAATCCATATTTTTTGTATTCTTCTCGAATAGAATTCATGCAGATTCTTCCATGGCAAATGTTGTAATTTTATAAAGAACTAGTAATACAACACCTCTTCCATGGCAAATGTTGTAATTTTATAAAGAACTAGTAATACAACACCATATCTAAATAAGATGTGGCATGTCAATGACTTTATTCAAAAGATGGAACCCTTAAAATAATACTTATACTTATTATAAAAAACAGGTAAATGACTAATGCAAACATGTCATAAAAAACAGTTACCGACTACAGAAAATGCAAAAATACATTCGTCAATTTCATTTAATTAATTGCTGTTTAGCATTCTTTACTGTAATGTATATATCCACCTTAATAAAATGAAGAGTGTCTGTGTGTCTGTCCAGCTGCCATGTCTTTGACATTCCAACAGATGTTGCTTCAGAAACATTTGTAGTAATAACAAGTCCAATACCAAATGGCATATAACAGAGACATATGCATTGCATTTGTCATTCCAACAGTTGGCACATCACAAACATTTGTAGTAATAAAATGCATTGCAGTTGCGATTCTGACACATGGTGCATCACAAATATTTACACTGCTTTTTCAAGTGCAATACCAAATGGCATATAACAGAAGCTTATGCATTTCATTTTTATTCCAACAGATGGCACATGACAAACATTTGTTGTTAATGCGTTTTATCACTACAAATGTTTAAGATGTACAATTTGTTGGAATGACAAATGCAGTGCATTTTATTACTGCATGCATTACAAAATATGATCCAATAGATGGTGCACTACAAACGTTAACGCTGAGGTCTATGGTGATTCAACCCATCTTAGACTGGCAGCACAGCTAGTAAATATACAGTATTTTAAACTTAAGGACATTATTTTATTTGCAGTGCCATCCATATTTGCCCCTAAACTCTTGCCTCCATGTTAAGTACCTTTAATAGGCACAAATTTAAAAATATCAAGAACTGATCTTCTCATATACTGTAAACCCCTGGTAAACAATATAAACTCATAATTCAAACGGTGATATTTTAAATATTTAAACAGCCACTGTGATCACTGCAAATATTCTTCTCCATTTATTTTTAGTAATATTATACATGGCACAGTGGTTAACTGTGCTGCCTCAGAGACAGGTTTGAATCCTCACTTTGGTCATTGTTCTCATAAAGGCTGCATGTTCTCCCTGAGTCTGCATGGATGTTCTTCTGCAGAGTCTGGTTCTACGGCCACAACCCAATGACATGCCTGTTAGGTTAATTAGAAACTTTATATTGGCCTGTGCGAGTGTGAATATGGGTGTGTAAATGAGTGGGCCATGTACACCCGATGCTTCCATGACAGGCTCTGCTCCCCGATAACCCTGCATTTAATTATGTAGCTGTGAATACATATAACACCTCAAATACAGACTGAAGAAAGGAACCTAAAAAGGAATGAAAATAACACACAACAAAGAGTCCCAAAAGTAAGTCAGAAAAGCCTACACTATATTTTTCCCACAACAAGACCTCAAGAGAGAGACTTCAAAAAGCAACACAATGTGATCCAATCTAAAAACTTCTGTTCAAATATCCAGAGACTTTGGCTCTTAAAATTCAGTATGCATATTCATGTTTTTTTCCTGTCTGTCTCTTGTGAGTTATAAACTTCAATCTCTCTTTCTGAACAGTATGAACATTATTTTTCCATCATCCCGGCATGAAAATGGTGACTGAATTTTTGAGCTTTGTTTAACTGTTACCATTCTGACATGCTGTCAAGCTGACTTTACTCTGCTCTCTGTACACAGGATACATTTAAGCTCTTATTTAATTAATTTTGTTTTCCACTCTTTTAATTTGCCTTACAACGCAGATTACAGTTGTTTTCACTATCAAAAGTTCTATACAGTATATAAAGCAAAAAACTATCAGACTGTATTCAACAAAGCAAAAAACCTCATTCATAGTACTCCTACCACACTGAATCACAGACTACAAAATGCAATCTTGTCTTCAGTGTCTTGTACAAGAACTCAAATCTTTAAAATTTTTAAAATGTTGTGAGATTACAATTTTCACTTGCACATCTTGCACTAAACCACTTGCTCAATAAAAAACAAAAATGACAAAAATTAGTCATCTGCAGATAACCATCTTAGCGTTAGCCCGAGAATGATTACTCGGGCTCAGATTTCTATGTTAATATGGTCAAGCCCGAATCAGACTCAGGGTGAGGTGTACCGATCTCCCTTTACATCATTAAGCTTGAATAACTGATAGGTCAGTATTCTGCTGCCATCAAGTGGATGAAATAACATCATGCTGCTGTAAACAACGACTGTTTCTATGCATTCTGCCATTTTATGGTAACTCATCAATATTCATGAGTGAGGCAGAGCCTCCAACAAGAAAAGCTGCAATGGCAGTGTAAGAACGAACTGAAACTGAACCATCACTCAAATCAAGCAATAATGATGATGATGTGAATTGGCCTTCAGATGTTGACACAAACAGGGAAACTGACACTTGCTTGGTAGATTCTGACCTGCCAAATTTCAGCGGTGTCAGAGTTGGCTTAATACTACTGCTGATAATCCTGCACCATTTTGTTTCCCATTTACAGGTAAACCCTTGATCATGATTATCTGAACTGTTTACCATTTATTGATGACAGCCTGGTGGAGAAATTAACTGTTGAAATTAACCACTGTGTTGTGCAGTGTTGGAAAAGTCACAGTAAACCATTTGCTTGTTGTAGTCGCTGTCAGCCTGTCACTGTAGATGACATGTGGGTGCTTTTCAGTCTCCTGAAACTGCAGGGCCATGTGGGTAAATCAGTCCAGAGATGGTACAGGTCCACAAACCGGTTGTTGCTGACACCAGTTTTGGGTGAAGTTATGAGTGAGTGTTGTTTTTTACTCATGAAATATCCGCATTTCTTTGAAAATGATGACGCCAATTGCACAGCACTGACCTCGTATAAATTGTGGGATGTGTATCAGGTGATCGTCAAAAATATGCAGAAGGTGTTTATTCCCAATCATGACATAAGTATTGACAAGTGTCTTGGTTACAAGGGAAAACTGTTGTGGAGACAGTATAGCGCATCCAAAAGGGCACCATTCAGTACCAAGTTCTTCATGTTGTGTGAAGCAAACTCTGGGTACATCTGGAATATCTTACAAAAAGTATTTTGATGTCTGCTTCAACAGTGCCAATGTGTGCTGGTAACAGTTTTAAAATATATCACATGTACTAAACCTGTTTACTAAAACATCATATACAATAAGTCTGTACAGCTGATACTATATATACCTTTCCTACTCTAATTATGTTGACGTTTTGATATTTACTGTTACGTTTTGTTTTTCTGTTACATATATTAACATTTTGTGTTGTTGAAAAGACAATACTTTTGGCTGATTTTTCTGGAAGTAAATATAATGATTAATATATATATATATATATATATATATATATATATATATATATATAT
>JANRMT010062808.1:53179160-53206331 GCA_026402145.1 Polypterus bichir lapradei
GACCTCCTTGGCCCCTCCCATAGGTGGTGAGCCCATGGGAAGGAGGACCCACGTTACCTCTTCGGGCTGTGCCCGGCCGAGCCCCATGGGTGCAGGCCCGGCCACCAGGCGCTCGCCATCGAGCCCCACCCCCAGGCCTGGCTCCAGAGGGGGGCCCCGGTGACCCGCGTCCGGGCAAGGGAAAACGTTGTCCACAGTTTTTATTCTTCATTGGAGGTTTGTTGAACCGTTCTTTGTCTCATCCCTCACCTAGGACCAGTTTGCCTTGGGTGGCCCTACCAGGGGCATAAAGCCCCGGACAACATAGCTCCTAGGATCATTGGGACACGCAAACCCCTCCACCACAATAAGGTGACGGTTCAAGGAGGAGATATATATATATATAAACATAAAAATACACAAAAATCCAATAACATGTGGTTGTCTGCTTGTACATGAGTTAACCCTGCTATGGACAATACTCCTTCCAGGATCGTTTCCTTGATTAATCGAATATGAGAACAATAAGTTTTGGGATTTTTTCTCTGAGTATGGAGATTCAAATCTCTCTATTCATTCTTAGAACCCACTTAATTCAATCATAAATACCTGTTAATATTCCCAGATTTTTTACAGACATTTAAGACGAGATGAAATTAAATTAAATCTACTGAATCTTGTGTTGTTAACTGTACAGCAGCTTTCCTTTTGTCTCGCTGCCTTGTCTCTTTTCTCCCCCAGACATCCTCTGCTTCTGTTTTGGGTCCCGCTCCCAAGGCACACCCCTATGAAGAGGAAGATTTCCTATTCTTTTAATTGAGAGACAGAACTGTGCCCTCCGACTAAACACGGAGCTCGATTCACTCCTGAAAGAGACTTATGTTTGTTTGAAGTGTTTGAATAACGTTTCTGTGCAACTCTGTGACAGCGTATGTGGATTTCACTTTCACCAAACAACAAATCTTTTAATTTTCGCGGATACGCCTCTTCATTGGGAAGAAACGCTACTTTTCCCTGATGGCAACACAAATTATACGATCTACAAGTCTCCGACTTAAAGTTTAAATCTGAAAAATATATTCAATCTCTTTTTGCTGTTCCGTTATTTCACCGAGTAATAATTTCCATTTGTTTGCGCTAATGCGATCTTTACTATCATTTTTTTGAGTCTTTCGAATTTTCATACTGCCGTTATCTCTAACCTACTCTGCATATTTACAGCGCCAATGTTTTTGAATTCTTTACGACGTTCTACTTTGTCATCTACTCTTTGTCTTTTATTTCCGGCCCAGGGCGTGGTTAAATCTCTTGGCACAAAGTCTCGTCTCACGGGACTTGAAAGTGTTTTTTATATAATAGAGAGATACAATCAGTTAGAGTATGACTAGATCATTATTTTTTTTTAACCAAAAGCATGATACATGGCAGTTGAAGGATGGAATTTTTTTTCAGACAAACAGGGTGGCAGTAAAGGGGGGGGGGTGTAATAAAACCTACTTCAGTACTACCAGAAGCATTGGTTTGGTATGGCTTTAT
Source organism: Polypterus bichir lapradei (assembly GCA_026402145.1). NCBI lineage: Eukaryota > Metazoa > Chordata > Cladistia > Polypteriformes > Polypteridae > Polypterus > Polypterus bichir. Next base: position 53,180,676 of record JANRMT010062808.1, read on the forward strand.
CTCTATGACTGAGGTTACTGTAGATATTAAAATCTGCATGGTGGTGGGTGAAATACTGGATAATGTGGAAGTGTTTTGGGTAATATGGCTTTTTGTTGTTGCATGGAAGATGGGGACAGTGTATTGGGACTGCCAGTTTGGAGTGGGGGCTTCCATTTTAAAGGGAGCGGTGGGTACATTCACTTTCCTCTGCCTCCTTAAGAAAGCCTATGCCAGGAAAGAGACATCAACCTCTTCCTGGCTCTGGAACTATACACCAACTCTTTGTCCTTCTTTAGATATTTGAGCAATCATGAAAGTTTGTCATCCCTGTCTGAATCGTTCTTATAATCATGTGCCCCATAGTATCCTGTGAAATGTGCTACAAGAGTATGAGAGTCTAGGGGTGCTTCTACATGCCACTTAGTTTCTGTATTTGCAGTCAAAGTTGTGCTCACGTACAGACTTGTTATTTACTTGAGTCTGTTCACTATAGGCTTTAGTCTCAGCCAGTGGTTTGCATTGTGTGTTCTCCTTTTCAAGATTTTCATGAACTGAAAATCAAGGTGATTGGACTTATCTAGTCTAAGTGTTCCATCTCTGTCATTTAATATTTACAGATAATGATGTTGTTTTGGCCACAACAGACAATGAACACTGCTGGTTTCTCCCCTCCAGTTAGGTATTGAGTGACTTACTTAGGTGGGGGAGTTCAAGTTCTTGGTCTTTGATCATGAGATTGACCAATTAGTCAGTAGCAGTAGAGTGGAAGATAAGTCCTCAGAGAAAGCCTTTGATTTACCAGTCAGTTTGCATCTCCATTCTCACCTATTATTATGGGCTCTGGGTGGAGATGAAAACAATAACATCAAGGTCAAGCTGAGGGGTTTAGAAAAATGAGAGGAACTGAAAGTAGAGCCAGCGCTTCTGCAAATCAAGGAGGAATTATATCTATGAATTGGCCTGGGAGCATTTAGGTATTTCTCAGGGTGTGCTTGGAAGAAGTGGCCAGGGATAGGGTAATGGTGTCTGTCTAGCTGAGAATGTTACCAGATACCGCTGTAGCCCTCACCAGGACAAGGTAGGTGATAGTAAGTGAAGTGAATTATTACATGTACTTGTAGTATTTTGGGAAAAGATGGATCTATAAGATTAAATGATAAAGCACATGCAAGTTTATAGCCCTGTTGAAATGATTTATTTAGTTTGGAACCACTAATAAAAGAGACAAGTGGAAATTGTTGGTTGCTTCTAATAGCTAATGCATTCAGTGTCACACTTGAGCTAACTTTGCATTATAAAATAACCTTGTAGAGATAAACTAAGCGTTCGTTCATGATGAGAATATCATCCTTTTTCACAATGGCATTTTACGAATGCAATATGCAGTCATATGCTGTTGGCCAACTTATCAATCAGTCAGTCTCCAACCCACTATATCCTAACTACAGGGTCACAGGACAGGGGTCTGCGAGAGCCAATCTCAGCCAACACAGGGCGCAAGGAAGGAACAAATCCCAGGCAGGGTGCCAGCCCACCACAGGGCACACACAAACACACATCTTGTTTGGACAATTTAAGATCGCCAATGCCTAACCTGCAAGTCTTTGGACTGTGGGAGGAAACCCACACAGACACGAGGAGAACATGCAAACTCCACGCAGGGAGGACGCGGGAAGCGAACTCGGGTCTCCTAACTGCAAGGCAGCAGCACTACCACTGTGCCACCGTGCCAACCCCAACATATCAAGTAAAGTAAAAAATATGATGATAAGGGTGTATCCTCCTGGCAGCCTTCTAAATAATAATAATAATAATAATAACTTTATTTACATAGCACATTATCTTTGTGGACTGGGACCCGGACACAGGCAGACAGACATTGTTGTTTCTCACCACACACTCTTTATTTACAATATATATTTACAGTTTAACGTGCACTCCCCAGTGCCTCTTGCACCGATTCCCCCAATGTCCAGGCCTCACAGTCTTTATGCCTTCCTGGCCGCCTCCCGTCCTCTCTCCAGCTCTGTCCTCTTCCACCCGACATCCACCAATGACTGGAGGGAGGCGGCCCCTCTTATAGGAACCCAGATGGGCTCCAGCTGCTTCCCGGCACTTAGTCTTGGCCACACCCCTGTGTGGCAGAAGTGCCGGCTGCGCACCCGGAAGCCGTCCGGGTGTCCCCTGTCGTCTTCCCCCCGGCACTTCCTGGTGTGGCGGAAGTGCCGGGCTCCCGGGATGATAAGGCACTGGGGCGCCGCCTGGCAGTGGCCACGGGTCCCTACAGGGCTGGGCTTCCAAGCCCTCTACCCGAGGCCCCCAACATAACCAGGACGGACGCCCCCTCGCGGTCTGGAGGAGGCACAAGCCCTCCTCTTGTCCACCTGTGCGTTCCGGCCGGGCTCCAGCCCCGGCCGGGGACCACATCATATATTTACATGCAATTCATGGTGCTTTCTACAGATTTATCAACAAAAATTAAATATACCACATTTACTTATTTATTATCATTAATACTATGATAATTTCTAATACATTTAAGGATACTAAATACAAAATCAACCAGATATTGTTAAGCAAAATCTAATCACCAAAGTGCAAAACAAAATGTTTTTCTAATTAAAATATTTATACATTAAAGTTGACAATAGAACAACCAGATCTAATTAATACACTGTATATATAAAAATAAATATATACCATATATATCTGCATTTTACCTCGCCATATGTACATGGCAACCCATTGAGTAGAAACAGTTTGATGCTATTAAAGTTAATGAAATGATACAAAAGCAAATAAAACAGTCCATAGCACTTTCCGTTGATTTAGGATGTAGGTGAAGTTCTTGATTCCTGAATATAATTGGCTGACCAGCTGGCACAGAGGAGAAGAAAACAAAAACTCCTAAGATTGGGGCAATAGGAGAAAAATCAACCTCTGGAGGGCCACGATCAGAAGACAGAAATGAGCAAATCAAATAAGGTAGTTAGGTCTGATGATAATCACTTTCTGCATCATGAAATTCAGAATGATCTACGCCAACTGGTCGCCCACCCTCCACTGGGCACAGTTGTAACAGTTAGCACAGGCGATAGATAATAAGGTTTCCAAGTCCTCCACGTTTCCTCCAGTATTCCAGTTGACTGCAGAATAGAGTACTCTGAGCAAGTGTGGGTGGCACATAGCGCCACCACACAGGATGGGAGACAAAAAACATAAAAAAGCAATGGAATAATGCTGGGTACTTATTAACACATCAAAGAGCTAATCTTATAATTAGATCACTATATTATCATAATTACTGGAAAGCCAGGTTAAAAAAAGGATTTTTAGAAGTTTTTTGACATGTTTCACAGATTTAGCTTGGTGTATTTCTATTGGTAAATTGAAAATACTATCAAATAGGATAAGTATTCAACATTCAACAAAGCAAGCATGGAGAGAGGAATAAAAAGGGAGAATACGTCACATTTTATAGAGTAATTTGACTTGTTAAGGGCATAGATTGTGTTGCCTGCAGCTATGTATGACCACAAGTGTTAAATAAGTGGTTTTATTTTGTGCAAATTAACAAACTCATAAAATAAACGGAGAAGATCAGAGGCAATTGGGGTGGACTGCATTCGTGGACTTTAACTGTTTATTTTACTTTTCAGTGATTTTTTTTTACAAAAGGGCATACATAACCTGGAAGCGTTTTCACGTGCTGTAGGATTTTTTGGACATCCAGCACCCCCTTTTCTAGACTCACTGTCTGGAGGATACATGTTCAGTTCATGGGCCCATCACCTGTGCCACAGGCCTGCACTGAAGTGTTAGATCTCATCAACAGGTGAGCTTTATTCAAAGCTGGCCTTCTAAGTGTGATGTACTGATTAAAGTCACCAGGGGCCTCATATATAACGCCGTGCGTAGAACTCGCACTATAACATGGCGTAAGCACAAAAGCCGAAAGGTGCTTACGCACAGAAAAATCCAGATGCAGGAATCTGCGCGTACTCCAACTTCCACGTTATTCCGCTACACAAATCCCGGTCAGCGTGAAAAGTAACGCTCGTGCACGCGCTTTATGTAACGCCCCAAACTCCTCCCAGAAGTACGCCTCTTTGAATATGCAAATGAATATAAATCGCCCTTAAGCTCAGCCTTCTGTGAAAAGACAATGGGAAAAGCACGGGGAAAATATAAGAATTTCAGCGAATACCAAGTGGAAGCAAAGGAAAAACATACTATTTGTTCAAATAAACCGTGGTATAATCAACAAAAGGAAGTTGATCGAGTGACATAGCGTGTTGGAGAAACTTGAAAGCTCACGTTCACAAAATCGCACAGAAATAAAAAAGAAGTCACATATCAAAGTCGCCGTGAAAAGGCGAGTTGTAGCTCACTGTCTGTCATATGAAAGCTTATTAGGGTACAGAGAAAAAAGGCACACAGTGGGGAAAAAGCACGAAATGTCAACTTCAATCTCGACATTTCCACTTTAATCACGTAGTTTATTTTGTCATTAAAGTAGAACATCATAAACTTCATCTTAAAATCGTTTAATTAACCAGTTTCTCAAATCACATCGTAATTAAAGTAGCACGTTAAATGCTTTGTTTTGTATTTGATCTTCTATGTGCTCTATGTGTGTGAATCACTACTTGCTTCTTAAACCGGCTCTCTTCCTCCGACTGGACAAAGAATCCATTACATTCGTGATATTACAGCTCTTTGAATAACTAAAATACTGAGATGTATAAGTGATATCATTTTTATGATGATAGGAGTTAAAGCACGTTATTAAACGTGTTTCACTTCGATGAAATAATTTATTGCAGCAGTAGTCAGGGGCGGCTCTAGGCTTGTGGTGGCACTGGGCTGAGGAAGAATCGTTGGCTCCTTCGCCCGCCAATGTCAGTAAGGTAGCTTATGCACGGTGGATGGCCATGTCCGTTGCAGACACTGCATAGCCGCCTCGTGCTCATGACACAAGCATTTAACTTTTGCCGAAATTTGTCGCTGCGTTTTTAGCTGTGTTGTTATTTTCTCTTTCTGTTCTATATTCAATATATATTGGTGTGGCCGCCCCTGCAGTCCTTGCTTTTCTTTCCCCAAGTAACCGATAGCCACACAATCAGCTCTGTAATAGAAGTTAAGCCATCTGTAAGCTTAGAGCGCCGATTCTTCAAAACGTTTAAGGAACATTGAAATATCTTCGTAGTACATGTTTAATTATTCTATCCTTCACGACACTCCCAGTGAAGAATATAGATTATTTAAATGAAGTTAAAGTTTTATCTGTATAATTTAATAAACATATTTTGCTGCATTTCACCTTAAAAATGATATTGTCATCATATGTAAATACGCACTTTATAAAGTGGCTCAGGATGTGCAATATTATAACTGTAGTGCAAGTTTACAGTGAGGTAATTGTACTTATAAATACAAACAGTTCTACTAAGAGCAATTGATTGAGTGCATTTATAGTTCTTGGGATGAAACTGTTTCTGAACCGCGACGTCCGTACAGGAAAGGCTTTGAAACGTTTTGCCATGGCTGAGACAGCGTGTACTTGATGCTGTATATCGATAATTCTCTTTCCGATTCACACTCAGATACAGTGATATAAATACTCCGAGTGGTGCAGTGAGAGTAATATGGAAAAAGATGATCCGCTGTGGCAACCCTAATGGGAGCAGCTGAAAGAAGAAAAAAAAGGTGCAGTGAGAGTAACAACGCTAAAGCAGTTATGGTATTTGGAATACTATGGCTATTCCCTGGACCATTATATTGTTACAAGATTAATTACAATCAGATGCATTATACTAATAAACAATATGCGGTTAGTTTCAGTGTATTTATAAAGCCGCGTTAGGAAAATAAGGAGTAACCACACAGGAACAGTAGCATTGCTTTGACGCTGGGTGCCGCCAGTCTGCAAAACCGAGCGGAGAACTTGCATACGACAAGGTATGAGGTACCGTGGAAAAGTGCGTGGCTTTACGCCAAGTGTAGGTTTTATACATCTCAATTTGAACGTGGAAAAGTTCTTACGCAACATTTCTGTGCGTACACACGGTTTATACATGAGGCCCCAGGGCTTGTACGTGGTAAACAAAGATTTAACAATAACTATTCCTTGATTTAATGAGCTCGCTTTGTGTGTTTTCAGAGCAGACCCAGAAGCAGTGTGTTTCATGTAGCAACCAATCCTGAATGTCATCCTAGTCCAGTTAACAGCACACTTCTCTCATTCTACCTGAGGTAATGTAGAGTTGCCAATTACTGTAACATCCTTGTCTTTTGGCTATGAGAGGAAATCATAATACCCAGAAAAATGAAACGTGAAACATGGAGATAATTTGCAAACTCAGTAAGGTGGCCCATTTGTACATACAGTGTGCGTCTTTTAGGGACTGAGTTGAAGGGTGATCAGAAATGATTTTAATTTACATAGACACCTGTTTCCTTCAGAACATTATGTTATGGTTGAAAAAGGAGATAAACAGCCAAGCCAAATGGAGAATTAATTATAAGACATCACAGTTATAGCAGACCAGCTAGATTATACACAATTTCAAATCAGAACAATCAGTATACACGTTATGAGCTCTGTTGGGAATTTGAGTTGTCATTTATTTAATGATATTGTAACAAAGGCGTTATATAGGCGCCTGACCCGACACAGATGGACACGGAGGCACGTATAAAAATACACAAACTTTTATTTTTCTTCACCCGTGGGCACACGTCTTCCCCGTGACTCACAGGCAATACACAATCCAAAACATGACTCCACCACACAGCAATACCACCTTTCTTCCTTTACCACCACTCCTCCTCAAGCTTCGTCTCCTTCCTCCCAACTCTGGCTCCTCGAGTGGTGGTGGCTGGGCCCTTTTATAGCCCACTCGGAAGCATTCCAGGTGATTGACCACCTGGTCCTGATTGTACTTCCGGGCGGGGCTGAAGACCTGTCCAGCTGGGCTGTTGGAACAGACAGCCCCCCCTAGCGGCCACCCCGGGACCCAACCAAGCTGTGGAGGACTCCATCTCCCATGGAGCCCTGCAGGTGGTTGGGGAAACATCGTCGGCCAGGGAGGCTGCCACCAAGCGTCCCGGGGGAGGTACTGGACTGCCCATGGCGGCTCCCCCGGAACATAAGCAGCAGGGGCATCCTTGCTGGGCATGGGACCCGGCTGTCCTTCACAATATTTTATAACAATCCTCAAGCTGTGTGGTTTTAAGAAGCTCCTAATAATTTAATTGATACATTGAGGTTATTATTAAAGCAGAACTTGACTTTAGGCATCCTTTGTAAGTAAAGGTAAAGACTGTCTGCCTTAGGAGGTCCTGTAGTGTTAATAATACTTTATTAAGAGCACACATCTCTCTGTTATAATAAAAAAATCTTCTCGGAAGACACTTTAATGTCCCACGAGATAAGGCAGTGAGACAAAAGGACAGCTGCTGTACAGGCTTTTAAATGATCGATGTGCAGCGCGACAAGCAGAACACACAGCTCGGCAGCAGCAGCAAGCCAGCAGATGATCCGACTGCATCTCCTTAGCGTGCGTTCAGCCCCCCACCTTCACAACGCGAGCAGCAGAGACGCACAGTGGCTGGAGCATAGCGCACCCTGAAGGGGAGGGGGTGGGTGAGTGAAGCACGCAGGGGGCAAAGCCCCCTAGTTTATATAGAATTTTAAAAGCTTTAATCTTTATGTCCCAAGTGGTTTGGCCTTGAAGAAGTAGTTCTGAAACATGCCGGCATTGATGGACACTGGATAAAAAAAGTTTTTATTGCGGATACTATGGCGTCACTGATTTCAGACATTTTGATATACAACAGCGCAAAGCTAAGGAGATGTTTCCTGATCTGCCTATGTTTTGAAAGTTTGTTAGAATGTGAAAGCCTTTGTGCTCAAGTAAAATATAGATTTTATTATAAAAATTAGTGGAGGTTGAGTAATTGTGAACGTGTAATGTCTAATATGTAAATATTTTGAAAAATGATATTGAAGTTTTTTTTTAAATCAATAAATGGTAAGAATCAGGAAATTCTGATTTTCTGATTCTGATTGGAGAGACACAGCAGAAGTCAATGAGTAGTCCTTTAAACTCAGTAGAAGGTCAGGACCAGAAAGTCAAAATTAGTCGGTGACAAAAACCAAACTGCGATCAGAAGGAAGGGCATAACATCCCAACAGAAAGTGTTTTGTCGTGGTAGGGTCCTCGGTGACCCTGTTTTCCCTTTTAGACTCTTTATTATGTAGACATGTGGTGGTCAAGTTCAGTCCTGGGGGTTCCCAGGGGCTGCAGGTTTTTTGTTGCAACCAGTTGAACAAATAATTGAATTCATTATTTATTGGCTGCCCATTTTTCCCCTTTATTTTGCATTTAGAAAAGTGCAGTAGTGTCAGATTTATATTTAAAGAAAATTAACACATATTTGTTTTTTTAGTTGGCTTAGAAATCAACGCCGAGAAGACCAAACAGATGATAGTAAATGCTGATTTCGGCCCACAACTTCCACTTGTTCTTAATAACGAGTACATCGAAATAGTGAGCGATTTCAAATATCTCGGTTCAATGGTAGCCGCTACATCGAATGACCTCAAGATACGTAAAGGACAAGCATGGCGCGCCTTTTGGAAATTAAAAAGCATCTGGCAAGCCAACAACATCTCCATACGCCTCAAAGTGCGCCTGTTTAAAGCCTCCTGTCTAAGCATACTCCTATACGGCAGCGAAACTTGGATCATAACAAACCAGCTCAAAAACACTCTCGATAGTTTTGCAACCAACTGCTATTGAGTAATCCTCAACATCAAGCGAATCGATCACATACCTGTCTCGGAAATCTACGCCCGTGTCGAACAACAACCACTATCAACTACAGTCCTACAGCGTCAACTGACATGGGTGGGCCACATGCTTCGTCGTCCACCAGATGAACTAATCAGGAAATACGCATTGTACGTCCCGCCGGTACAACTAGGCAAGGCTAGACGTGGAAGGCCCGCGCTCACATATGCCCAGTACATCACCAATTCTATCTGCAACGAGAAAATGACTGTGACAGAGATCGAAAAGGCGGCCCAGGACCGGGTTGCGTGGCGGAAGATTGTTCTTGCCTGCACAAGCGCCATCACGTGGTGATACTTGCATGAGCAGCCGACCGATGATGATGATGATGATGTTTTTTCTGTATCTTTAAATCCTTGCGTTGTTTTTTTAATTCAATTTTTCTGCAGTTTTATATCTAAAAATCTGTGAATCCTAATTCTATATTGCTCAATTACAAATTTTCAATCAAAAATCCAAAAATCTCTCATTGTAAAAAATACGCCTGATTAAAACATCCATCCATCCATTATGCAACCCACTATATCCTAACTACAGGGTCACGGGGGTCTGCTGGAGCCAATCCCAGCCAACACAGGGCGCAAGGCAGGAAACAAACCCCGGGCAGGGCGCCAGCCCACCACATGATTAAAACATTGTAATGATTATTGTAAGGAAATGGAAAATAACCAGGATAGGTTCTTCCTTTTATTTCCTAGAATATTCTGAACAAAAAATGAGGTCATGTTCAGATTTGGTTGACTTGTTTTGAATTGTATCTTTTGACATCTGAGTCCCAGGGAGCCCAGTCTGTAAGGCATCTATCTCCTGGCATTGTAGACAAGGAGAACTGTGTTGGAAAATCACATTATCTGACATGTCAGACACAAAAATACCCCAGGCAATATTTCACATTTACTTTCAGCACATAGGGAAAAAAAAACAATGTAATGAGATGGCATTTTCAGTTTTCTCTGGTACAACCTTTTCCTTTCTGCATACATTCATGAATGTCAAAAAACTTTCCTGACAAAAACCTTCAGTCATAGCAGTCACCTCAGTAAAGGCTCTTCATTTTTTGACTTGCAAAGATGGCATTTTAAGTGGGGAAGGGAGTAACGGGAGTACTTTTCTGCAAGAGAAAAGTCATTTTTTTTCATTGTGAGCAACCATTTCAAACCTGTCTGCACGGAGAGTTTTAAGGATGTTTCTGGCTGACAAAAACGGTCCTGATAAGTACAAAAACGCAGATCTGAAACGAACAACTAGCCTACTCAGTGAAGATAGAAAATGTCTGCCCTTTAGAAGTATCCATATTCCTGGGGTGCTGATGTACACAGACTGACATAGTGGTGTTTTACTGTAATTTGTTGTAGTTACTGTTTTTCTTTGGGTAAAACTGGATGGAGGCTTGAGTTTGAAACTTCATACTTCTCCTTACTTAATATTGATTTGGACGTCGAGCAATGTCAAAAAGTACAACCAACAGTGACTTGAACATTGCAAAATCTTAGTGTGCGGTAGTTAGAATTAAATTTATCTAACTAGTTAGGATCTGCAGTAGTCAGAATTAAATCTCTCTAACTAGCTAGCCCTTTTGGTTTATATATTGTGCTTTGGTGAAACAACCTGACTGACTATTCTGTCTTTTTTACCTTTTCCTATTCCTCACCTAAGAGTTTTCTTTAGTCATCTCTTGGTCCTTCCTGTTGTCAACTATTTGGTATACCACTTTTTATCTTGGTGGGAACAACCTTGAAGGTAACGTACTTTGAGGCAGTAGAGTTCATCTGAAATACAGCCATTGTTGAGAAGATAAAATTTCAAAGTTTGTTGAAACCATGAGAACTTTAATGAGGAGTCTTTAAATCCTACTTAATATACCCTCTGAAAGAGTAACATGAACACAGTGGAAGAAGAGTTGAACACCTTTACCTACAAACACTCAAGAACATCTGAAAGGACCTAAAGGATGTTAACAAATATCCTTCGATGGCAATATACGGTTCAAAGATCATAGTCGTTCATCTGACATTCTAACAGATTTTATTCTAAAACTGCATAGGAGAGAAATATTTGTAGAAGGAGGGATTTTCACAGATCCCTTACTTTTTGCAAAGATCTATCTATGAACAGTGAAAGAATTTACCACTATTGAGTGTTGAAAGTAGTTATGGCCACAAATCCAAATCGTAGTATAATTACAAATTCTGACCATTTTGGTAGATACCAGTGTAATGCATCTATTGCTACTTTTCAGACGTTTTCAATAAGTAAAACGTATTGACGTGCGATTGTACACACAGGAGCACCTCTTATACATCAAAACACTTGCTAATGGACTTGATGTTAGGTATTCACCTCTTCATCTTGAATCTCTTGTCTTTTCAGCGATACCACCGTCAGGTTAACCCCGAAGAAGACACAAGCTTCTCCTAACCCACCTCTGTTTTCATTTTAAACCTAAAGTACTTCCATTGTGAAACCTGCTTTGTCCAGTGCAAAGTCACAGGGGTCCAGAGGGGTCCACTATTGACCCACTGATCATGTTAAGCCACTCTTCTAAAAGGGGGTAGGCTCACTTATTACGCACATTTAATAAAAAGTTCATACACAAAGACACTTCCTTCAGGACCCTAATACACCACCATAAAAAAATTGTAATTTTCATTTCCCTTTACATTAACAGATTATCACATTTTGAGATGGAAAGTATTTTACACTAAATGTGTTTGCATGTTTTCCACTAAACATTTTCTTTGAAACTCATACTACAAGAATAATTTCATCCGGAATATTGGATGAGCCACAGGGCCAAAATAAAGCCCTTTATCTAAATAAGCAATTTTTCTTTGACAAAATATTAACAACAGTGAAACAAACAATTAAAGAACATAAAATAAGAAAGACCTGCCACACTGGGCTTCACAAAGTAGATTTCTACTCTTGACTACTCAGTGAAGGGGTTAGTTCACACGCTTACTTTCCACAACAGGACCAAATAGTTCTCTTGTTCTCTTCTCTCACTTGTCATTATTAACATTCTGATTCTTCTAATGAGAGTTGCAATAGCAGCCCTCCTCCAGCATTTCTTGAGAAATACAGAGTCAACTGCAGGATAAAATCCTTCCAGCATGTCCCCTCACCATTTGCCATTTTGAGCCCCCGTGCAGGTTTACCTCTTGACTCTCACTTGACTAGCAGCCAAGGCATTACAAAACAATGTGGAAGTGCTTCAGGGCACTCTCTGAAATACTTCTGAAGTTAAATATGCTCCAAAAAAGTTCCCTCTGGTGGTCCCAAGTCTCCCTGCATCCCTGAGCCCCCATATATACTTAAAAGGCAAGGGACTTTCTCTGGCTCAGTTCTCCTCTGCTACTCATAACTGGGCACTACCCATAAGAACACCGCATAAACCACACCGAACGACTTGACAGTTGGGGGTGGTGATGGTAGGGGCCTCTCCCTGGCCTTTACTTATCCTCATAACGTCTGTACTGTCAGAAGACCAGGCATTCCCAGCATCTTCTGAGTCTGCTGAGGAGGAAAAATTAAACCCATTTTGCCCAATCACAACTCTTGCACTTCCAGGGCAACACCAGTGTGGTTTCATTTCCAGGACAGCCTTTACTCGGTGTGTCTCATGTATTGCCCATTTATTCCTAGCAAAATCTGAAAGCATATCCCAAAAATTAAAGATCTCACCATGAAATTAGAATTATCAGATTGTTGAGATACTAAAAACAGCCAAAAGTACACATGTTAAAAACAGATAATAAAAGATAATGAAAGCGATCCATTCAGTACAGTCAAGTTTGGTTCTATTGGTTTGTCACAGATTGCAACTTTTTGTCATTTGTTCACTTTATGTACATCAGGGGTGTCCAGCTTCTCCTCAAAATTAATCTATAAAAATTTTTTTGTGGCAAAAATATCCAAGATGGTGCTATCTCACACTGAGGCTACATCCATACTACTATGTTTTCATCTTAAAAATTCAGACATTAGTCTCCATTTTCGCCTTTTGTCCATACTACCCTGACGTTTTTAAACCTTGACATTTGACACCGCAGGCTCTAATCGCATTCTGATTTGATTGTACTTATTACATGGCCTTCCCTAGATTGGATCTTGCTCATTACATTTTCTATTATCTTATTTTTCTTTGAATATCCACAAACTTGGATGATCAGGAAATGTGCAACGCCAACCTTTATACTTTTCACTACTGTTTTTCTTTAAATATCCACAAATTTGGACAATTGAGAAGTGTACGACTCTGATGATATTATGTGATCCTTGGTAACCAGGCCAAACCAAAAGCACAAAATGGCGGAGCCTACAATACAAACAAAAATGGCCAGATTTTTACATTGGTAGTTTTTATCATAGATTCTTGCCGTTGTCTTATCTGAGGGATGTATGAATTCGCTTCTCTGTTCACAGCAACTGGCATGGTCAATGATCATACGTATACAACAGGCATATGATGACAGCAGCTGGTTGCAAATTGAAAACTCCACAGACGAATATCATGAACTAAAGCAGGTATTTTACCTCTTTAGCATACTGATTTTAGTTTGAAATGGTTTGAAAATTCTTATGCCAGGGGTGTGAATAAAAATGAAAAAGTCCAATGTCTATAGTTTCCATTGACCCTTCAATTGGCTGTAAACACCCCAATTGAAGACCTTTGGAAAGCTGAAGCATCTACGTGAAGCCTCTACCCTTTGGTGGTGCTCCAGCTAACAACATCAAGAAACTTACTCAAATGAAAGGTGTTTGTTTCGTCTATCCAGACATGGGTGTCGTAGTGGTGGTGGCATGGTAATGATTACCCAGGACGCATTGGGTCAGGAGGCCCTTGAAGTCTGGAATGAAAAGTTTGTTTTTGAGAGGAAATGGCCCACAGAGACGGCTTAAGTATAGGGCCCAGAGTTCTGATTCCAAATTTGATCTGTTCTTCCAGTTTAATTTCAGAAAATAGAAAAATGTCCCCAGATCTCTGTTATTCATGACAGCTAGAAATTTTAACCAAACACGAGGAAGGACTGTGTAGGCTCCTGTGTTCACTTTGTGCTTTTGAAGTCGCTCCTTTTAAACGTTTTGCTTATGGACTTCTGGTTTCTGTATTTTTCAGAGCCAGGTCTATGTTGTATTTTGGAGCCTTTTTTGTGTTTTTTTGAAATGGAATCATAACTGATATGATTGGGTAACTATTAGCATTTTTATGTTTTTATTTCAATTGTTTTAAATGATCTTACACTTATTTTAATTATTTTTGGAGTCATAGAATTCCATCCAGATATTCATTTTTCATGTAACCATTTATTTTATTACTTGTCACTTTGGACACTCATCATTGTCAGGTTGTGACCTGTGGGTAATTGACACGATGGGTTAAATGGTTGGCTGAAAGTCAATTTCCTCTTCTGAGTTGCAAATTGAAAAACTTCTTTTTTTTTCCTTAAAATTATATCTTTTGGGTTTTTGTGGTTCTGACTTTTTTACTAATTTAACGTTTTTGTCTCATGTTTTTGGCTTGACGATCTTGATTTTAGATCTCCCAGTTTTGTCCCTTTTTTCATCTATCTTAAAAATTCTTTGTTAGTTCGCTGACAGAACAATAACTTGGAGTTGCAAAATGAGCAGCCCACAGATGAGACATACAGTGATCCCTCCTCAGTCGTGGGAGTTACATTTCAGAACCCCCTGCGAAAGGTGAAAATCCGCAAAGTAAAAACCGTACGTTTATATTGTTATTTTTATATTGTCACGCTTGGGTCACAGATTTGCAAAGAAACAGGAGGTTGTAGAGACAGGGACTTTAAAACTCTGCAAACAAACATTTGTCTCTTTTTCAAAAGTTTAAACTGTGCTCCATGACAAGACAGAGATGACAGTTCCGTCTCACAACTAAAAGAATGCAAACATATTTTCCTCTTCAACGGAGTGCGCGTCAGGATCAGAGAATGTCAGAGAGACAGAGAGACAGAGAGAGAAAAGCAAACAATCAAAAATCAATAGGTGCTTTTAAGTATGCGAAGCACCACGCAGGAAGCATATCGTATCATTGAAGAGTTTTATTTAATACGTAATACGTGCTCTGATTGGGTAGCTTCTCAGCCATCTTCCAATAGCGTCCCTTGTATGTAATCAACTGGGCAAACCAACTGAGGAAGCATGTAGCATAAATTAAAAGACCCATTGTCCGCAGAAATCCGTGAACCAGTGAAAAATCTGTGATATATATTTAGATATGCTTACATTTAAAATCCGCGATGGAGTGAATCCGCGAAAGTTGAATCGCGATATAGCGAGGGATTACTGTAGTTCATCCATGTGCATTTTATTCAAAGAAATAAAATAAAATAGGACAGAACTATGACATTGTAAACTGTTTGCTATTAAACTGGCATTGAAAGAGTGGTGACATTATTTGGAAACTGCTCAGTTTAATTTTATAATATACACCAATCACAAGAACTTTGTGTGTTTGAGATCTACCAAGTATTTAAACACCTGACAAGCTAGATGATCATTATTTGTTAGCCGTTTCAATTTCTCTATATCATACAGGCCAGGTAATAAGGCAAAGCTGATGCAGTCTCATATTTATGAACCAGACAAGAACCCTGAAGATCTAATGCCAATTATTTTCCCTGCAAAACGTTTTTGGGTACCCTACTTGTGAAAAATGCTGAAGACATTATTACTAAGGTCTGAATCAAGCCAATGTCCTAACTAACTTCCCTATAGAGTTACTTTTGTACCTACGTATCTCAGAGTTTAT
The DNA here is from genome assembly GCA_026402145.1 of Polypterus bichir lapradei. Taxonomy (NCBI): domain Eukaryota; kingdom Metazoa; phylum Chordata; class Cladistia; order Polypteriformes; family Polypteridae; genus Polypterus; species Polypterus bichir. The sequence goes on from JANRMT010062808.1 coordinate 53,196,288, forward strand.
GTATTTGAATTATGACATCAATCTGTTATGTTTGGCCAGCCAGGAGCTGCTGATACCTTAACTTTAATTAAGACCACTTTTTGGTGGAAAGGTGTGACATCTCATGTAAGAAAATATACTGTATTACAACCTGTGAAACCTGCCTTCGGGTAAAGTCACATACAAGCTTACCTATTGGATTGCTGCAACCTCTTCAGATACCTCTTCATCACATTTCCATGGATTTTATTATGGATTTACCTTCTTTCAAGGATCATACTACTATTTTATTGGTAGTTAGTAGATTTCTCAAATACACTCACTTTATTCCCCCCTAAAGGACTACCTTCTACAAAGTTACTAGCTGATGTATTCTTTCAAAAGATTTGAAAGTCTAAATAGTTTCCATTCCTCATAGAACACAATTTATTTCTAGATTTCAGAAATCTTCTTGCATAAGGATTGTTTGCTCTGTTAATTTAACTTCAGGGTACCATCCACTAGTGAATGGTCAGACGCAACCAAGATCTAGAATAATATTTTAGATGCACAATCAACTCTAATCGAGATGACTGGGCTGAGATTTCTGCCTTTTACTATTTTTTCATGGAATGTATCTATTTATTTGGCATTGAAAATGTCCCCCTTTGAGTGTGACTTTTTGAACTACTCTCATCTGCATTTACTGTCTCCTGAATGTCAAGCTATGTTTTGGATGTTCAAGTAAAAATTGGCTCAAGTCATTGTGAAAAAGGATGGTATATCGGCCAAGCTCTGTTTTGAATCAGAAATCAGAATTTTGGAGGTTGGGCAAGGAGTGTGACTGGCATGAAGAGGCATTCACCTATGGGTCCCATCACGTAAGCAGATGTCACGGTACATTGCCCTTACTTATTCAGACCATGGGAGGGTCCAGTCTCATTCAATTTGTATCTGCCTGCTCTCACTTCACTTCTGTGTATCCTGGTTGCGGCTTGTTCATGATAATCCTTATTATACTCCTGGTACTCCACCTCCACAATATCAGTAAATGGATCTGAGGAATGTGAGATCCAGTCCACTGTGGACTCAAGAAGGGATGGCTCACCAGCTGAATATTTTGTTCACTGGAAAGGCTACAGGCACAAAAATCGTTCCTGGGTCTGTCTTGATACCCTTCATGCGCCACATATTTTCACAATAAATTTCTGTCAAAACCAGATGAACGTGTCGGGATGATTGGGCATCTTTTAGTATTTTTTACATGCTTATTTCAATTGTTTTGATTTATCATTTACAGATTTACATGTTTTTTTTGAAGCCATAGAATACAGTTCTGATGTTTATTTTTCATTTATCCATTTAATTTAGTAGTTGTAGAATATTTTTTGTTAGTTTTGGCCACCATTTTGTATTGTATTGATAGCCGCCATTTTGGACACCCATCACTGCGACAGCGTCTCACATTGTCAGGGGTATATACTCAACACAGGTTGTGACCTGTGGGAAACTTAAGTGACAGCTTAAAAGATCAGTTAAAATTTCACTTCCTCATCCGAGTTGCAGATTCAAACCCCTTTTATCTGTCTGATTTCTTATTTTTATTTTTGATAATGTATTTACAACTTTGGGTTTTGTCTTACATTTTTGGCTTAGTGATCATGTCTTTTGATCTCACAGTTTTGACCTTTATTCTGTCTCATATCTATTTCCTGCTGCTCACTAAAATTCCTTGACAGTTCACCGACAGAAGAATAAGACAATGCCTCAGTTCACCTTTGAGAGGTTTCTGGCCTTTAAAAACAGGCTACCAGCTCAGCTGCAGCATTAGGAGGGCCTCCCCCCTTGGGTTCTTCATACCAAAGACAGAATACATAACAAATAATACTGATATAATAAAAAGATCGTAATAAACTTACAGAGTGACTAGCTGTATTACCCAGCTTCGACTGGGAAATTTCATAAGACAGTTGGCCTCAGTTATAGTGCTGTCAGTTATGCAGGTGTATCAGAAGTACTATGTAACTAACTAAGTTCTTTTATCTACACAGTATTTGTAGTTTTTCTTTTTTATCAAGGGCTAACATTATGAGCAGATAGTGTGGTGTAACACATAAAGTTTTGGACCAAGGGCTTCAAACCCCGAGATTGTGGGTTCAAGCCCTGTTACTGACACTAAGCTCATCTGCCTGTACCCCAACTGGAAAAACAAAAGAAATGCAACCAATTGTACCTCAGTTGTAAGTCATCGTAGTTAAAAACATTAGCCCTGTAACAATAATAATAGTTAGGTCACTGGAGCTGCTTACTCTTGAACATGCTATATACAATTGCCAATAAATAAACCATACCTGCTATAGATCAATTCCTGCTTTTTCTGGTGATATATTTGTAATAAGATCGTTTCCTTTATGATTTCTTTTCATTATACAGGGTCACAGATGTGCCCTAAACCTTTTCTGTGTCTCCTTTTTGTCTTACAATATATATACAGATTGAAAAACAAAAAGGACAAAAAATGTAAAAAGAAAGAAATTAATAAAAGCACTTACATTAATAGATAAACTACAACAAATCACAAAAATACTGCAAAAAATAAAAGTAAGAGAAACTAAAGCAGGGGAACGCAGGCAAAACCAAAACTCCTGCCACTCCTGTTGTAAATTTAACTCTTTCAGGGCTGATGTCGACTTTTGTCAAAAGGAGGAGTTGACGATGGTAATCAACTGTAAACTGTGAAAAAAACCAACTGTTACGTTTTAGTTTGACTCTCATTGTTAGAAGGAAAGCTAGATTCATTGGTTTGAACAAGATTTCCTGCACTCGAGTGAGTAGCAAGGCGCAAACAACGGCAAAAATGGGACTGACATTTGGCGAGAGATCAAAGCGAACGCGTAAAACAAAATACTCCATTTTGCCTATTATCTCTGAACTGGATTATGACTTGTCAGACTCCGATTTTGATACAAGTGATCAAAAACAAATGTGAGGTTCCAGCTTCAGCTGATTGGTCCCCAGCTAGTCGTGGTACTGACAATGTTCGCCAGGTAGGACTGCCACTTAACAATGATAAGAAGTAGAAACCATATTGCAATGCACTGTGACCGTGATCACTGCTGCCCCAGCCACGTGAAGATAGCCTGGCAGCAAGCCTGCTGCACATTCTTGGCAAACTGGCAGCCACAGCATGAAGCAACAGATGTTTTATGTTGATTTCTGTGGGCAACCATTGCTTTTCAGAAACTGTTTTTTGGAAAAAGTATTCAGCCCTCAAAGAGTTAAAATGAAAAAATTGTTTTGTAATTTCATAAGCCACTAAAAAAGAAAACTGAATCAAAACATTATTTTAAAAGTTTATTATAAATTGAACATAAATATTTTTTTAGAAAACAATGGAATGAAAATAGAATAAGATAAGACAACACATGCAATACATAATGGAAATATTTTATAAAAATCTGTAATAGGCAAGGCTGTTTCTTTAAGTAAAACATTATCTACTATGTAAATATCATGTATGATACATTTTTTAAATCATAAAGATGCGGTATAAATTTCGGTTAATTTACCTGTGTATTTCTCTTATGAATGATCAAATGTCAATTTTTTGGCATATAAAGTGACCTGCTCAAATGAAATATGCAACCTTAACCCTACTAAGCAACAAAGCAAGCTTTAAAGATCTGAAATGTAATGGTAGGTTGGTTAAAATTCACCATTCTTTAAATTGGCTACTCTTTAAGCAACTTTGAGAAGTAGGTGGATTGTCATTACTCCTCCATTTTAGTGGCTTAACACAACTTAATCAGTAGCAACAGTAAACTGAATGAATTTTGCTGTGCATATCAGCAGTCTCGGTTTCTCAAAGGAGAGCTTCAGTCGTCTGTGACCTCATAATTTAATCAAAAAAGCAAACACATAAATATTTATTTGATACTATGGGTTTTTAAAAACAAGAAGAAGATGAAAGTTTTGCTAAATGGTTTCTTAGAATGCTGAACGTTTCCAGCCTTTCACTTTTCCTACATGGACAGCAGAAAAGCGTCTACAGTAGGGGGCCCCTTGGGACACAGAGATGGCGGCAGGTCAGCACACGTTGATAAGGTTATTAAGATGATTCAAAGGTGGTTTGTTCAAGGTTGACTTAAAATTGCTACAAATCAAGATGCTAGATTGGCATCAAACTTTAAAATTAGATCCACCTCATCATTAAATGGAGACAAATAAATGAACAGTAAAAGTTACTAATTGTATTTACTAACTGAAAGTTGTGTTCTCAGTCGTTCTTCCTTTTGCCATCTTCAGAATAAAAGTGGCTCGGCATACCCTAAAGAAAAAATTGTACTCATTCTGTTTTGTTGTGGCTTGGCTATATTGCATATTTTTTTGTTTGTTTTTCTCTCTCCCAGTTACTCAGTAATTTTCTTGTAATATTTGCAAACGACACACCGTTAAAAGTGCATGACGTTGAGTATTGACTGGTATTATGAACTTGCAGTTCTGGTGTAAAATGGCCCTGGCATTTTAAAAATGTAATGCATTGCTTTGATAAAAAAAATATGACATCATCAGTTTATGTCAGATTTATCATCTTGTATGCTATACAACAACACCGTTATTTGGTACGGCCATCAGGCACCATGCTCCCACTATTCTTGTAGAACAGCTGAATCAGGCTGGGCTATGTAAAATATCTCAATTTCTGAAACCACTTTACCTAGCGAGTTCTGTGGTGTATGTAAAATATAACAGGGAATGATGAGTAAAAGAACCAAGTTTCCATTTGTATGCAATTTTGCGAAACTGATGCTAAAATTCATGTTGTGTACAATTTTGCATTGCAAAACTCACTGAACAGTTTTTTTTTTTTTTTTAATTCATAAAGCACTTTTGGGAAGCAGAAAGGGTATGGCAATGCCGTACACCCACAAAAAGTTCCAGACAATAAATTGGGAAACAGTGTTTTCGGAAATGTAATTATGGCTGAAGCGAGCCCACGATGAGATAAAATGATGTACAAAATGGTCTAGTGCTAGACTAAAGCATTCTCCAGTAAGAAAAGAAACTACCTGTGGTCTTACAATTGTGCATGGCGAGCTGATCTGACAGAGTGTACTATAACTTCAACCTGACTGATCAGCTGGCTTCCCATCAGCCACAGCACCCTTCTGCTGCCTGATGGGAAGTGCTGTCCCCTCGTCAGCACTGCTACAGGACTGCAGATGAGATGAAAATATATGGAGGAAGTTAATCAATATTCTTTCTGGCTCAATGGTGCGGATTTACCTGCTCGCATAATAGTGTAGTTTTGTGATTCCTTTTGTGAAGTGAAACTAATTCAGATTTCTTCAGATTGTTGGTTCATCACTGAGATTGGGCTAAAAGTATCCTGGTTCTGGAGTGCATGGTTAACTACACTTGCTTAGATGTATTAAACAAAAGTAAGGGTAAAAGTCACACAAGCAACAGCTCAGGTGATACTTTATTTCAGTTTTTTTAATTATTTCTGATGGTGAATTATCCAATTATCAATATGTAATAAAAGCAAGCTTGCGAAAAAATAGCTCAGTGGAAGTGTATTAAGTAGGGAGGATGGCTGTTGGTTATTACAATTCTGCACAGCCGGTATTTTAATTTCTATAATACAGTATGTGGTCTTCACTGGCACCTTTACAAATAATATTCTGTCAATTGCGGCTTACCTCATTTTATTAATTTTTAGTGCTTCATAAGTTGATTAATTTTTTATATGCATTTCTATAGTTCACTTAATCATTTAGTGAAATTCAGTGCAATTTAGGATGCACCATTATTAAAATATGTTTCTGTTTTACTGCAACATCAAAGATTTTTTTTAAATAAAATTAATTTCCTTTAAAATCTTTTAACCTGCCTGTAGGGAAAAGAAGAGAGACAATGTAAATATTATGAAACCAAAAATCAGCTTCACATTCATTCTGGAAAAAAAAATCCATAAAATATATATATATATATATATATATATATATATATATATATACATATACATATATATATAAAAATTAAGGCACAAAATGTTAAAAAAAGATAATATATGTGGTGCAAATAACCTGTTGAAGAGTGCCTCTTCAAGTAATACACAAAGCAACTGGTGAATGTAAAGCGTAATACATACATTAGATATTTAAAATGCACATTGTATAACATTCTTACATATTTCCAACACAGCAATATATCACCAGATTTACATTTACAAACGTTTTCTGACTAAAGTAAATGTGCTGTTAGGACGGTCACAAATCAGTACACACTGATATGTTCTCCCACCTCTCCTTTCTTATCTCTATCTCTTTTATGTAACTAGTTTCCTTTATTTAATAATTTATTTTAAAATGCGCCGTGGTGGCGTAGTGGTAGCACTGCTGCCTCGCATTAAGGAGACCCGGGTTCATGTCCCGGGTCCTCCCTGCGTGGAGTTTGCTTGTTCTCCCCGTGTTTGCATGGGTTTCCTCTGGGTGCTCGGATTTCCTCCCACAGTCCAAACACAAGCAGAACAGGTGGATTGGTGGTCCCAATTTGGCCGTGGTGTGTGTGTGTGCGTTCACCGTGCGGTGGACTGGCGCCCTATCTAGCATTTGTTCCTGCCTTGTACCCTTATGCTAGCTGGGACCCCCACGACCCCTGTTCAGGACAAAGCAGGTTAGAAAATGACTGACTGACTTATACAGTCATATGAAAAGGGAACCCCTCTCAGCCTGCATAATAATTTACTTTCAACAAAAAAGATAACAGCGGTATCTGTAACAGAGTACTGGGGTGTTTTCCGAACAAAGATTTTCAGTGAAGCAGTATTTAGTTGTATGAAATTAAATCAAATGTAAAAAATTGGCTGTGCAAAAATTTAGGTCCCTTTGTAATGTTGCTGCTTTGAATGCATGTAACTGCTCAATACTGATTATTTGCAACACCAAATTGGTTGGATTAGCTCGTTAAGCCTTGAACTTCATAGACAAGTGTGTCCAATCATGAGAAAAGGTATTTAAGGTGGTCAATTGTAAGTTGTGCTTCCCTTTGACTCTCCCCTGAAGAGTGACAGACAGCATGGGATCCTCAAAGCAACTCTCAAAAGATCTGCAAACAAAGATTGTTCAGTATCATGGTTTAGGGGAAGGCTACAAAAAGCTATCTGAGAGGTTTAAACTGTCAGTTTCAACTGTAAGGAATGTAATCAGGAAATGGAAGGCCACAGGCACAGTTGCTGTTAAACCCCGGTCTGGCAGGCCAAGAAAAATACAGGAGCGGCATATGTGCAGGATTGTGAGAAAGTTACAGACATCCCACAGGTCACCTCCAAAGACCTGCAAGAACATCTTTGCTGCAGATGGTGTATCTGTACATCGTTCTACAATTCAGCGCAATTTGCACAAAGAACATCTGTATGGCAGGGTGATGAGAAAGAAGCCCTTTCTGCACTCACACCACAAACAGAGTCACTTGTTATGTGTAAATATTCATTTAGACAAGCCAGATTCATTTTGGAACAAAGTGCTTTGGACTGATGAGACAAAAATTGAGTGTTTTGGTCATAACAGAAAGCGCTTTGCATGGTGGAAGAAGAACACTGCATTCCAAGAAAAATACCTGATACCTACTATCAAATTTAGTGGCGGATCTATCATACTGTGGGGCTGTGTGGCTAGTTCAGGGACTGGGGCCCTTGTTAAAGTCGAGGGTCAGATGAATTCAACCCAATATCAACAAATTCTTCAGCATAATGTTCACGCATCAGTCACAAAGTTGAAGTTACGCAGGGGTTAGATATTCCAACAAGACAATGACCCAAAACACAGTTTGAAATCTACAAAGGCATTCATGCAGAGGGAGAACTACAATGTTCTGGAATGGCCGTCACAGTCCCCTGACATGAATATCATTGAAAATCTATGGGATGATTTGAAGCAGACTGTCCGTGCTCGGCAGACATCAAATTTAACTAAACTGGAGAGATTTTGTAATAAAGAATGGTCAAAAATACCTCCATCCAGAATCCAGACACTCATCAAAGGCTATAGGAGGCATCTAGAGGCTGTTATATGTGCAATATTACATATTTGATGTAATATCTCTGTTGGGGTGCCCAAATTTATGCACCTGTCTAATTTTGTTATGATGCATATTGCATATTTTCTGTTAATCCAATAAACTTAATGTCACTGCTGAAATACCACTGTTTCCATAAGGCATGTCATATATTAAAAGGAAGTTGCTACTTTGACAGCTCAGCCAATGAGAAACAAAAATCCAAAGAATTAAGAGGGGATCCCAAACTTTGTCATATGACTGTATTTTCTACCCATGAACCATTCATAGTGTGCATAGTTAATTCTATCTAAGAATGCTAGAAAAGACCTCTGTGACTTTTGGGAATGTAAGCAGTGCTCAGTCAGACGTTCCAAATGTGCAGTATGAAAATAGTGCAATTTAAATTACATCAGAGTTGTGGAGAATTGCAAAGATTTTGATATGATAAAACCTGCAAAAGAAGCAAATGCATGTATGCATTGTATTTTTCTAATTGACTAATTTAAAAAAGTGTCATTGAGTGATTGCAAATCCAACAACAACGTCTCTAGTAAAAAATCTATGACAACAGAAAGTACATTACAAAAAGATTTAAAAAAGATTTCACTCATATTTGAAAGCAAATAAAGTGCAAATTTAAGTATAAACACATGCCTTTATAATGTACAAATATCGACCAATGCTGAATTTTTCTTTAAAGTAGTTACGATATTCTTTTCCCATCTTGTAACCAAGATACATCACTACTTACACAAACTACTAACTTGACTTTACAGTTCACATTTTCTGATTTTTTTTAACACAGTAGAAATGTGAAAGCAACATTTTATAATACATGGCCAGAAGCAAATAAAAAAAAAAAAAAAAAAAGACCTTTGGCTTCTACTAGAGATAGCAGGCAAAAAAACTGAATTGTATGAAATCAATTCAAAATCATAAAGGCTTTCTCATAAATCAAAGCATTTAACCAACAAGTTTAGAGCCCTTTGTACACACGCGGTGAAAACAAAATCCCAAGATTGTTTAAAGACTTTGAATGTGGTGCAGAAAGAAATGATAATTTTCAGGAATTTGTTTTTCCTCATAATGTGGGCTTATAAACACGACTCCTTGGGGATACACACAAGCAAACGGAATGAGACTCAATAAGATTATTAAGGACAGCTTATTCCAAAATGACTGCAGGCTTATAGTTTTACTGCCACGACACAAGCTCCGGCCCTTCCAAGGCACAAGGGTGCAACCTGCAAAACGAAAATATTATTAGATAGACAGACAGACTATATAAAATATAGACAGATAGATAGATAGATATTTTAAAGGCTGCCAAAGACTCTTTTTGGTCTGTAACCCATCACTCCTAAAAATCACTTAAACTTCTCTAAATTAGTGAGCGACACTGGCACAGGACAGCTTACCTGTGTCCACTCATTGGTCTGAGGGTCATACGCTTCAACAGCATTTAAGTATACTTGTCCATCATATCCTCCAACAGCATAGAGGCGATCGCCCATCAGACACACACCCACAGCATCTCTGCTAATGCTCATTGGAGCGACTGCTGTCCACGTATCTGTCTTTGGGTCATACCTGAAACAACAGAAACATTACAGATTTCAGATGGAAAGCATTTTATATTAACCCCCAACAGAACAGTTTTCTAGCAAGTGAAATATTTTAACTTATGAAAGGACTGTAACATCCAAATTCATTTTACTTGAAACTTTATTATCTTGATAATAAGATTATCATAATTGTCCATACTGGCTTATCAATATGCAGGCAAATAGGTGATGATTTATAATAAATAACAAAAACATCGATATTTCTTTATCATGAATAAAGACCACTTATTTGTCTATACAATATTGTACAAAGATAAGACCAGCAGGCACCAGCGGCGTAACGCCATTGTAGCCAATTAAAGTAAAGTATACTGCTGCTGGATTATGTGAATTTCCCCTTGAGATTAATAAAGTATCTATCTATCTATCTATCTATCTATCTATCTATCTATCTATCTAT
>JANRMT010062808.1:53206341-53244728 GCA_026402145.1 Polypterus bichir lapradei
TATCTATCTATCTATCTATCTATCTATCTATCTATCTATCTATCTATCTATCTATCTATCTATCTAAACACAACATTGTGTTATTGTTACATAACTGATTTCATTTGCAATGAAGGCTAGCTTTGTAATGATGGAATTTTTTGTAGACCCAATTTCTGTTAGGAGGCACATTTCTGTTCGGATGTCTTTAACCCTGGTTCCCTTCCAACTAAGATTTATTCCAGTGTACAGACAGATTTTTTCCAGTGACTTTATAGCAATTAAAATGTTTCTACAAGTGGTAATTCTTCATGTAGTGTGACAAAATGTTACTCCAGAGCTGCTCAAAGTCATTTTCGGCACAGGCACAAAAGTCCATGGTCTCCAAGTAAAAGACAGATGTGAAAAGGAGTGCTTTGACTCATGGATTATTTTTTGTATTTTTCAACAAAAGAAGGTAAAAGGGCGGATTGCACCCATGCAGCACTAACAGCAAGGTGCTCTTAACGTTAACAGTAGCACAGAGTTAGGATGACGTGGGATGCTGAATTGACTTATGTGCTCTTAAGTGCATGTCAGATTGCTGGCATCTGCGCACAGTGCAATCAAAACTCGAGAAGTCAGCTGTCACTTTGAAGCAAGGCTTTTAAGAACTCTTTTATCCTCCATACTGAATGGTAAATATATGGCATTTATGTACTCTAATAAGCAATAAAGGCCACCTACAGTCGCCTTAACTCATAATCCCTTTGCCAACCCCAAGCTGTCAAGATGGTGAAACTTGTGTCATGTTCCCAATACCACTGTAATTATTATAGAAAGAACTTGCACTTTGCTAAAGAACTGCTCCATTTTACTGATGCATATTATTAAGGCCTGCAAAGGGAACGAAAGTGTGGCTTAAGTTAGTTCACCTTTTATTTATCATATGTAATCAGAATATTAGAATTCTTATTTATACTTATTTTATGAATAACAAGAAAAAGAGAGACATGCATACTATAACTGATATCCTTACTATTGATCATACTGTATTATTGTATTCTGCTTTTTGCAAAGCTGCTGTTAGTGTTTAAAGAAGGAATTATCATTTCCCCAAATTTTAAAATTTTATAAGTGATCCAATGGCATATAATGTATTAGTCTCAAGATCATGCACACCGCCTGCAGCCTGTTTAACACTGGTTTGACATAAAGCCCTCTAATTGAACATCTGACTTTTTAAAAGTTAAAGGCATATTTTTTATCAATTCTACAAATGATTGGTGTGAGAAAATTTACGAGAAAAATAAAATGTTCACATTTTATTTTAGGGCAGTATGGTGGCAACCACGCAGTAAAAAGACCAAGGTCCATGTCTCAGGTCCTCCCTATATGGAGTTTGCATGTTCTCAATGTGTCTGCATGGGTTTCCACTGGGTGCTCTGGTTTCCTCCAGTGGTCCAAAGATGTGCAGGTTAGGTGGATGCTAAACTGGCTCATGTATGTAGTGTGTGTGTGTGTGTGTGTGTTTCTCCAATCTGGGATGGACTGGCACCCTATCCAGGGATTGTTCCTGCCTTGCATTCTGTGATTGCTGAGATCAGGATCAGCTCCAGCTCCCCTGTGATCCTGCTCAGGACAAAGCAGATTTAGAATGGGTAGACGGCGTTTTATTTCATGGATATGCTGTGCACACATTAATATTTTTAAAGAATATAGTTAACAAATTTCTATTCTCTTGAAAGCCTTGATCAGTTTAGATTGTTAAAGTTTATACAACTCCTGAGCCTGGTGTATGTACAGTACATGCTCAGAATGTGACAGTAAGGCTATTTCATAATAAGGATCAGGAGATAAAATGTAAATAGGGAACAAACCAAAATCAAATTATAAATCAAGCTGATTTGTTGTCAACTTTTAATTGTTAACCAAATGTCGATTTACCTAGTAACAAGAGCAAAGCTCTAAAGCCAGGAATTAATTTATCCATAAACTTGGATGAGAATGGCTGCCAGTGCCAACCTTTTATTGTATTTTGCCTTTGACGTCAGGTACCGTGACCATTGTGACTATGCCCCTTAGCAACTGGGAGTTGTGTCTTGGTGACAGAATTTACAAAATGGTGGCACCCACATACAAATCCAATATGGTGCTGTGGCATAACAGCCAAATATTCCAACTTTCTCAAAACATTTTGTAGACAGAAATAAATGTAATGCTTGTGTGTTTTGTTTTCCAAAATTCCTCACAGATGTATAATTTAACAACATCAGTTTGTAAAAGCCACAGAAAATTAACAAAATATTCCTTGATCGTGACTCTGGATTGGTTCTGGTTTAATGACTAAATATTATTTTTGTACATTTTGATACTTTTTAACATCTTCGCGATTCCTTTAACTTTATGCTTTTATGATGATGTCAACATAAAAGACACATTTATGAGTCTGGCAGCCATTGTACTTGATATCTACATTAGAGGAGTCGATATAAAATTTTAACTTGCAACACGACGAGCCTCAAAATGGTACATGCTAATGTAGAATAACTAACAATAATTAGGTGGCATTAATTTGATTTTACAGGACAGTATTAATTGAAATATTTGTGAGATACCAAACTTTTCATAGCAGTAGTGCCTTGATTAAACAAGGAACAACTTCATTCATAAAACCTTTTGAAATATGAGGAAAGAAAAATGTGATTATTTCATCTGTTGGACGTTACAGTACCTCTCCACACAATCTGAAAGTCTTGATGTTAGACTGGAAGCTGGAGCGTCGTGTCCGCCAATAGCATAAAGAAAACCATTCCAGGTTGCTACTCCCACACCTCCCCTTCTCTTTGCCATTTGTGCACAAGGGATCCACTTGTTTGTATGGGGGTCAAAGCATTCCACTGATTTCAGGCATGAGCTTCCATCCCGACCACCCACAGCATACAACCTAAAAAACAAAAGCAAAGGAATCCAAAGCTTTTTATTTTTGCTGTCCTTTGGAAGGCATTATATTGCTACGTTGCAGCTATGACTTCCCTCAATATTTAGGGCCAGCTGTTCCAGTCGTGGTTGTTCTTCCTTTCAACAGTGAGCTTTCATTCAGGTCAGCTTTTATACAGGGTGACACAGAAAAACGGGAACTTTTGAAAAACCCAATAAAAATAGAAGAAATCCAACAAAAAAATTTTATTGACAGCAATTGAACCACTACAACTTGCCTTTTAAGAGACAGTAATCCAAATTATCAATGTCTGAAAATTACGTCCTGTAGATGGCGTCCTCCTGTACGTATGCATTCTTCCAATCTGCTGTTGAGGTTCCCCATTGATCGCTGCAACATCTCAGCTGGGATACCACGAATTTCGTCTTGAATTCTTTGTTTCAATTCATTCAGTGTCCTTGGCCGAGTCGTGTAGACCCGACTCTTATGTTAGCCCCACAAGAAAAAATCAGAAACGGACAAATCCGGTGATGTTGGCCAGGGAATGTCACCGAATCTTGAGATGACACGGTTACCGAACAATTCTCGCACAGCTGCCACTGATTGCCTTGCAATTGATTACTAAATTACTAAATGGCGAGATTGTTTACAGCTCAAGGTCCCTGTTCCGCAGTGCTGCCAACTGTACATGGCTGCCACTACGCATTTCAAAAGTTCCTGTTTTTCTGTGTCGCCCTGTAAAACAGCAGTTTGGACTGATATTAGTGATGGTATTTAATTATCTTAAGAGAAAATCTTCCTGGATGGCCTTGAGCTGATATATACTGTGACTTCTTGTCAAATGCAATCATCTATTCTTCAGTCTATCTGTTGTAGAATTGCCTGTTAACCTAACACACATGTTTTTGGGAAGTCGTAGGAAAACAAGGGTATCCAAATAAAAAAAACTTCAAATACAAAGCGAACAGGAAAGTACAGAAGTTTACATTAAAAACTTAAACATAATAAAGCCCACACTGCTCTCTTGTTGATGAAATGAAATGCTATAAAGGTCTTTTTTTTTTACTTACTTGCCATTAAGCACAGCTACACCAACTGTACTTCTTGGAATTGACATGCATGCCACAAAACTCCACTGGCGTGCTTGAGGATCCCACCTTTCCACAGTATTCAGGTAACTCCAACCATCATGGCCTCCTACTGCATACATCGGCCCCTCCAAGACAGCCACACCTGGGAATTAAGCCATTAGAAGTAATTTCTAAAAACAGTTAAGTTGAAAACAAACCACTGAACACTGTAAAGCCACTGGTAGAGATAATCGAAAGCGGTAAATGGTAGGGTTGCTTTTGCAATATAAAGTACAAAATTTTAGATTCTTTAAAAAAAAAAAAAAATCCCTATTGCTGCTATTTTTATACAGGTATGGGAGATACAGGCATTGCCCCAAGGGAGGATGCCGCTTCACATTTTATGGCTACATCAACTTGCCTTTTATTTGACAACATGATGTGACTGCGCCTGCTGTGTGTGTGTGTAGGCTGAGCATCTCTTTTGTGCTGGCATTGGGATATTAAAGGATGATCATTTCCTCTGAGATTTAAAGGAGTACTGTAATGCACAGAACTATTTTTACAAGTTAAAAAAATAAACATTAAGACTCAATTTATAATATAGTGTTCAATGTTCACTTTCCATTAGAATGGCATAATGACACTAATTACTAAACTGCATGTACAGTATTTACATTTCATTCTCTTTTTGAAAATGCACCCTGATTGGCAAAATGTAGAGCAAAAATGACTTGGCCTTGTCCGTTTGTCAGAAAAGTTCCCTTCAGACAACCTCTGTTCCAGCAGCAGTGCTCAAATTTAATTAAGCTTCAGTTATTTAAGCTATTCTACATTTTAAATACCCCTGGTAAGGTCTCCTGTAGCACAGATTACATTATGTCTCTGAAATGACAACCTCTTAAAGGGCCACTGAAGCAAAGAACAGTGACACAATACTATGTGATACAAGTTGACGGGCATACAGAGAAAGTAGATATACAGTAGATTCAGATGTGAGCCCTGATGTGCCTACCTCTGTAGTGCCTGAAGAAACTCAACCAGCACACTTCTCATCTGGCAGTGTCCTAACTGCAGTCCTGACCAGTCATGAGGCTGACGGCAAGTTAGCAGCGAAGACCCCTTGCATTTACTCCACATAACAAAAACAGGATCTCATTTTTCATCTTTATGTGCAACACTGACCCCAGTAATTATACACCATCACACCAGTGCACAGAGGGCATTATAAGCAATGCTTCTGAATTGAGGAATTTGATAATTAAGCTGGGTGTGAATATGAAAGAAATGAAAAGAAGAACTCAGAGGAGGAAGTGAAACTACTGAATTAATATGATAGCTGCCAAGCTCAACAACATGAACTACGTTGTGTGAGCATCTTGGAAGAGATCGTGACTGTGAGTGAGGGAGAGGGTCCCTAGCTTAGAAAAATGACTCTGTATCTGCACTTGGTGAGGCGTTTGTACTGTTGTGTTGAATGTTTGAGCAGGGCCGTCTTAACAGCATTAGAGGCCCCCAGGCAAAGCGGTGCACACAACCACTCACAGGAATAAAAATGTAAATGGTTGACAAAAGTAAACATATATTTATTGTATTGGTACTTCCAAAAAAATCAGTCAGTCATTCAGCCAACCCGCTATATCCTAACACAGGGTCATGGGGGTCTGCTGGAGCCAATCCCAGCCAACACAGGGTGCAAGGCAGGAACAAATCCCCGGGCAGGGCGCCAGCCCACCGCAGGAGACACACACACCAACACCAAGCACACACTAGGGACAATTTAGGATTGCCAATGCACCTAACCTGCATGTCTTTGGACTGTGGGAGGAAACCCATGCAGACACGGGGAAAATATGCAAACTCCACGTAGGGAGGACCCGGGAAGCGAACTCAGGTCTCCTTACTACGAGGCAGCAGCACTACCACTGCACCACCATGACACCCCAACAAAATCAGTGTTTAAACATTAAAAAACATGCTGTACAGCAAGAGTTAATCAACACAAATGTTTGAACAATATAACATGAGCCTTGAAAATCACAAAAACCTCAACATATAAATGATACTCAACTGGTAAACCATACAGACGGAGATGTCACAGTATGAAATTACTATGAATTACTTATTATTAATCAAGTGTTCAACAGAAACATTTGTAAAAATTCTTTGCAGAGAATTTTGAAGTGAAGTTAACATATATGCTTTTACGTTATGTAGTGTGTGAGATCCGTACATATACAGTACATGTACGTGAGGTTGCAGAGGTGAATGTGATACTAAATAAGAAGTGAATGCCAATGTCCACTTCTAACACAATAACAAATATTTATAGTTTAGTATAGTATAGTATTTATTGACAGCGAGTCACGACATACATAGATTAGCATGGGGCCCCTATGCTCGTGGAGACCCTGGGCAACTGCCCAGCGTGCCCATGCGTTAAGACGGCCCTGTGTTTGAGGTGGCAATGATTGATGCGTTCTGTTTTATGAGTTGTATTTACCTTATGTTTTGACACCCATTTGTGACGATGCAGGTCCTGCTCCATGCTCCCATCTCTCTTTTGGGAGCCTCTTGAACCCGACACCATCAGTAATGTAACCGGGTTAGCTGGACAATGAAGACACCAAACAAAGCAAGGGGAAGGTGCAAAGTGCAAACGGAGCTTTTATTAAAAAACAGCCAAAACAGTGTTCAAATAAGTAGTACAGTGCATCAAAAAGTCCATAAATAAATAATCCATAAAAGATAAAAATTCCAGACGGTTAAAGCAAGGCTAAAACGAGACTAAAATCCAGTAGCAGACATTGGGGTCACACCAGCCAAGCACAGTTCCTTTCAGTCTCTCCACCTCACCCAAGGCTTGCTCAGCTGGAGAGACTTCAACAGCTTCGGTCGTCACACTACCGATCCCCATCTTGGCTTCCTCCGCCAGCATCTGCCCGACCGCTTGGGGTGGGTTGTCCTCCAGTCTTCCTTCTCGCACATGCAGTCTTTCCTCGAATCCCTATGGTGGACTCCTCCACGATCGAACCCACTCTTCCAACAGTCAGTTGATGCGATTTGTCCCTCGAGCACCGATCCTTCACTCCACATGGGACACCTGACAGCGTTGACCTCTGACTTTCAGCTGGCTGGCTCGTCCACTCTGTCACTGCCCCCAATGCCACGTTCTTGCTCTCGAAGCCTTTCTTCCTATTCCATCTTTTTCATCCTTCTGTGCCATCCCATACACATACGGCTCCGTTAGCGCAGTGTCTCAATAGTGCACCGCAGGAAGCTGATTAAGCAATTGAGAACGACCGCACCCTCACGTGCAGGTGCGACTCGTCCTAATTACCTCATCAACTCTCCGCGGCTGCACCCACAGGGACTGACTCGGCAAATAGATTATTTAAAAACAGGCCATTCTTCCAGAGCTGTGGACCTCCTATATCGTACCATTACAGGCCCAACATACTTGGAAGGGGGTCCCTCTCGGAATTGCCTTCCCCAAGATTTCTTCTATTATTTTTTTCCTTACAGGTTTTTTTGAGGGAGTTTTTTCTTGTCTTAGTGAGTCAAGGCAGGGGTACTGTCAAAACGCAGGGCCTGTTAAAGCCCATTGAGACATTCCTTGGGCTATGCAAGAAATACATTTCTGTTGTTGTTGAAAGTACAGCTCTCTGGAATAAATTAACAGACTCTAAACGCAGGCAGAAAAATGTGACAAGTTTTGGGATTCCAAAAATGGGTAGATGGTGGAAATCCAACCAAAATGATGTAGGAGTTCTTCAATAAAATTGTGGGAGACATCATTAATGAAAACCTGACAGGTGAAAGAGTGAAACGAGTAGCTGGTGAATGTTCTCCAAAAGTTTTTCTTGTACAACTTGACAAGTTTCAGAAAAAAGAAAATGTGTTGCACTCGATAGATAAAAGAAATGAATTCTCTGTAATCAATATTTTTGTGAACTTTTCTCTATTGACTGCTGAGAAGAAGGCTATGTGTTAATAGTATTAATTTGGAATTAATTAAGAATATCTGCTGTAGGCATATAAAACTGCTAAGCTGGGGGTTGTTGTTGAAAGTTACACTCTAATGTAACGTTATGGAAAGGAACCTGAAAACACTAATTTGATTTATTTAAAAAAGGAATATGGCCTGATAAGATGAACAGAAATAGAGAAGCTAGTAACACTAGTCTGTTAAATGTAACAAATAACTTAGCTAAAGTCTCACCAAACTATTAAGCAGTAGTGATGGTGTTGTTGCATATATAGAGTAGAGTGAAATTCTTACTTGCATGGTACTGAAATGTGCAACTTTATTTTACTGAACATCAAAAAATAATCCACAAAAGTGCAATGTGTAGGTTCTTAGTGATGAGCAAAACAATCACCATTTGTTTTGCATACAGTTTCAAGAAACGGATGTTAAAATTTGTTTTGCATGTGATTTCTCAATTATGAAATGTAAAACACTCTCTATAAAGAGATTTTTTTTGTGTTTTTTAAAGATTTTTTGGGGTGGAAAGCAAGGAATGTTGCTCCTGTGACTGCTGCTGGATGTACCCAGTCATCCTTTCAGCATTTCTCAGCATTTGTTGCAGGTCATTTGCTGATAGTGCCATGTGCACCACCACCCTTTTTATCTCTCACCTTACCTGGCTGAGAGTTTTGTAGCCATGACAAGTGACTACTCTTGATGTGGGCTGTAATACAGGGAAGCAGGTAAAATAGATTTTTCCAAGCCAACATTTTATCAGTAACTGATGGCTGTAAGAATGGGGTAATGAAATGGAGACTTGGATATTTAGGGGATGTTGTGTGTACTTTAATGTCACATTTTCGACTGTTCTAACATTCCTCTGCTTAACATCATTACATGTAGCATGAATATTTAATTATACTTCTTACTATAGGCTCTTTTCCCTTCTGTTTCTGTACAGGAAAAATATATAATTTGGCCGTCAATGCTTACAGCATACTCTTGTATATTTCTGGCTAATAGCTCACTTTTTAATTTTAGGATTAGTTGTTAAATCACTACTGATGTCTCAGCAAATTAGAAATGTACTGTTGCTGGGGGCAATTTGGAGAATGCCATGCTTCATGTCAGAGGAAAGCTACTCTGAAGTGTTTCAACTGGGCCTAAATGGTGTTGCGGTTAAGGGCGAGACGCAACAGGTCACATTTAGGTTCTTGCACACCCATACTGTCATTCTGAGACATTACTAGTTGAAGACCTTTCCAGCTCCAAGTTCTAAGGTGACAAGATAAAATATGAAATTCATCAGAAGCTAAACAACTTAAAAAGATGTTATTTTTCTCCAGTGGTTTGGTTTAGCGTAGTGGTTAGTGCTGTTGGTTCATGGATTTAGTGGGATGGAGTATAGTATGCCCAGCCATTGTCCGTGTGGATCTTGCAGGTTCTCCACATGCCTTTGAGAGTTTTCCTCCGGGTTCTCTGGCTTGTCTGCCACATCCTCAAAGAGATATTAGTGTTAAGATAACTGGCAACTCTAAACTGGTCATGTGTGAGCGTGGATGTGTGGATGAGGGGATTGTGCGATGGACTGGCAACTTGTCCAGGACTGCTTGCTGCCTTGCACCCAGAGCTACCAGGTTAGAGTCTGGCCCTTTGCAATCCTCAATTGGATTAAGCTGGTTTGATGATGTATTTTTTCATTTTCTAGTTAAAAAAAATATACTCTAAACTACACAAACTATATCAAATTATTTAATTGATGCATTTTTTTAAGCTGGACTTTTAAAATGCTCGGTTGTGAACTCAAGAGTGAAAACGTGCTATCAAATCTTAGGTCTTTGAAGTTAGATACAGTGGTCTTGCAGGAGACCCATTTAAATAGTAAGGATCAGCCTTGTCTGGGTGGCCAGGTCTTTGAACCAAACTATGGTAAGAAGACCAGGGGCCTCATGCATAACACCGTGCGTAGAATTCGCACTATAACATGACGTAAGCACAAAAGCGGAAATGTACTTACGCGCAAAGAAATCCAGATGCATAAATCTGTGTGTTTGCCAACTTCCATGTTCTTCCGCTACATAAATCCTGGTCAGCGTGGAAATTTACGCACGCGCCTGCTGTCCCGCTCCATCTCCTCCCAGAATTATGCCTCTTTTCATATGTAAATCAATTAAATAGCCCATAAGCTCAGTGTTCTGTGAAAAGGCAATGGCAAAACCACGAGGAAAAATAGAACAATTTCAGCGAATACCAAGTGGAGGCAAGGAAAAATGTACTATTTGTTGGTTTAAACAGTAGTATAAACAAGAAAAGGAAGCTGATCGAGTGACATAGCGTGTTAGAGAAACTCGAAAGGTCAAGTTCACACAGTCGCACAGTGCCCGAAATAAAAAAAGAAGCTGTCAGATATCAAATTTGCTGTGAAAGCCGAGTCGTAGCCCACGGTCTGAGTTTCATATGAAAGCTTATTAGGGTAAAAAGGAAAAAAAAATGGGCACACAGTGGGAAAAAAATCACAAAATGTCAACTTTAATCTCGAAATTTCCACTTTAATCACGTAGTTTATTTTGTCATTAAAGTAGAACATCATAAACTTCACCATAAAATCGTTTAATTTACTAGATTCTCAAATCCCATCGTAACTAAAGTAGCACATTAAATGCTTTGTTTTGTATTTGATCTTCTATGTGCTCTATGTGTGTGAATCACTACGTGCTTCCGAGCTTTGTCTTCCTCCGACAGGATACAGAATCCATTACATTTGTAATATTACAGCTCTCTGAATAATTAAAATAATGAGATGTATACTTGATATAATTTTTATGATGATAGGGAGTTAAAGCATGTTATTAAACATGGGAACACGGTGGCGCAGTGATTGTGCGTGACCTTCGATGAAATAATTTATTGCAGCAGTACTGTCTCTTTCAAACGTACTAACCCCCAATTCCTGTCCCTTTTCTTTCTCCAAATACCCAATCACCACACAATCAGCTCTGTAATAGATGTTAAGCCATCTGTAAGCTTAGAATGCTGATTCTTCAAAACTTTTAAGGAACATTGAAATATCTTCGTAGTACATGTTTAATTATTCTATCCTTCACGCCAGTCCCAGTGAAGCATACAGTGTGAGGCAGAAACAATCTGTAAACAGAGCGCCAGATCCTTGATAGCATAGTGACACCATGTCCTTTAATTATTAACAATATAGATTATTTAAATGAAGTTACAGTTTTATCTGTATAATATAATAAACATATTTTGCTGCATTTCATCTTAAAAATGATATCGTCATCATATGTAAATACGCGCTTTATAAAGTGGCTCAGGTTGTGCAATACAGTGGGATGCAAAAGTTTGGGCAACCTTGTTAATAGTCATTATTTTCCTGTATAAATCGTTGGTTGTTACGATAAAAAATGTCAGTTAAATATATAATATAGGAGACACACACAGTAATATTTGAGAAGTGAAATGAAGTTTATTGGATTTACAGAAAGTGTGCAATAATTGTTCAAACAAAATCAGGCAGGTGCATAAATTTGGGCACCACAAAAAAGAAATGAAATCAATATTTAGTAGATCCGCCTTTTGCAGAAATTACAGCCTCTAAACGCTTCCTGTAGGTTCCAATGAGAGTCTGGATTGTGGTTGAAGGTATTTTGGACCATTCCTCTTTACAAAACATCTCTAGTTCATTCAGGTTTGATGGCTTCCGAGCATGGACAGCTCTCTTTAACTCACACCACAGATTTTCAATTATATTCAGGTCTGGGGACTGAGATGGCCATTCCAGAACGTTGTACTTGTTCCTCTGCATGAATGCCTCAGTGGAGGGTCGTTGTCTTGTTGAAAGATCCAGCCCCAGCGCAGCTTCAGCTTTGTCACTGATTCCTGGACATTGGTCTCCAGAATCTGCTGATACTGAGTGGAATCCATGCGTCCCTCAACTTTGACAAGATTCCCAGTCCCTGCACTGGCCACACAGCCCCACAGCATGATGGAACCACCACCATATTTTACTGTAGGTAGCAGGTGTTTTTCTTGGAATGCTGTGTTCTTTTTCCTCCATGCATAACGCCCCTTGTTATGCCCAAGTAACTCAATTTTAGTTTCATCAGTCCACAGCACCTTATTCCAAAATGAAGCTGGCTTGTCCAAATGTGCTTGAGCATACCTCAAGCGGCTCTGTTTGTGCTGTGGGTGGAGAAAAGGCTTCCTCTGCGTCACTCTCGCATACAGCATCTCCTTGTGTAAAGTGCGCCGAATGGTTGAACGATGCACAGTGACTCCATCTGCTGCAAGATGATGTTGTAGGTCTTTGGTGTTGGTCTGTGGGTTGACTCTGACTGTTCTCACCATTCGTCGCTTCTGTCTATCCGAAATCTTTCTTGGTCTGCCACTTCGAGCCTTAATTTGAACTGAGCCTGTGGTCTTCCATTTCCTCAATATGTTCCTAACTGTGGAAACAGACAGCTTAAATCTCTGGGACAGCTTTCTGTATCCTTCCCCTAAACCATGATGGTGAACAATCTTTGTCTTCAGGTCATTTGAGAGTTGTTTTGTGACCCCCATGTTGCTACTCTTCAGAGAAAATTAAAGGAGGAGGGAAACTTACAATTGACCCCCTTAAATACTCTTTCTCATTATAGGATTCACCTGTGTATGTAGGTCAGGGGTCACTGAGCTTACCAAGCCAATTTGAGTTCCAATAATTAGTTCTAAAAGTTTTGGAATCAATAAAATGACAACGGTGCCCAAATTTATGCACCTGCCTGATTTTGTTTGAACAATTATTGCACACTTTCTGTAAATCCAATAAACTTCATTTCACTTCTCAAATATCACTGTGTGTGTCTCCTATATGATATATTTAACTGACATCGTAACAACCAACGATTTATACAGGAAAATAATGACTATTAACAAGGTTGCCCAAACTTTTGCATCCCACTGTATTATAACTGTATCGCAAGTTTACAGTGAGGTGATTGTACTTATAAGTACAAGCAGTTCAAGAAGGAGCACTTGATGGACTGATAGAGGGCGTTTAGAGCTCTTGGGATGAAACTCTTCCTGAAACGTGAGGTCCGTATAGGAAAGGTTTTGAACCGTTTGCCATGTGAGAAGCAGTTCAAATAGGAAGCATGGCTGAGGCAGCATGTGCTTGATGCTGTATACCGATAATTCTCTTTCCGATTAGCTGCTCCAGGTGGTGCAGTGAGAGTAATATGGAAAAAGATGATCCGCTGTGGCAACCCCTAATGGGAGCAGCTGAAAGAAGAAAAAGAAGGTGCAGTGAGAGTAACAACACTAAAGCAGCTATGGTATTTGGAATAGTTTGACCATTCTGAAAACCATTATATTGTTACAGGTTAAATACAATCAGACGCATTAAACTAATAAACAATATGTGGTTCATTTCAGTGTATTTATAAAGCCGCGTCAGGGATGTGGATCTGAAAAAGAGATAAACCACACAGGAACAATAGCACTGCTTTGACACTGGGCGCTGCCAGTCTGCAAAACCGAGCGGAGAACTTGCGTATGACAGGGTATGAGCTACTGTGGAAATGTGCGTGGCTTTACTCCAAGTTTAGGTTTTATACATTGCGATTTGAACGTGGAAATGTTTCTGCGCGTATGCACCATTTATACATAAGGCCCCAGAGCAGTGGGGATTTTGAGTCATAAAGCTGCTATTGAGACAATATTGGTTTCTGCAGACTGCCGTGGTAGGAAATCTGAATGAAACAAAATGAAGCTAACATTAAACTAAATGAATTAAATCTAATATTTATTCATCCAATTGAGATAATATAGAGTTAATGTCCTCTCTTTAATTCCTAATATACTGTATGTATTCATACTGCATACGTACAATATAATGACAAGAGAAATGTGTAATTAAATCCTTCTTTTGATATGCCAACAGGAAGTGCAACCATAATATTTAAAACTACCTTGAAAATGTTGCATTTTATCAATTTTCACAACCTTTCAGACTCATGTTTTGTTCTGCACTTATACTCAAGACACATTTCCTCTTTCTTCACCATACAGTGCATCTTTAATAGATGTATTCAGAATTGACAAGAAGGCGCACGACAGTTTTGTACTATTACTTTAAGCAGATTGTGTTTGTCTATTATTGGGGCTTAGCCGAAGATCAGACTACATTTTTATGAGTCACTAATGCAGATACTGAGTTAGTTCCAAAGGGTTCACAAACATATGAAGGACTACTTTGTACTGGGTACAGGAGGGGTGTTCAGATTGTTATTGTATGAAAAATAAAGGTATGGTTGTATTATTTATTGAGTAAATAATCATAGTGCAATTTATAAAAATCAATACAATAAAAAAAAACATCATTCAGCAAATTTTAAACTTGTATCCCAAATAAAAAAAAAACATTCTTCATTTCATCTTTATTTTTTCTGACATTCAGTTTTAGTTGTTGTTTTTGTATTTGGGAAAATTATGCATTTTTCTGGGTTTCTTACTCTGTGTTTTTTGGCTCATATTGTTTTGTTATGTCTTCCTTGTCACAAGTCTGTTCATCCTAATTTACAATTAGAATTTGCCTGCCTGATGCAACACTACCTTGTTCTGCTTTCTGCCTTTATGGCTTACTTTATCACATTGCAGGAACAACTGTTGAAAGTTACACTTCGGCAAACAACTACTGTAGCATCAAAGATGCAGTTGGTGGGAGTACATCACTATGAATTTCACATTAATATAAAATTGACATTATTGGAAATTTCCGAGACTGCATTAAGATGGCTGAGGCAAGGCAGCTAATTTAAGAAGAGGTTCAAAAACAGCAGAGACTTAAAGAACTGATCCGAAACAATGCCAGCAGCCACTAAGGCTTACCAAGCTAGGGGTTGCCCTAAACAGTGTAAAGGGATTTCATTTGGCATTTTTTCTTTTTCCATACATCTCTATTTCAGGAATTTTTGGGGATAACCATAGGTGGAAAGAATCCATAACTAAATGAGTCAGCAGGATGACTCTTGACTTTTTATACCCAATTCTGCCCATTGGGTTTCCAAAAGAACACTAAAAGTGTGATATTAGCTAAAGGGCAGTAGTCAGACAACATCAAAATAAAATAAATAAAACAAGGTTAAAATGTAAATAACATCTCCGTATCGTCACAAAATGCTGTGAAGGGTTTAAAGAGAGCAAGACATTGTAGCAGAAAACCTCAAAATTACCAATACTGAGACCTGAGTCAGTTCTACCACTATATTGTATAATAATACAACATATAGTAATAATAATAATCTTCCCAGCTACAGAGAGGATAAGGAGGTTCACAGAATACAAGTACAGATAAAAATATGGCTACTGACTCAAACAAATGAATATAAAATAAAAAAACTCTTGTCACTGGCTAACATTTACTTTAGTTATAAACATATGACATAACATAACATAACAATCTGAACCCTCTTTGCCCAACTCAAGGTGGCTGATGCTGGAGCCTCTCCTGGAAGCATTAAATGTATGGCCTGAACATCCTGGGGTACTACAGCAGGATTTATACGCAAAACACTATGAAAAAGAATATAATGTACTGTATCTAAAACACTGAAAATGTTACACATCAACAAAATCTACAAAAGACAGGGGTTTATTTAACAATTTTTAACAAGAGTCATTAGTATCATTTGAAAAAAGATAATTTAATGAATAAAATATTAAAAATATAAATAGCCGGGCGGCACAGTGGCGCAGTGGTAGCGCTGCTGCCTCGCAGTTAGGAGACCTGGGTTCTCTTCCCGGGTCCTCCCTGCATGGAGTTTGCATGTTCTCCCTGTGTCTGCGTGGGTTTCCTCCCACAGTCCAAAGACATGCAGGTTAGGTGGATTGGCGATTCTAAATTGGCCCTAGTGTGTGTTTGTGTGTGTCCTGTGGTGGGTTGGCACCCTGCCCGGGATTGGTTCCTGCCTTGTGCCCTGTGTTGGCTGGGATTGGCTCCAGCAGACCCCCTTGACCCTGTGTTCGGATTCAGCGGGTTGGAAAATGGATGGATGGATGGATATAAATAGCCTCAGTGTTACACAATATAGTACTGTGTCTGCCTGTGCATCCAATAATACTAGAATAATAAAATCATTTTCCTTCATTTAGCTGTTTGGTTGTTGGATGAACACCTATAGATATTGGTTTTCTGATCGGACTGCCTGCCCCCACTTAACCCTACTGGTTTTCTCTTATGATCACTATTTTGATTTAATTTTTCCTATGTCTCCTTGGGGTTATAGGTAAAAATGACATAACATTTCTAGGTTTTTTTTTGCCTTGGTTTTATAGTTACGTTTAATCTTCCGGTCCCATAACATTCCCACCTGCATCCTGGTTCTTTCTAGGTAGAACGGTTTTCAATCTTTACTATGTTGCAGTAGTGACTAAGGCTACACTGCTACGTATTCATTTTAAAAATGCAGATATTAGTCTCTGTTTTCGACTGCTGTCCACACTGCCATGGCATTTTCAAATGGACATTTTGGAAAATGCTCTGCGGAACCATATAATTTTTAAAACACCAGCCCGGCACTGCAGTGTGAATCAGTGAGAACTGAGAGCTTTGAAAATGCAGATTCAAACTGCAGTCTGATTGGTGCATGCTTATTACATGCCTCTTTCCTAATTGGATAATGCCTACTACATTTGCTCAACCGCTTTTGCTCACGTAATACTCATGCATCACTCTCAATAACAATTCCACCTTACTATCATCAGGCCAACCAAAACAATGGTTTTTTTTTTTATTTTTGGGCACTGGTGTTCTGCATGTGTAAATGGAAGCTGCAAATTAATGTCTAGCACGTAGGACACTTCCTCTTCCTGTTTCCATCAACACATGTAATGCCCAGTATAGGCGAACATCTACATCATATGCGTTTCCAGTCATTTTAGTGTGGGAGGCGATGTTTGCATAAATGAGGTGAAAATGCTATTGTGGGCAGAGATCATTTTCATTTAAAAATGTAGTAGTGTGGATGTAGTATAAAAAGTGCTTCTTTTGCTCTTTTACTATAATTACAGAAGCCTTTATAAATAATCTCTGTTGAAAAAATAAATAAAGCAAAAAAATGGAAAACCAGCTATTTCAAAAAGCATGCCAAATGACAAACTTTTTAATTCTCTCTGTAATAATAATGTTCACTATGAGATGATATAGTTTATGAGAACAGAAATGCTCCTTCACAATGACACAAAAAACAAAACTGAGAAGCTTCATTTTTATGTTGTTTGCTGTCTAGGGATTCTTTATTGGAAACTAAGTCTTACACATTATTTATTACTGTATCTCTAATCCAATATACTGACTGATATTCATTAGGATTATAACAAAGATCCTTACCAAGTCCATGTCTGTGTGTTGACATTGGCGGCATCACACTCCAGGTTTTGGTTTTTGGATTGTAGCACTCTACTGTATTAAGTGTTTTCAACCCATCTCTTCCTCCTACAACATACAGTTTATCTTCCAACACAGAGACGCCAAACTGTAGCCGTCGGCCATTCATGTTGGCTACATGGGTCCATGTGTTTGTACGAAGATCATACTTTTCGATGCTTGTGGCACCTATATGGCAAAGTTTTAAAAGAGTCATCAATGAACGGAAAAGAGCAGCTTCATACTTTGCATTCACATGAACTATGTAACAGGACTGATAATAGATTTTTATTTCATCACAGTGAAATGAACCATATTTTTTAATGCCTGTACAAGTATAGTACACAAAGTCCATCTATCCCAGCTATCCTGACACAAGTAGCCAAAAAACATCCTGAACAGAGATGCTAGTTCACTGCCAGGTCGAGGTACACACACATTCATTATGAGGACATTTTAGTCACCAACCAATCTAAACACACAGCTGTGGTGTTCTGCAAATGCTGAATAATAGAAATTAAACGAAGAGATTCATAGCTAGGATACTGCCAAAGAGTCAACAATTCAAAACTCTAGAGCCAAGTAAGTTTACAAAAAACCCACACAAAAAAGAGAATCCTAAATACCCCAAAAGAACACCAACTAGCAGCGCAGTTTTTGACTGTATCCAGAATTTTACAGATTTCTGTGATAGGATTGCATGATCTTATATTACAGTATTAATCAAATGAACAGAATTTGTTTTTGTTTTTTGAAAAATTGACATTGTTTTGTTGGATCATCTTATTCCTTACCTTTAGTAGCATCCATACCCCCAACTGCAAATAGGACCCCCACTGTAGATTTCCTGGGTTTCGTTCTGGGACTTTGAAGCATAGGGCGACGTTCTGGAAGAAGATGGTATTTCATGGCCTCCATAATAAGTTTGTGACATTCAATATCATCTCTAAACAGTGGGTTGTTTTCCATATCTGCCAGACACTAAAAAAAAAGCATTTTGCATAAGTTATCATAGTCATAATTGTTTAGTTCACCCTCAGAATTCACTCAACACTTTGATACATTTTGTAAAGTATCCATGTTGTATACTTTGCTTGGCACTGGGAAAAAGGCAATAAATACCTGTCAGAAAGCAGAATAGATATATTCAGCAGGCGTCTTCTTTCTCTCTAAGGTAAATCATTACCCACAATAATTTAATGCCAGCCTGCAATGAATCTAGATCACAACTCCAGACAGCCATCACAGATGATTCATTTCCTTTCAAACCAAGACGGAAGCAGAAAATATATGCATCAATGACACCCTGTGTTGATGTGCACACTCTCGTTATTAGGCTATGTAATATTTCTTGTAATGCATTTTTATCTCACAATTTTCTACTGTAATAAGGATGAGTGATGATATCAGCTTGCGGCGACATTTACACTGTGCAGTGCAATACTGCTCAATGAAGACAGGCATTACTTGAAATTTGTAACTGCAATGATTAGACAAAAACCCTATTCACAACTGCATTTATGTCATCTTATCTCATTTGGGAATACTGCAAAAGCTGAAGATGGCCAAAGGTTGAGCAAAATGTAATTATCCTTTATGAACCAGCCATGCTGTCTAAAATCAAACCTGTAAGGATACTGTAAGTGTAAGGACACGTGAGACATCAATTGTTTGTGTAAAAAAATGTCTTCCTGTACTGCAACATAAACAAGGCATGGACCACAACTGAACGTACATCAGTCCATTACATTCACATCCGCATCAGCACTTAGTTTAGTATGATTCCACCGATATCTACAAGTGTGACAAAATAAAGGTTTCTGGGAAAGTGTCATGGATTTCTTTAAATGTTTGAAGGGCATTCTGCAAAGGGTTTGGTGTTTATATATATATATTTTTTTTTTGTTAATCTAACAGATCTATCCATCCATCCAGCCATTATCCATCCCGCTATATCCTAACTACAGGGTCATGGGGGTCTGCTGGAGCCAATCCCAGCTAACACAGGGCGCAAGGCAGTAAACAAACTCAGGGCAGGGCGCCAGCTCACCGCAGGGCGCACACACACACTCATGCACACACTAGAGACAATTTAGGATCACCAATGCACCGAACCTGCATGTCTTTGGACTGTGGGAGGAAACCAGAGCACCCGGAGGAAACCCACGCAGACACGGTGAGAACATGCAAACGCCATGCAGGGAGGACCCGGGAAGCGAACTCAGGTCTCCTAACTGCGAGGCAGCAGCGCTACCCACTGCACCACCGTGCCGCCGGCTAACAGATCTATTGGAGAGTGAATTCTTTATTCTACTAGAGCCACACTGATTAAACAATTCTTAAGCGTATATAGACATATATAAGAAAAACAGCTAACAGTCCTATAGACTGTGGAAAGTTACTAGGAAAGTTAGAAACTTAAAAAGTACACATCACATGAGCCAAGTTATGCCATGTTTTAGCTAAGGGTAAAGGAAATCCTTTGTTCTATAATGGCAATATACAGTATATGAGTATACAGATGTATAAAACCAGTTATATATACTATACAGTATATAAATCTATGTCCAGTGCATTCAGGATGTATTCAGATTCCTTCACTTTCTGCACATTTTATTGTGTTGTATACAGTATTTAGTTTTAAAATGGATATTTTTCCCATTTTTTCTTGCATCAATCTAGACTCAATGAAAAACTGAAATCCCTCATTAACAGGTCACATCAGGTCACTCAGAAACCCAAACACGTTGCTACAGCTGGGGTCCCACTTGCATTTTGTCGAAGGTAGCTTTGTGAATCACAATTAGAATGTCAAATTCCATCCCAAACCGTGATAAGCTCAGAGGTACTGACGTCCATGTCACCATATCAAATGAACATGAATATATTTTATCCAGCCACAATAACTTCAGCAACGATGTGATTAAAGAAATTGTTAACAATTAATAAAATAATTAAAATCAAAAACACAAGAAATTCATCTTTCATTTTGTTTCTGCCTGTCAGTTTGACAGTATTTTATTTTTATCGATAAAAATGTCTTTTACTTTGAACTGCTTCTTTGCTACAGGTGAAGCAAAAACATTACAGTAAATATATTTTTGTTTCTTACAATTACAAAAATTAAGTGATTCTACAATTTCACAGTAGTTCACATAATTACTAAAGCAGAAAATGTGTTTATCAGTTGCCTGGAGCTAAGATCTTACAAACTTGTTGACAACATTAATTTGTCTGTAAATTAGAAAACTGAAAACTTGATTAAATTCTAAATAACATGCATTATTAATTTGTGTTTACACGGCTATTTCTCTGTCACTTATTTTGTTGTCTAGAATGTCAGCTTTGGTCATCAATTCTCCTTTAGAGCCATGGCCTCAAAATGATCCCTTTTTGTCAAAGTCCTTTCAGTCAGCAAATAGAATTTAGTCTCTCAATATATCCCATATTTTGGTTGTAGCATGCTGACCACACTGAATGGCAGGAATAAAAGCAGGATAAAATGCATCTTACTGTACCTGTGGGGATAAAAGTGGCAATCTAATGAATGCCAGGAGTTTGCTCATTTCTTTCTGCCGGGTCCCCATTTCATATCGAACCCAACTCAACAGTGCATTTAGGATGGTCTCTTCATTGGGAATGTTCATATCATCAGAAGACAAAAGTTTCAAAATTTCAGAGGCTGGCAGAAGGAGGAACTCCTGGTTTCTTATCACTTCCATGAAATGCTCCTACAGGAAACAAAGCAAGTTTATCATTTAATTTATTGTGCTTCTATTGAGGTAGTCTCCTGATAAAACACAAATAAAGAAACAAAGAGCACAAATTCTTTCAGAATTTTGTGTTTAAATAATGAATAAATGAACTGGCATTTCTGTAAGTAAATAGCCGGCATCATAGTGACAAATAAGTAACATAATTGACAATTTGTTAGTGGTAAAAAAGGAAGTGGCTGACTCCAAAGTGGTAAAGAGAAGGTCTCCATGGTACAAAGGCAGGTTTCCAGTGTTTAGGCGCCGATCAGGCACAAGCGGCTGTAGAAGCAGACAAGACAGTAAGAAATTAACTAGCAGTGGATTTTCAGTAAGCAAGTTTTTCTTAGTAAGAAGGAATAAGTGTGCAGAAAAAAAAATTACTAGAATGAACAGTTCTTAGAAGTCAGGAAAATACAGGAGTTAAGAGGGCAAGAGCATAAGGGTTCATTAATATGAAGGAATACCAACAGTGCAAGTAGAGAGCTTTTAAGTAAGGAATAAGAGGAGCACAAAGTTTGGTGAATAGATAAAGAAAAGTAAAGCTAATCTTATAGAAGGGCAAACAGCAGGCAGTTGAGTATTATAGGAGCTTAAAGGGTCAGAAGGTGTAAAATAACTATAGCAGCTCTTTAATCAAATTTTTATTTTTTAGTTTTACCAAGTAAGTTAAATCATTTAATTGTAATAAACAAAAAAAAAAAAACTTTAAAAACAAGCAATTTTAGTAATCTAAAGTGAAATTTTAATAATGAGGCTAGTGCAATTTAAGTCCTGTTGGATGTTGGACTTTTTAGAGGATGGATTGGAGAAGCCAGTCTTCTATGAGGGCTACATCTATAGGAGATGCCAGCTGATCCAGCACCTTGAGTTCAGTGTTGCTGAACTGGAGGAGAAGCTGGTTGCCTGCATTGTAGTACAGAATTGGCAGACCTGGCTCAGGTGTCCTTTAGAAAGATAGTGTGCACCCCTAAGGTGGAGTGGGTGGAGACTCTAGACTAGAGAGTTAGAGATAGTTGGGTCATGTTCACAAGGTGCAAAGTAAAGGGTGCCCACTGTCTGGGGGCACCAACCCCTGAACTGGAACTGTCAAACCATTTTCAGGACCTGGACGGTGTCTCAGAAGATACTGAGGTGGTAGGCAGGCAAGAGGAGCTCCAACGGCCACATGAAAACTAGTTCTCAGAAAAAGAGAGGTAGTGATAATTGGGAATTCAATCATTAGGGGGACTGAAGCTCAGAGAGTCTCGCATGGTGTTTTGCCTTCCAGATGCACAGGTGGGACACCACCCTGGGAATTTACCCTTATGATGACAAGACGTACAAACCAAATTGTGTCACACTGCGACTGCCACCGTCGCCCACCTGCTGTGCGAAGACAAAGAGGTAACTGACCTGCCGTGCATTCCTGCTGGCCATCGAGCCGCCCCTGCACAGCCAGTCATGCCGAACAGGCGCCAACAGCAGCCACAGCACCCAGCAACAGGCGTTTTATGTTGATTTATGTGTGAAACCAAGCATTGTGTGCTTTTCAGAACACTAATTTTTTCAGAAAAAATATTCAGCCCTCAAAGAGTTAATGCATCGCTCACACCTTGAGTAGGGCAGAAGGTATAGGGTGTATGGGGCAGTGGGACTCATTTTAGATCAGATTGGACATGTTCCACTGTGACGGGTTGTGTCTGAATCGGAGGGGCACCATTGTGTTGGGGAGGCGCATGAGTAGGCTACTCGAGGAGATTTGTTTAAACTATGGTGTGGGGGGCAGGGAGTTCAGGACAGGGCAGGTTTAGAAATGTACATGGTGGAACAAAAAAAAGTGTACAAATAAAAATGCATAGTTTTATAAATTTTAACCAAACATTTAAAAATGGGTAACACATTTAAAATAATTTTCCTTAATGCTAGATGTATGACATGACAGAAAAGGAGATTGGGTTACTGTTTATGTCAAACAGAATTTAAATGCAAGTCCTCTTCAATTGGAAAATAAGCCCCATCTTAGTGAGGACATCTGGCTTCATCTGGAAAGTACAGTATTTGGGAAAGAGTCCTTATTTTAGAAGTGTGTTATAGACCACCAAATGCGGACAGTAATTTCAATGCACATATTTTTAGTAATATTAAAAAAGAAAAGTTTACAAGGGGATATTATAGTTACAGTGGACTTTAACTACCTGAATATTCACTGGAATAATCTTGCAAATAGCAGAACACAGGAGCAGGAGTTTTTAGAAGTAATTAGTGACTGTTCTTTAACACAGTACGTTAAAGCTGCAACGCTTGGTGAAGCCTGTTTAGACTTGTTTTTTTTGTTTTGTAATATTCAGGATAGAATTGATGGTGTACAGGTGATTGAACCAATACGGTCAAGTGACCTTAATGTAATACAGTTCTCAGTGTTTGGAAGAGTGTGGATGCAAAGACTAACGCTGCTAAGTTAAAATTTGGAAGGGCAAATTTTAAGCAGCAGTGTGCAAAGTCTAAGGAGGACAGATTGGGATAAGCTTTTAAGTGTGGAGAAAGTTGATGAGCAGTGGAATAAGTTTAACATATAATGCAGGACAGGTACATACCTACATTTGGAATTAGTAAGAAATAAAAAAAAAATCAACATTGGGTAAATAAATTGTTGAAAAAAAAGCAAAAAGGAAAAAAAAACAGCTGTATAAGGAGTATATGACTAATACCTTCAGTGTGAATCATATGGAATATAAAAAAATGACAGCAACAATTAAGAAGGATTTTAAGGAGGCTAAAGGGCATTTAGAGAGGAATATAGCAGATAAGGTGAAAGAAGACCCACAGAAATTCTTTCAGTATTTTAGTAGTAAATGTACAGTCAAGGAGGAGGTGAAGTGCATCAAGTAGTGTAAAAAATAATTAGAAAATACAGACAGTGAAATACCTGATACTCTAAACTTGCATTTTTCTGAGGTCTTCACGTGTGAGGAAGTAGATAACCTCCCAGCGGTAACAGGGATTACTAAGGAGGTACTGAGTGGTTTGGAAATTATAGAGGGAGAAATACTGCTTAGATTAAATAGGCTGAAATCAAACAAATCACCAGGCCAGGATAATATTTATACTCAAGTTCTTAAGGAGGGTAGCAAGTACATACATAAACCCTTAACACATATTTTTAATAAGTCACTGTGCACTGAAGAAATTCTGAAGGATGGGAAAATGGCAAATATTATCCCGATATATACTGTAAAAAGGGTGACCAGGCAGATCCAAGCAAGTATTGGTCAGTAAGCTTTATGTGCGTCACAGGTAAATTAATGGAAGGAATTATTAAGGAGAAGATTGAGCAACACATGGCAAGAACAAGAGTTTTAATGAATAGTCAGAAACAAAAGGGTGTGATCAAAGTGCAGCATATGATATTATTTACCTTGACTTTCAATTAGAATTTCATAAGGTTTCACATGAGAGGTTGGGCATCAAACTAAAAGAAGTGGGAGTTTGGGGTGTTATTTATAGGTGTGTGCAAACTTTGCTCAGACACAGGAAGCAGACGGTTTTGGTGCGAGGAACCCTATCAGAATTGGCTGATGTTAAGAGTGGTGTTCCACAGGGGTCAGTGCTAGGGTCTCTGCTATTTTTAATATATATAAATGTTTTGGATAGGAATGTAAGTAACAAGCTGGTTAAGTTTGCTGATGATACCAACCTAAGTAGATTGGTAGGTAATCTAAAATCATCTGAATCATTACAAGTGGACTTGGACAGCATACAGTCTTGAGCAGATTTGTGTCAGATGAAATTTAATGTCAGTAAATGTTAAATATGACACATAGGAAGTGAAAATGTTAGGTTTAAATACACAATGGGAGGTCTGAAATTGACAGTAGATCTTATGAGAAGGATTTAGGAGTTGTAGTGGACTCAACACTATCAACTGCCAGAGAGTGTTCAGAAGCCATTAAGAAGGCTAACAGAATGTCCTGATGTGTGGAGTACAAGTCCAGGGAGGTTATGCTCAAGCTTTATAACACACTAGTGAGGCCTCATCTAGAGTACTGTGTGCACCTTTGGTCTCCAGGCTATGAAAAGGACATAGCAGTGCTGGAAAAAGTCCAGAGAAGAGCAACTAGGTTGATTTCAGGGCTACAAGGGATGAATTATGAGGAAAGATTAAAAGAGCCAAGCCTTTTCCGTTTAAGCAAAACAAGATTAAGAGAAGACATTAATGAAGTGTTTAAAACTATGAATGGAATTTGTACAGTAGATTGAGATTGTAAAATAAGTTCATCAAGAACACAGCGACACAGTTGGAAACTTTTTAAGGGTAAATTCAGCACAAGCACTAGGAAGTTTTTCTTTACACAGAGAACCATTGGCACATGGAATAAGATACCATGTTGTGTGGTAGACAGTAGGACTTTAAAAACTTGACTTGACATTATTTTGGGAGAATTAAGTGGATAGAAATGGTGAGCTTTGTTGGACTGAAAGGCCTGTTCTTGTCTAGACACAGGGACTCTGTGATTAGTGCTGCTGCCTCACAGGGTTTTGATTCCAGCATGGCTGCTGGCTATAGGCAGTTTGCACATGAATGTTTTCTCAAAAAAAGGCTTACATTAGCCAATATAGTGATGGACCTTGTGGGCGCGCGTATTTGTGCATGTGCATGTGTGTGTGAGAGTACCAGACAGGCACCGAAAGCTGCCAGCAAAGCCTCTGAATACCTACACACCTGAAGTTAATGAATAAATGGAGAAACAAGCATACAAGCTTATGCACTACTTAATGGTTATATACCAGTTCATAATGAAAATTTTCCCTCTTAGAAAATTTGATCCAGTGTGGATCGGGAACTAAATAGCACCAATTAAGCATATGTACTACTGATGACAGTTTGGACCACCTCCAGTTTGCATATTGCCACAACTGGTCCACACAAAATACCATATTCCTTGCACTTCATACAATCCTGCCTCATTTGTATTATATAAACCTTTATGCCAGAGTCCTGTTTATAGACTACAGTTCAGCATTTAACACCGTCGTACCAACAAAGCTGACCACCACACTCCTAAATTTAGGACTTGGCATTATCTACAGAAGGGGCCTGAGTTGCCTCGAAAGCTTGCATATTGTAATCTTTTTAGTTAGCCAATAAAAGGTGTCATTTTGCTTGGCCTTTCCCCGTGTATAAATTATAATACATAGAAAGTTTAATTTATGCACATACAGTTAATGGCACTCTACAATATAAAGAGCAATTGATTGAAAACTGGCATTTTGTTGGTATAGTAGTTGGCACTGCTGCCTCACAGCTTCAGGAGTGAGAGAGTGTGTGGGTGTGTGTGACTTGTGAGGGACTGCCGCTAGCACAGGGTCTGCTCCTGCATTTGTTCAATGCTGTTGATGCTCAACTACCTTAAAACATAATTAGCAGGTTTAGGAAATTATTGAATGGATGGATGAATGAACATATTGATAGTCAGTATGATGTTTAGTCCAAGACAGTTGATGTCAACTATCTTGGTCAAAACATCATATCAACTGTCAAATATCTTGGACCAAAATAGTGTTTTGAAAATGAAATCCTGTAATCCTGCACACATTTAAGATTTTAAACATTTAATGTAGCACTAAGTTCATCCATCCATCCATCCAGTATCCAACCTGCTACATCCTAACTACAGGGTCACGGGGGTCTGCTGGAGCCAATCCCAGCCAACACAGGGTACAAGGCAGGAAACAAACCCCAGGCAGGGTGCCAGCCCACCACAGGGCACACACAGACAGCACACACTAGGGACAATTTAGAATCGCCAATGCACCTAACCTGCATGTCTTTGGACTTTGGGAGGAAACCCACG
This sequence comes from Polypterus bichir lapradei, assembly GCA_026402145.1. Lineage (NCBI taxonomy): Eukaryota > Metazoa > Chordata > Cladistia > Polypteriformes > Polypteridae > Polypterus > Polypterus bichir. The sequence continues at coordinate 53,233,285 of JANRMT010062808.1, forward strand.
TAGACAAGTGGAGAACATGCAAACTCGATGCAGGGAGGCCCAGGAAGCGAACCCAGGTCTCCTAACTGCGAGGCAGCAGTGCTGCCCATTGCGCCACCGGCAGCACTAAGTTAGCCTGACTAATTATAAATATGTATCTTGCACAGCATTACTGTGCATTGAGTGGTCAATCTTCTTGTAGGTTTCCTTCTCCTCACTAAAATGCTTTACACCTTTATCCATATAGGTGTATTTTATTCCATTGTCTTGTATTTGCACAATGTCTTGTCTTGTTTGTGTTTTAATTTTAAATTTAAATTTTAATTCTATTTTTAATTTATTATTTGCACTTCATGTTGTTACACTGTGGACCCTGAGCATCGCAATTTCATCTATCTGTATATTTGTATATGGTTGAGATGACAATAAAGTTCACTTTGACTTTGATATAGAATGGACTATTATTACCCACTTTGCTCTGCTTTGGCACACAAGTCTTTTCCCTTAAGAGGCAGATTCCAGACTCTCTTATCTTCAGCTAAAATGTCAGTTTTCCTGATAGTATCAGCTTCTCTTTCGAATGCAGTATTTTGCATCTCACCTGATAAGACTGATTAATGACAGGCAAACGATACCCACAGATGTCTACATAATGCACCACTTGAACACTTGGCCAGTGCACAAAAATCAATAACTCAATGACTGACAATCTTGATGGACAAACCTTTGCACCAGTTTTCAACCAAAAGGTTGAAACCAATGGCAGCACGTCCACTCCTTCCCTTATAACCCTTTGCAAGCTCTGGATCTGTGCTCTCTATATGCTCTTGGGACTCCTGTTGCCTAGAGTGCAGCAATAACAAATGTTGAAGTTATCCCTTTTATTCTAAAAAGTAACCAAGTGCTGGACTGAAAGAGTGGAAGACCATCCATAGCGGAGTTGGATATGGGTATCACGAAAACTAAAACAAGGTGCACAAGCAAGTGTGGTCATCGGTGTTGCAAGGCGCTTGTGTTGCTGACTTCCTAGCAGGCATATTTTTTATGGCAAAAGATGACCACTCTGTTTGAAAACTAGAAAACAAAGTGCAATACCGTAAAGTGAAGAAGATAAAGAGCTTCTGCACAAAGAAACAAAAATGTGCTTAAAATCCTTCCACATTTTCCAGGGAAAGTCGGCAACTTAAAGCATCAGTTACAGATGGAGTCAGCAAGAACCAAACTATAAGTACACCTACTTTGATTCTGAGAATTATTTGACCGTAACTTAGTAGTTACTGTAAGTTAAATCCAGCTAATATATTCAGGGATTTCTGTAAGTGAAAAGAAACAACCCATGTGAAGGAGATGCTTTTAGCAGTTAAACTTTTCTCTTCCAAAATAAAGTAGAAACCTTCTGAGCAATACCTCTCTCTCTCTCTCTGATACACACACGGAGGTAGGTGACTTTAAAAATCTGAAAGGCATCTGTAAAGTGGTGCATGACTGTATCTTGCTCATTTTCTGCCCAGTACAAAAAAGGCATCTGATATCTGTGATATCTTCAAATTAGTGAAAATGACTGCATAGAACGATTATGAATAAAGTGTTCTGATCATATTAATATAATGTGTCAAAACCAGCAGATTTAAACTTTCTGCATTAGGGAAAGCAGAGGTAAAGGTTGTGGAAGATGAGGAGCAGCATCAATAATATGCAGGAGACGCCTTACACTGTCTGCCCCTTCATGAGAACGGATGAAAGATGTCTGATCTGGTTGAATTAATTTCATGACGATTAGTTGAAGGCGCTTTGCCGGAATCTTGGCCAACAACATTGCGTCTGAGTTTATCAGAGAATTTGGGTAATAGCTTGAACAATTAGTGGGCTCCAGTGGAGGAAATAGTGCCTTTAAGTATTGGATAGAGTGGAGTCGATATTTGTTTCCAAAATGCTAAGAGAATATCTGGCAGCAACTCATCAAGAATCTAAAGTCTCATTAAGTTCAGTCACAACTTTTAATTGACCAGCCAGACAGACCTGTATGTTATTTTTCATGGTAGCAGAACACATTTCATGGCATACAGCTGAAAGGTATAAGTGGTGGGTTATATTATATCTAGTGACATATGAAAATAGAGAATAGGAAATGAAACAAAAAATAAACAAATGGTTCAACTGTAGACTTGATATTCCTTCAGAAGAGTTCATTAAGTTTGAAAGATAGTGGGAAACAACTATCTATTGGCCAACAATTATCCATTCCATAGTGAGCAGCAAGGGGTGTCTATGCCTTGTTCTTTTTCTCCTACTATACTTAGAATGGCAGACTACAATACTATCTATCACCTGTCTCTTTAATGCCCCAATGTTTTGGTCACACAGTTCTATTTTATAGGCTTAGCGATGCATGGATAGTTATGGCATGCGTCTGTAACCCCCAAAAACCTCTGGGTTTGTCACATTCGTTATGCTCTTATGTTCCACTCCAGGTCATTACAATTACAGTGTTCTTTGACTTTCCATAACAAAATCAAGTAGAGCCATAGGGATGGGTTTCTGAATATGTGAGGGATGACAACTGATGACCACTCAGTAGGAAGTACAATGCATACAATGAAGAAGCCTCAAGAAACAAGGGAAAGTGAGTGTCCTGGACTACACAAACAGAGAAAAGGCTTGTGCAGCCAGGATAAATGTCTATGTAATGTCTTGTCTTTGTCATATAATGACAAAGTGGAGATAGAAAAAAACACGTCCCATGCCTCAGAAAGCTAATAATGCTGGGTTGTTGGTTGGTATTGTCAACTTAATTACAGCATGCAGGTAGGTAATAGCATTGGCTCCTTAAAAAATCTAAGACTTAGTTCTGATAAAAAATCTAATGCAGTGTAATAAGTGCAGTACAGATTTACTGTTGTGTATTTTAATTGCTTGAATAACGTGTCAGCCTCATGATGCATAATTTGAAACTATGCTAAGAAGTTGTGAGGGAGTCATATAATTGCAGTTATTCCCAGTTGTGCAATCTGATGTTCTCAAAGCAACAAGATCCAGCAGCTACAAAGATTATGTGTGAAATCAGTCCTAGTTCATTTGGCCATGTAGTTTGACTCTACCCTTAGTAACACATGGAGCTCTGGAGTGCAAGAGCATCTGGGGCCAGCACAGACCACAGGCCTTGGGGCTTCTACAGTATACAGCAGATGTGGTCCAAGAAGTAGTTCTGGGGATGCTTGGGAAATGGTCTCTGAATGGGGAGTGATACACAGAGACTGCTGCAAGATTCCTGTAATGCAGGAGTCGTGTAGCTGTACTAGTATTTAGAAATGTTATAAAGATGATTAAACACACAGATATATAATATAACACAATACGCAATATAACACAGTTAGTTTAAATTAGCTATGAATCATAATTCTGTATTGGCATCAAAGCCTAAAATAACAACTGCTTTGTCTTATTGTGTACTTGAATATGTCAACTAATGTCAACTAACATGAAACAGTAAAAGTTACTAATTACTTTTACTCACTCTAAAACATCATCCTCAATAGTTTTCACTTTCTCCCTTTCTACCATACCCCTGAACAAGTGTGACTCAGTATGCACTACAAAAAAAATTGTCAAATGCCAACATCTTATAATAACCCTTATTATCTGAGCTTTTTTAATTTTATCAGTATTTTTTATTGTGTGTGCACATGACATACCTCACAAAGCTAAAAAAGCTTGGCGTTAATTGGTATTGCCAACTTAATTAAGACATGCAGGCGGTTAATAGCACTGGCACTTTGAAAAATCTAAGGCTTTGCTCTGATGAAAAAAAAAGGTTATGCAGTGTAAAAAGTGCAGTACAGATTTACAGTCAAGCACTTTGAATGCTTGCACAGTGCTCACCATGCTGACACTTTCTGGTGTTGTAAATCAGGCTCTGTAAATAAATTAAATATAACAAAGCAGAATGAAATAGGTGAAAAGTAGACTGGGCCCTCAATACGATTGCCCTCCTGGATCCACAGTCTATTTTCTCTTCGTTTTGCCATCCCTTTTTAATAAAACCTCTTTTTAGTAATACAGTTCAAGAGAATTCCCCCTATGTTTCAGAACTCATTTGTTTTCCGTAGCCAATTGACAGCAGATTTTATCCAATACAGAAATCCTCTAGGTGAATAAAAGAAGAAAAAGTTCCAGAACATACTGTACCAGCTCACTTTGACAACTTAAATACAACTGAGCCGAGAGTCAACAAATGCTAAAAACATAGAGCTGTTAGGCAGAGATGGTGAAGAATTCCCCTTTTCCTTGAATCAGAATGGTCCAATTAGCGGCATTATTCCAGTAGATGGCAGTAATGTACACTGTGTTTCTGCATCTTGGCCTTTACACAGAAGATTTGACTGGAAAAATTTTTTTTTATTGGAATTTGAGACAGAAGAGAGGCAGTGGCCTTGTGCTATTAAAATCAACTTTGATTGTACTACTTAATAAAACAAATCATGGCATTTTTGTCCGAATATGTACTTCATTGAGTACACACTTTTTAAAATCACAAATACAGAAAAATGTAGGCATTTTCCAGTTTAAGTGTGCTTTATACGCATTGATCAAAAATGATTTCCGAAAGCCAGGAATATACAGTAGAAAAATCACTCACCCTGTCATGCCGGTATAGTCCAGCAGTACAATCAAAAATGGATGAAACCATTTTAAAAAAAAAAAAAAGGTCACAAATGTTCAAACAGAATAATGAGGTGTATATTGTAAATCAAGATGCTGATATGGCGTGATACTTTTAGCTCAGGCACATTCACTAAATGAAGCCTCATAAAATGCATTGCAGGGATAGATTGCTCAGTTGGGGATCTGTTTTGTTCTAGCATGTCACCCGCTATGTGCAGATTTCCATCGTCTACAGTATAATTACTATTGGTGTCAAGAAAATTAATGTACCGATGTGAGCTCCAGTGTCACAAATACTTTCAGCCTTACGTTTGAACACCAACTTTCTTGGATGGAATAAAACTAACTTTATAATAATAGTCATTTAAAGGGCATTATTCAATTTGAACCCTTTTGCACTGTGGTTTACTAAATTATTTGACTAATTGTTATTTTAACTAATATGATTAAGTGATCAAAAGAGCACCGAATAATGTTTATTGGTTGATATGATTTGCTTGGGATCATGTGTTATAGCCCCTTGAAAAAGTTAATTACTTTAGGATTATATTTTAATTATGAAAAAATGGGAGAGCTTTTCCTCGGAAGTTTCTATAGCAACCTCTGCTGAGTAAGATGAACTTGCCTATGAGAATTTTCAATTATATCCAAATTGAATTATAAGTCCCAGATGGAATTACACATTATGAAACAAGATAAAAGAAATATAACTACCATCTGCCATGACTAATTGCCACAAAAGCTGAATTCTTACACCAACTTGCACAATAACACAGCAGTTATGGAGAGACTGCATTGCAGAAATAAACAGCATCTCATTATATACAGTATACAATATTCATAGTTTTTCTAGTTATGCATACTCTGTATATAGAAAAATAAAATAGGTTGTAATACCACATAAAAATGAATTTCTGACACTGCAGAAAAGGCTTGTTGTCTTTTACAAGCAGTGGGATGAGTCTTATCTGGAGAATTAGCAGAAAATTTCAAAAGGGTTGAAAATTTTCAATGCAGAGTCAGTATTAAGGGTAGGTTTATTGCCAAACATTTATGACAGTGAGGAAAGATTATTAAGCCTATGTACTATTTCTCTTTTCATCACCTAGAAAGGTTTGAGAATGATAAAAATCTAAAGCATATACAGGTATGGTGCTTTTTGTTGCATAAGATCTTGGCAGAAAATTGTTATTTGTGTCATTTACTGTTTAGTTACATGACTGAACAAACCTGAGTTAAAAATTCAGGAAACTTGGTCTGGCAAAATCTATTATAATTCTCAGGATTTTCCTAGGTCAGTGTATGTGTAAATAAATCTGTCAGGTAAAGCACTCAAAATGTAGTGGTGTCCTTGATCTGGCAATTATAAATTTGTTTTGCTTTTTGAAATGTTTATGAAAATCAGTCAGATTTTGAAATAAGTGACCTCCTTTCCCTCCAAGGATGAAATTGTCACACACAGTTTCCATCAGATGCAGCCCACTTTACAAATGCTGTTTTCCCAAAGCGAAGGGAGTGGCGACCTCACACATCTGTTATGCAGCACTGCAAGTCAATGGGAGTGGGACAGTTGGAGCGTCGTATTTGGCTCTGATGCTTTTCAGTTTCCCATCTGCAATATTGTTTACGTCTCAAATGTGTTTTTGTGATTTGATTACTCTGAGTAGAATAACAATTTATTTATTTTTTATTAATTTTATTACAATCCATACAAAGCAATCAAGTTTTTACAAAGAGAAAAATTAAGAACAGATCGATCCCCACCCCTGAGAGAGAGAGCAAGCCAAACGGCGTTAAATTTAAGGCTTGTAAACATACCTAAATTAATAAATTCTCTGTGCTTTATGAACTTATTTTAAAATACTACTGATTAGATCCTGCCATGTTTTAAAAAAAGTCTGTACGGATCCTCTAACTGAGTATTTGATTTTTTCCCAACTTCAAATAATATAACACATTGGTTTCCCACTGACTTAAAAGAGAAGAGTTTGGGTTCTTCCAGTTTATGAGAATAAGTCTGCCTGCCAAAAGTGTACTGAATGCAATCACAATTTGTTTGTCTTTCTCTGTTTAAATAACAATTTAAACAGAATGAACGTGGCACTCGATCATTTCTACTCAACAAACATATTTTCTTTTAAATGAAACAGATGCATTTGGTTATCTGTCAACTTGTAAAGGTCTTTCCACCTTTACTTGGGATAAGAATTTTACACGTGAACGCTTTTGAGCTATGGATAGTGCTGGGCCATTGAAGTGAATGAGAGAATCCCTCTTGGGATGATTAACCTGTAAATTTGAGTGAAAGGAGCCAGACTTTTAATAAAACTACAACAGTATTTAAGGAGCAAGCATTTCCTGTTGCAGTAGTAGCAGTAATGATTGTATAGGGTAGAAAAAAAGGAGGAAAGAAAATATTTGTTTTAAAAACTACAAATATTTAGAAATATATTCATGATAAAAGGCATACCACATTTGTCAATTTATACAATTCCTTTGGTTAATTATATGTATGTTCACTTGAACACAAGAAAAAGAGAACATTATTTAAAAGATTATTAAAGCATTTATGAGTTCAGGAGAAGAATATTAAATTCTCCATCTATCCATGTATCCGTCGTCAAACCTACTTTATGCAGCTTTCGCATATGGCCTCCAGACATACAGTAAGATTAAGTATGTTAGTGGCAGCCCCCCAGAATGAACTTTTGGATTGCTTTGATTACTTTTCATATTGTAACCAAGATCAGGATCACCTTGCCTCTGTCAAAGTATGTCCTCCACAAGAGATCCCACCCCAGCTCTCACACTCACAGTCACAACACCTGATGGAAACACAGCAACCTCACCAGCTAAGTTAAGCTTTCTTTAGCTACTGTTTCTATTGTACATACTTTTCAGTTATTTTTTTGTATAGCTTATATATAAAGTACATCATTTGTGTCATATTTTTTGCTATATTTGATCATTTTTAAACAGATATTTAAAGTAATTACTTTCTCTCTTTATGTTTGACAATATGAATGTTGTTGGAAATAAGTCCATCATGATGGACACCTACCATAGTGTAATTGTGAGCCACTTTGTGCAAGTCTGTGCAGCCCTGTGCATCAGCAAAAGAGCGAATTCCAAGGCAGTTTGAGGGATGCAGTTGTTTCATCAAGAATCTGCAGCACGCCTGCACAACTTGGGACAGCTGGAGGAGGCAGGCTGCTGAAAGCAAGCTCTCTATGTTCTCTTCCTTCAGCTCCAGGCGACCTGAAATAGGAAAGAAGAACTTACTACAGCAGTTCACTGCTGAAAGAAATGAATCAACTGTAATTATTTGGAGAACAGACTGAAACATTTTTGCCTTTGTGGATATAATTTTAAGTTAATATGAAGGATATAATAAATTTCAGTGTTTTGTAGAACTTAATCAGATAACTTCATAATTGGAAACATTAAAAACTGATAGTATTTATCATATCTTCAGGTGTTTATTGTGGTAATATTGCATTGTGGGCTCCTTGGCAAGTCTCACTGGGTAGCATTACTTGACCACACAATTCTTCCGAAGCTAACACTGATAAGCAGAGAGATTCTTGATCAAACATTACATTAATCTACTGTGAATTATGCCTCTAGCTATCAACAACTAACATCTTCAAAGAGATGGAGCCAATGCTAAGAGCCTAAGGTCTCAATTATTAGCCTTCTATTATTAATTTGTTACTTTAATGAATGATCAAATATTATTACCTATCTTACAGTACTTACTGTGAAATAAAGCCTTTAAATTTATTTAAAATGGTTCCTCTAGTCAAACCTGGTAAATTCTAGGTTTCCAAAATGAAAATTATCTATCACTACACGTAATGTTGTTTTCTAAAAAAAGGAATGCAGCAAATACACAACATGCAACACATTGTGTCAACACAACTTGTAGGTAACTTGGTTGTCTTGTAATTTAAGTTAAATGGGAGGTGACATTTAGATACATGTATTTCTACTATAATAAAATAAGGTTTAATCAGACTAGCAACATGTAAACATTTAACAAATATTAGAAAGCACTTAATATTAGACATAATTATAGTATAGTTTAGAGGTCTGGTTTCTATTTATTGACCAAAACAGGTGAAATGTGCATCTTAAGTTTGAATTCTGTTTCTGCATGACTCTTGCTGTATGATGCAGAGGTAGTAAGATGTATAGATGGGGAAGTGTGATGCCGTTACCCGATTTTTGTCCATACCTTTTCCTATCTGCATCTGTTGCTTATGCAGCAGTCATATTATAGTCATCGTGAGGACATAAAAGAGGGGTACAAAACAGTGGCTTATCTCTAGCATTTGCATCAGCTACTTTCAGGCACTCTGCTACTCTTGGCCCTTACTCGGTTTATGGATTTTTTGATTATTACCGCCAGAACTATAATTATCTTTGTATTCCTGACCTTTGACCCTTTTTGCCTTTTTTTCAGATTCTGCTTTTTGTATTCAGTTTATGGAAACTGCCATTTTTACCTTCTTTGTGTATGACATCTTACCTGTGATCTGGAGTTTGTATTCGGCTTAAAGACTTATTAAACAAATCATTTTTACCATTAACAAGTCTGCTTTGTTGTGATTTCAGTTGGATCTGAATTCCAATCCATTTTCAGCTTGTTGCACTCTGCAGGGCAATGTTCTATGGCATGGCCAGAATACTTGAGTCTCCATCTAGGAGGGCTGCTGTTGTCTATGCTATGGTTGTGTCCAGGCAGCATGTACTCGACAGAGAGCAGGTGAGACTGGCCTTTGCTTTCCGCTCATTCTTAACCAGGTGAGGTGATGACACAAACAAGCACGTGTACTAAATCTGCATCAGTAGAACAGTGGACACTAGAGATACCTTTCCTACTGTATTTATGTTGTGTGGACGCGGCCCGGACACAGACAGGCGGACATGTTGTAAATCACCACCACACGTTTATTTACACTATTTACAAATAAGTCCAGTGCACACACGAACCCCAAACACAGTCCTGGCCACACAATGCCTTCCTCTTCGGGCCGCCTCCAAACACTCTCCTGCTTTGTCCTGCTTCCACTCGACTCCAGCCCTGAATGAAGGGAGACGGCCCCTTTTATGTCATCCCGGACGAGCTCCAGGTGTGTCCCGGCATTCCTCCCTGGACACGCCCCAGTGTGGCGGAAATGCCGGCTGTTCTCCCTGAAGCTCTCCGGGTGTCCCTCTTCTTCTTCCCCCCAGCACTTCCTGGTGTGGCGGAAGTGCTGAGGTCCAGGGTCCCCAAGGCATTGGGGTGCCCCCTGGCGGTGACCACAGGTCCCTACAGGGTTGGGCTTCCAAGCCCTCTACCCGTGGCCCTCAAAGCAACCAAGATGGCGGCCCCCATGTGATCCCAGTTGGGCGCACGCCCACTTCCGGTCCCTGAAGGCGTCCCGGCCGGGTCGTCGCCCCTGGCATCCTTGACAGTTGACATTTTGATATTTACGTGTTTCTCTTACACATAATAATATTTTTCTCAATGTCTTTGACTCCTTTTTCCCAGAAGTAAATATAATGCTAAATAGGCTACAACGAAAAGCCTGCCATGTACAGTCGTTTTGTTTATGGGTGGTGCTGACTGCCTAGAGTCTCTTGACTTTTTATAAATTGTACTTTTTGCCTTTTAATTTTATTCTTATGAGGTAATGAAGTAAATCATTTTTAAGACTATGATGTTATACTGAAGATGCAACATCCAAAATGAATATGAAAGTCTACATCAGATATTTAAAAGGCAAAACATTGTTTCTGACTTTGTTTTTTTTTTATTTTAAAAAGACAAGCTATTTTTCACAGTATCATATTTTGAATTTTCCCAATGTTATACATTTTAATGGAGTTTCTGTGAAAGCTGTTTTCATTTATTACAGGGATTAATGCTTGGAGGTCTGGAAGTCTAAAATGCAAAGTCTGGATTATTTATCTTATTTTGTGATGTGTGCCTCTTTTATTATAAGAAGGGTGAAAATACAGTATGCACATTAAACAAGTCAAAATGTATATTTTCAACAAGGCACGTTTTTTTTTTTTTAAAGTATGATTTTATATTTCACTGATAAATTTACTTTCAAATTTCCTCTTTTAATTATTAAAAGCATATTATAATAGAGTGGCTATGAAAGTCAGATTATCATTCTCATGTTTTCACTCAGTGTTATGAGCCCAGTTTAACATGCAAAAGCAGATGTACATGTAGTGTGATGCTCTCTTGATGTTTCATATTCATTTCTTTCCACGGCATTATATTTTCTCCTAAAATGACAGGCTCAAAGTTATACTGTCCTGTGTCATTGAAGTGAACAAATACACCTCTCTGTTTTTCTTTTCATTTTCTTCCAGCTCTTAGTTTCTTTGTGACAATGAAGGCACATTATATTAAAAGTATTGGTGTTGCGTGATCGGTTTTTAAATATTAAAAATACAAACACATCATGCACAGGCAATTTAAGACTCTTGTTTGCTAACTGACCATTAACATTTTTGTCTGCTTCACACAGGGTAAAAAAAATAAAAAAATAAAATTTTGGATTTTCAGTTGTTTCATATTTCAATGTGTTTTATGTTTAGACCTTATGAGCTATGAGCAAAATGTCTTAACTAGTGAAAATGTGACTTCTTACATATTTTTCCCATTTCCAAAGTGAGAAGTAACTTTACTTACGGTACAAATGCACTGACTTGCAACACAAGCTTTCACATTTTTATTGCACTTTAAAGCTTGTGCCAAATTGGAAAGTGTTCCATTTAATGATAAAATACTGTTGAAATTC
>JANRMT010062808.1:53264728-53301485 GCA_026402145.1 Polypterus bichir lapradei
TTGCCAAGTAATGTTGAACCAAGTCGTCACTACGGTGTTCCCAAATACGCACTTTGCTGATAAACTGAGCGCACTGAGTTTGCACGGCGCTTTGGTGACTTTGAAGAACAAAAAAAGTCCGTCTACATGCGGCTCGAACCTTGTGCATGTTTGGTAGCACATATCTGTGTGAGAAGCTCTTCTCAGTGATAAAGACTAACAAAACAGCACACAGGAGTCGCCTCACTGATGAGCACCTGCAGTCCATCCTGAGAATCTCCACAACACAGAACCTCACACCAAACATAAACGAACTTGTTGCCAAAAAAAGATGCCAGGCGTCCAGCTCTAAAATGACATATGAGCAAAGACAACTGAATGATTTGATTTGTTATTGCTGAAAGGAACACATTTTATTTATATTTCCAGGTTTTGTTATGCAGCATGTTCATATTTGAATTTGTATAATTTTGACAGGATATATTTTTATGGAGAGCAAAATCTTTTGGGATATTTAAAATCTAAGTTTATTTTTTATATAAAATTACATAAGAGTAAAGAAATTTGAATGTTTGTTCTTTTAACGTTTACTTTATTTCTAACTTGTATAATTTAGACAGGATATATTTTTATGGAGAGCAAAATATTATAAGTTGTTTAAGGTTTGAGTTGATTTATTCAGGAATAATATTCCTGTCTGTTTTTACCATTCCTACCAAAGATATTTCTGTTGACTAAATAAAAATTCCTTCTATTTAAAATTTAAATAGAACTTGAACAAATACGATAGTTCATAATATCCACGCAGACTTGCACGTAAGAGCGGGAGTTATCCGTTTTAACAAGCAGCGTATTGCACTGATACGAAATAGCTGTGTGTGTATATATGTAGATATGTATGTATATGTATATATATGTTTATATATGTGTGTGTGTATGTATATATATATGTATTTGTGTGTATATATGTGTGTGTATATATGTATTTGTGTGTATATATGTGTGTGTATGTATGTATGTATGTGTGTATGTATATGTATGTATATATATGTATATATATATATATGTATGTATATATGTGTGTGTGTGTATATATATGTATAGATATGTATATATATATGTTTATGTGTGTGTGTGTAAATATATATATATATTTATATATATATATATATATATATATATATATATATATATATATATATATATGACAGCAACACTCATCACTTACAACAGTGGCAAAACAATTACATTGACAATCATGTTACGTTATTTTCAAAATGTTTCCTTTTCTTTTTCATTGCTTCTTTAACACACTACTTCTCCGCTGCGAAGCGCGGGTATTTTGCTAGTCTATGAATAAAATGTAACTTTCTCACCTGTCTGCCTGTTCTGCTACTCCATCTAATTACCTGGGATTAGATATGTAAAAGAAAGGGGGATGTGTTGAACCACAGTAGCAGTCAACCCTGACTGTGTGGTAGGAATATGGGATTTGGGGCATTCTGTTGTGTTCCATAAATTAAAAAGTCAGAAAGCGAAAAAAGGGTCAGGCTAGGACCCTACCACAACAAAACAGTGTCCAACTACAATAACTATCTATTCCTCTGGTTTTCACAGAAAGTCGTAGACTCTTGAAAAACTGGTTTTGCTTTTAGGTTGTTAAAATGCACACATCTCCTGGGGCCTCATGCACAACGCCGTGAATTCACAATATAACATGGCATATGCACAAAAGCGGAAATGTGCTTACGCACAAAAAAATCCAGATGCATAAATCCACGTTCTTCCGCTGCATAAATCCTGGTCAGTGTGAAAAGAAACGCACATGCACGCGCCTGCTGTCCTGGCCCGTCTCCTCCCAGAATTACGCCTCTTTGAATATGCAAATCAATATACAGTGGGTACAGAAAGTATTCAGACCCCCTTCAATTTTTCACTCTTTGTTATATTGCAGCCATTTGCTAAAATCATTTAAATTACAGGTGTCTGAAGAGACCAAGATAGAACTTTTTGGCCTTAATTCTAAGCGGTATGTGTGGAGACAACCAGGCACTGCTCATCACTTGTCCAATACAGTCCCCAAAGTGAAGCATGGCGGTGGCAGCATCATGCTGTGGGGGTGTTTTTCAGCTGCAGGGACAGGACGACTGGTTGCAATTGAGGGAAAGATCAATGCAGCCAAGTACAGGGATATCCTGGACAAAAACCTTCTCCAGAGTGCTAAGGACCTCAGACTGGGCTGAAGGTTTACCTTCCAACAAGACAATGAACCTAAGCACACAGCTAAAATAACGAAGGAGTGGCTTCACAACAACTCTGTGACTGTTCTTGAATGGCCCAGCCACAGCCCTGTCTTAAACCCAATTGAGCATCTCTGGAGAGACCTAAAAATGGCTGTCCACCAACGTTTACCATCCAACCTGACAGAACTGGAGAGGACCTGCAAGGAGGGATGGCAGAGGATCCCCAAATCCAGGTGTGAAAAACTTGTTGCATCTTTCCAAAGAAGACTCATGGCTGTATTAGCTCAAAAGGGAGCTTCTACTAAATACTGAGCAAAGGGTCTGAATACTTAGGACCATGTGATATTTCAGTTTTTCTTTTTTAATAAATCTGCAACAATTTCAAAAATTATTTTTTTTGTCTGTCAATATGGGGTGCTGTGTGTACATTAATGAGGGAAAAAATTAAAAATTAATTTAAATGATTTTAGCAAATGGCTGCAAAATAACAAAGAGTGAAAAATTGAAGGGGGTCTGAATACTTTCCGTACCCACTGTAAATAGCCCTTAAGCTCAGCGTTCTGTGAAAAGGCAATGGCAAAAGCATGGGGGGGGGAAATAGAAGAAGTTTAGCGAATAACAAGTGGAAGCAAAGAAAAACATACTATTTGTTGGTTTAAACAGTGGTATAAACAACGAAAGAAAGTTGATCAAGTGACATAGAGTGTTAGAGAAACTCGAATGCTGAAGTTCACAAAGTGGCACAGTGCCCAAAATAAAAAAAATGTCAGATATCAAAGTCGCTGTGAAAAGGCGAGTCATAGCTCACCACCTGAGTTTCATATGAAAGCTTAGTAAGGTACAGAGGAAAATAAAATAGGCACACAGTAGGAAAAACACACGAAATGTCAACTTTGATCTCGAAATTGCCACTTTAATCATGTAGTTTATTTTGTCATTAAAGTAGAACATCATAAACTTCAACTTAAAATCGTTTAATTTGCTAGTTTCTCAAATCCCATCGTAACTAAAGAAGCACGTTAAATGCTTTACTTTGTATTTGATCTTCTATGTGCTCTATGTGTGTGAATCACTATGTGCTTTCTCTTCCTCTGACAGGACACAGAATCTATTACATTTGTAATATTACAGCTCTCTGAATAATTAAAATACTGAGATGTAAACTTGATATCATTTTCATGATGGCAGGAGTTAAATCATGTTATTAAACATGGGAACACGGTGGCGCAGTGATTGTGTGCGACCTTCGATGAAATAATTTATTGCAGCAGTACTGTCTCTTTCAAACATACTAACCCCCAATTCCTGTCCTTACTTTTCTTTCTCCAAATACCCAATCGCCACACAATCAGCTCTGTAATAGACGTTAAGCCATCTGTAAGCTTAGAGTGCCGATTCTTCAAAACTTTTAAGGAACATTGAAATATATTCATAGTACATGTTTAATTATTCTATCCTTCCAGTGTCACGCCAGTCCCAGCAAGCATACAGCATGAGGCAGGAACAATCTGTGAACGGAGAGCAAGATCCTTACTAGAGCAGCGACACCATGCCCCTCACATGTTTAATTATTAACAATATAGATTATTTAAATTAAGTTAAAGTTTTATCTGTATAATATAATAAACATATTTTGCTGCATTTCATTTTAAAAATGATATCGTCATCATATGTAAATACGCTATTTATAAAGTAGCTCAGGTTGTGCAATATTATAACTGTAAGTATTCAAGTTTACAGTGAAGTAATTGTACTAATAAGTACTAACAGTTCTACAAAGAGCATTTGATGGACTGATTGAGTGCGTTTATAGTTTTTGGAATTAAACTGTTTCTGAACCATGAGGTCCGTACAGAAAAGGTTTTGAAGTGTTTGCCATGTGAGAGCAGTTCAATAGACAGCATGGCTGAGGCAGCGTGTGCTTGATGCTGTACACCGATAATTCTCTTTCCGATCAGCTGCTCCGAGTGGTGCAGTGAGAGTAATATGGAAAAAGATGATCCGCTGTGGCAACCCCTAACGGGAGCAACTGAAAGAAGAAAAAAAAGGTGCAGTGAGAGTAACAACGCTAAAGCAGCTATGGTATTTGGAATAGTTTGACCATTCCGTGGACCATTATATTGTTACAGGTTAATTACAATCAGATGCATTAAACTAATAAACAATATGTGGTTAATTTCAGTGTATTGATAAAGCCACGTCAGGGATGTGGATCTAAAAAAGAAAGGGAAAAAACACTGGAACAGTAGCACTGCTTTGACGCTGGGTGCTGCCAGCTTTACGCCAAGTTTAGGTTTTATACATCGCTATTTGAATGTGGAAACAGGCTTTTTGTGCATATGCACCGTTTATACATGAGGCCCCTGGTCTGTTGCTAATTACATTCTTAGTAGCTGTACTTTTTATATTTATGTCAGTAGACTGCTGTATTTGAAGGATCCGGCTAGAGATAAAAAGGCCAGTGGTTTAGTGTCTAAGCAGAGGTCCAGCTGAGCTGTTGTGGGTTTTCGTGACTGGCATAGCAACCACTATTATTACAGATCTCTGTGACATTGTAATCTCTTATGAAACACACCCTGTTTCCTGATTATTATGTGTGGGGTATGCTTTTTGGAAAAAGTGCATAAAAAAATATCATTGCTTTTTAATATACACCTGGACCGCCACACAGATGTCATTACATTGCATTACATTATTAGATTAGAAGAAAGGTAGCTTGACTGAAGTGAGAGCAAGGTTGGCGTGTAGCTCACCAGAAGCTAACAAATCTGTCATTACAATGAGGGAAACTGGAGTAACATCAAATGTATTTCACACAGCTTCAAGAAGCAGAATCATGTTCCATGGAGCTTGTTCAACTCACAATGTACAGGACAGCACCTTTGCTATTTTTTGTGATCAGATTTGTTCTTTTATTGGAATACGACATAATAGAATAAATACAATATACAAAATATACCATGCACAGCATTCCCATCCCCCCCATCCACTCTAATCTATATCCATTACTGACATTAACCTAGGAAATACTTCCCCCCCACCCTCAATCCCCCTGGCTCTCATGTACAGAGGTTATCCACCATCTAATGGTGTGTCAGAAGTCAACTGTAAAAAAAGATTAGAGTGCTGTAAAGGAAGCTGGTCATCACTAAGTTAATATGAGCAAGACAGATTTCTCTTCGGAGCCACTCTCCTCCTGTGCCCTCTGAGCTATTCTTTATGGATATCGGGAGATTACATCTTTAAGGTCATTAGCTGCCTTTTATCAGATGTCAATAATACTGGCTAATACCCAATTAATCTGAATGTCTGAGAGCCCAGAGTGAATTAAATTATAAAACATGAGTAGCCAGGAACAGGAATTTATCCTTTGTGGGGTTGTCCATCTGAAGGGCAAAAGGTGGCAAATCTACCCAGACTGATGATTTTTTGTCAACAGTGGCTCTAGGATAGTAAGTGACAATTATGAAAACAGCATTGATTTTCCATGCAATTCCTATATCATGAACATGAGTACTTTTAAGCCTCCCTATTGTTTGCAGCTTAGCTTAAAAAAGAAAAGAAAAAAAATCTCAGTTTCATTTAGACTCTGTAATTGAGTGTACATTTGTTTAAAACTTCTTTCACATAACAATACATTTTTTTTTTCATATTTTTCTTAGGGCTCACTGTAATGCTGCTACACTTCCAAATGAGCATTTTTTTCACATAATGTCAGCTGGTGGTGATCTTGCTTTTCTTACCAATTAAGCAAATTAACGTTAACATTCTGCAATGAAAAACTGTGAATTAATTACTGACCATGTACAGTAAATGATGTGTTCAATCTGACAGAACATCGATTCCACCAGAGTGAAGTGAATGGGGGCTTCATGGTTGACATATAACGTAGAGTGATTTATCCTTTAAGTTAGAATCCTGATGTGGCACAGCATTGTCTTTCCAGGGCACCATCTGAATGAAACAAAATCTAGAATGGAATCTGAGAGTGATTTTTATTGGCATCTAGAATAGCAATCAGGCAAGATATAAAAGAGAAAAGACATACTATTTTGTTGTAATGGAAATTAAAAATGTTAATGGAGTTATGTTCATATGAAAGGATCTCCCTGGATCACATCTTGAGACAGAAAATATCTGCTTATCTGAAATTGCACACTTTCACAAACAGCTTGTATTTATTTATTGACATCACTGAAATGTAGTGCAGTTGCTGCACGGATTTTACTTCAACAGAAAGTAGAAATGCAACAATAAATTGGGAATGGGGTCTCAGTTTTAAATGTTTTATAATCTAAAGTACTGGAAAAGTTTTGCCTGGTTTTGGTTTTGTTTGTAAGCATGGTTACTGGCAAATTTTGTGGAAAAAAAAATCAGTTTTCGTCAGTTTTTAATCTCAGTAATTATAGAGCAGCAAATATCACCTCTTGCCTGGCTAAAAATGGAAACTACACTCCAAAATGTATTAAAAACAATGTTTATATGGAAATAATATTCAAAGTAACTACCAGTATAGATTTAGCATGGGGTCGACATTATGAAATGAACTGGTTTTTGTTTTTCATACTAGAATGTAACGCAAAAGCGAATCATATAGAGTGTATTTAGACTGTGTTGAAGTTCTAGGCAGAAAATTACTCTGGAAATTGCAGAAACTATTATGTTTTTTATTTTTACATACTTTATTTTGGTGCAACATTTTTATTTTCCAGGAGACACTCAGAACCTGCTGAAAGGCTAATGAAATGTTGCTTCATACATTATATCATAAAAGCTGTGGCATACAAATTAAGATGCATTAAAATCAAAGTCTATAGTGAATGCATTTAAAGTAATGGGCACCCTGCTGGTCTCTATGCTACAAAAAAGCCTTACAGCACCAGAAACTGAGCAGAGAAAAGCAACTAAATGCATTACTGGAATGGGGAATATATTTTATTCTAACAGGTTAAAGGAACGTGAACTTTTTAGTCCAAAAAGTAATCTACATCCTCATATTTCTCAAAATCACCAATAGAATTTCTCTCACAAAACACAATTATTTGCAAATTCAGTGGCACTAGACACATTTAATAGCCAGTGCATTGGCAATGGGAACTGTTTTTCCATCCTGGAATCGGGTGTTGTGATCTAAGGGATATGTCCATGTTTGGTGGGATAACTGTGTGAATGTAACTGTGACTTTTATAAACAATAGGAAAACTGTATTTAAGGCAACGCATAATACTAAGACTATGAGGGGGTCTTCAAAAGTGCAACATTTCTAAAGTCAAAAGGAAAAGTTTTTTTCCCATCTCTTGCGTAAGGCAAATGGTGTTTACTCTTGAAACAAAGTTCAAACAGTTACATTCAAAATTACTAATATATGTCCAGACATCCATTTATGGGCATGGGTCTCAAAGAGTTAAAAATGTGTAAATGTATATAGTTTTGAACAAAGAGATTTGTTATGAAGCTACCGTATGTTATGTGTGAGTGCAACAGAGACAGGAGTATTCAGTGCTTCAGGTAATCTTGGCCACTGGAGAGTAGTGATGTGTTACATGTTGGTGGGCATACTGTACAAGTAAGAGTTTCAATGCACACTGCACATGTGAGGATACTTCTATTAGTACTGTAAAAGAATACGCATGATGTCATGCAGACCGCAATAATGTTTGTGTCATATGCAGTGTTCATGTGCAATGAAATGTATAGGAAAAAAACAACTTCCCACTAGGACTCCGATCTTGGAGGACCACAGTGGCTGCAGGTTTTCATTTCAACCCTTTACTTAATTGGTGACCAGTTTTTGCTGCTAATTAACTCCTTTTCCTTTCATTTTAATTGATTTGTTGTTTTTAAGATTTGTTGCCCTGAATTTCTTTATCGTTTCCATGAAAGAAAAAAAAAAAAGAGGCACTCGGAAATAATGCAGCATAATGTAATCATTAAATAAAGAAACACTTAACATGTTCACTACTCAATTCTGCTCTACTCTGCTCTCAGGAGAGTGCCACCATTTGCATAATAGCTACTCCTTCACTGATATAATCATATTTTGATGAGTAACCCATTTGACAAGAGTTTTACAGCCATGAAAAAGTGGCATCTGCTGGGAGAAACAATGACTTAGGAGAGCAAGGAAAGAATGTGCTGACCATGACAATACATGTAATCATGCAAGTGCAGGAAATAGAACACAACTGAAACAGATAGGGGACTAGTTTGGAGAAGAAAAAGTTGTGGCCTGGCTAGGTGACTCATTAGTTTCCATCAAGATCTTATGCTAAGTTCTCACAGTAGACCAGTTCCATTTCTTTCATTTACACGTGACACAGATCCAGTCTTTTTAGGGAAGGGTGAACTGCAAGATAAACACATTGGATTAAGACGACTTCTGCATGTGGTACTAAATTCAATATAGTCACATGTGTCGTAAATGTGACATGTGTTTGAAGTTTTAAATTGGAATTGTCTGGAAATTGACGCTGTTCCTTGATGAAAAGCAAGATGGATTACAGTACCATTTACATTTACTTTTATTTGCTTGGCAGACACTTTAAACTATAGCAGCTTACAAAAGAGGTAATGAAGTAAGCATCAGTCTGGGGGACTGTTTAAGAACCAGTGTTATAGTACCAACGCAACGTGCCAATGCAAAGAAAAAGGGGTAATGAATTAAATAAAAAAATTAGGGCAACTGACAGCAGCCAAAATAGCCTAACTGCTATGTGTTTCCTAAAGGAAATGGTATGCTTCAACTGAGTATTAAATTCTCAAACCATCATTTTTCACTTAAACCATCCACTTCCACCAGTCCTGGTTCCTTTCTTGTGGACACGTATTGTTGCGTTCAGATACGGGAGTGTAACTGCACTTAAAGCTGCAGCTACAATTATTTTTTGTATTTATTATTCTTTCTTCCTACCACAAGCTGTAGAATTCACAGACTTCCTGAACTGAATATGAAGTACTGCAGCTGAGCACATTCAGGATGGATATCTGAATACACTGATATCATATTTAGAAGGCTTGCACAATTTTATTTGAAAAGACAAATAAACAATAGGATATGAACCAAAAATTGAGAATCAAGTCACTTTTAGCTGCAGTGTAGCCAAACACAGAACGTGAGCCCAGAGATGATAGAAACAAAATAAAATACCTCCTGACAAATACTATGAAGCACAAAGTGTTTAGGTCGGAGTGGTGGCTCTGAGGCTAAAGATCTGCGCTGGTATCCAGAAGGTTGCCGGTTCGAATCCCCGTCACTGCCAAAAGAGATCCTACTCTGCTGGGCCATTGAGCAAGACCCTTAACCTGTAATTGCTCCAGGGGTGATGTACAATGGCTGACCCTGCGCTCTGACCCCAAGGGGTATGCGAAAACTAACAAATTCCTAATACAAGAAATTATATAAGGCGAAATAAAGAACAAAAAAACAAGTCATAAGATGAGAGAGAAGAAGGTGATGCCAGGTGATGGGAAGACTTTGCCCTGTTACAGTAACTGAAGGTTCAGGGACACCAGGTTCTAACAGAGAGTGATCTAGCCTGATGCTTCTGGTGCAAAGGTAGAGTTACTTGTGACGTCAGATTTGATTCCAAAGCTTGGAAAGAAGTGACTCCAAGGATGGCTTTAAAGTTGCCTTGAGCCCAGAGTTTTACTGAGCCTAAAGTTGATTGTACTGTGCTACTGTACTGTGTCACAAGCAAGTGACAATTGTTATGTCTCATTTATATACAAATGACAATATATTTGAACTCGAATTAATGCATCTTTCTCTGTTAGTTTATCTGCCATTTTCTGGGTTCATCTAGGTTGGCCAATGGTCCCTTTAAATGAGGGTATTGGAGCTGCCTTTTCTGACAAGCATATGTGACATTTCGAAACTCAGATCACAGGTTATTATTATACATTACATTAATGCATAATAATAATAAAGGAAGAAGTCCGCACTTGTGCAAAAAGTAGTCGAGGATTTCTCTGTGATTTCAAAGTGAAAGAGTGCTATACGGTAATTTCATATTGTTCTAAATATGTCAGCCACTTGCATGATCAGTTGAGAAAATATAAAAGTAGTATACAGTAGCATTAATAATCTCAGTTGTGCATGTTTTTTGTTTTACCTGTGAGCTGGGATTTTTCGGTCTCCAACCACCAAAACTACATCACACAGTTGCTTGTGTTTCAGATAGTTCTCCATCTTCTTGAAGGTCTGTTCTGCATGGTTTAAAGCTTGAAAGTATTCATCAGAGGCACATGTCTCCATGGTCTGACATGAGGACAGGGTCTGGGTGCTATTGGATGTCCTGGGAAAAACAAAAATAACAAATAATGTGCTTAATGGGCACTATATTAATGACTTTATATAACACAAATTCTGTATTCTATTATGCTTCATTCCACTTACTATCCTCTCTGAAACAAACAGGTAACCCATACAGGCAGGGATCCACCTTGCATATGAAGAAGCCCAAGTTTTTGCAAATGTGAAAAATTGTTTTGGAAAATTAAATGAATGCATCCCACCATATAGAGTAAGGCTGCAGAGGTTTGCTTTGTTACTTTACTCACTTGAACAGTTACAGTATTAATAAACACATAATAAAAAAGGCCAATTTGGTCTTTGGTCTGATGTGCACATATCCCATAATTTACACAAAGGTTGACCACTCAAGCATAACAAAACCATGCTTATAGTGTTTAAACCATTTATAGTATTTGATATTATGAAAGAGGCAGATCCAGCCTCCTGGAGGTGAGAGAGGCAGGGCACACACTGTCACTTACCAGTGCAGTGGAGGCTCTCACCTCCTTTGACTAAATGAGATGGAGAATGTTATATATGTTATAGTAAAATATAATATGTGATATATAAACATTGCATGTGTTAAGATCTGATTTCATTTAAAAAATTGGGTTTTTGTTACTTTTCTTATGTGTATACTTCACATTTGTGGTTCTTAGTACCACAGAATTTGTTTCTGTCAAATATTTGTATTTTGATTTTTATTTTGAAGGAGTTCATTGATTTTCACGTCCTACTGCAGCACTGTTTTGTTTTGTAGTATGGTTGCTAACATGCAGGAATGACTGAAAGAGCACAAAATGTGATGACGCTGTTGCAAAGGTATACTGGTCTGCCTTGTGCATCTCCTGTATGTCCATGATTGTGCATACAAATAAACCTCATGTGTTTTTCTTCTTGATTACATTTTCTGGTTCTGGATCCATCTTTTTTCAGTCTCTGACAAGGATTATTTTTTATTTTGGCTTTCTCAATGAAATGATTTCCCTAGTTTGAACTTTGACTTGTTTTCTGACTACGTTTCATCTCTTGGTCACGTATTCCTTTCCTTGCCATGTTTCTCAGTGTTGGTATTTGTGTATAAGAAATTAATGATTGTTATTTCATAATTTAATTTCAAAACATACTGCATGTATATTAAAGAGTCTGCTTTTATAAAATTTTATGTACAGCTTATTGAAAAAAAAAATTATATAATTAACAATAGCTAGATTCATTATATGTACAACCTGAATGTGAACTCAAAAGGCAAACTATATGAAGCAACACAATAACACATTAACAAATGTTTAAAATGACACATTTACTTATGATGCTTGCAGTAAAATGTATCCATTTTACCAGTTTTCAGGCTGATTCTTGTGTATTTATTTAGAATGAGTTCCAAGGAATGAATTAAAAATTATAACGCACAAAAGAAAATAAAGTAATAATTTCCCATTAATTATTAATTTGTTATTTTTATCAATGTAAATGGGTTTATTTCTCTTTCGCATATACTCATGACTAGTATGTCAAAAAGTAATAATGACAAGAATAATGCTCATTTGGAAATCTTTAATTATGAAGAGAGACAACAGACAAGATGAAAATAAACAGACGACAAAAGTAATTTGACTAATTGATAGTAAACAAGTCCCATCTATAATATTAATTAAAACAAAACCATTAGTAGTTTTAACTGAACTTTGTCTATTGCCACAAGGGAAAGCTTAATTGAAAAATTTGCTCTGTTCTGCTAGGGACTTTTCTGTCACTGAAAAAATAAATAAATTAGTGTAGCTCAATTTTGACATATCTCATACTTCACTTTTAAAAGTGGAGGTACTTGCCTATGGACTTTGTAGTGCAGAAACATTAAAATACAAATCTCACTGATGGTTAACTCTTTTTTTCCCATATCCCATATAGACATTATTATTTTCTTTTATGGATACTGTTAACTTTACGTTTAAAATAACCAAAGTGGCCTCATAGGACACGTATAACAAATTTTACTTAATCAGCCCACAATGTAGGAGTTATCTTTGACACTAGCGTGTCATTTAAAGTGCACATTACAAAGTTGTCCAAATCATGTTTTTTCCATCTTAAAAATGTTGGGAAATTAAGGCGCTTTCTAAATAAACAGGATTCTGAGAAATTAATTCATGCATTTATTTCTAGTAGGACTGACTACTGCAATGCAGTGTTCACTGGATGTTCAAATTATTCTTTATACAGCCTCCAGTTAATCCAAAATGCTGCTGCAAGAATTATTAAAAGAACAAAAAAATATAAACACATAACTCCAGTTCTTAAATCCTTACACTGGCTCCCGGTTAAGTTTAGGGCAGATTTCAAAATCCTCCTTTTAACATATAAAGCATTAAATGGCCAAGGTCCGGCTTACTTGTCTAAACTTATCATGACTTACAAACCAGAGCGTACATTAAGATCTCAAGATGCTGGTCTGCTTATGATTCCAAGAATTAATAAAATGACAGTGGGAGGTCGAGCTTTTAGTTACAGGGCCCCTAAACTGTGGAATAGTCTACCTGCTACTATAAGAGATGCCCCTTCGGTCTCAGCTTTTAAATCCTGGCTGAAGACTCACTACGTCAGTTTAGCATATCCTGACTAGAGCTGCTGATTAACTGTACATACTGCATCTCTGTTGTTAGTCATTAGCACTAAAACATAAGTAATAAGATAGTTATAATTTGTTACTAACCCTCACCTATTCTGTTTCTCTTCTTGGTACTCAAATGTGGCACTTGATGCCAAGATCCACCTGCCAAGTTGTTTTGCCTGCTTAAGGTAAAGTCATCCCTGATGGAGGATTGCAGGAATCATCGGGTAGAGGGGTCCTTTAATTGGATTGGCTGGCCCAGCGCTGTCTCAGCTGTGGAATGGCCAGCTGGGGGAGGCAGCTTGATGGCTGAGATCTCCAGGACTCTAAACAAATCCTAATCATATTATGTGATATCATCTACTGTTAAATTCTAATCTGTACTTGTAATATTTTTATTTTTATACTGTATTGAGGATTTATTCTGTTCTGTGTATTGTACTATATTGTATTGACCCCCTTCTTTTTAACACCCACTGCACGCCCAGCCTACCTGGAAAGGGGTCTCTCTTTGAACTGCCTTTCCCAAGGTTTCTTCCATTTTTTTTCCCCTAAAAGGGTTTTTTGGGAGTTTTTCCTTGTCTTTTTAGAGAGTCAAGGCTGTCAAGAGGCAGGGCCTGTTAAAGCCCATTGCGGCACTTGTGTGATTTTTGGCTATACAAAAATAAATTGTATTGTATTGTATAACAAATCTTTTTTGGAGGAGGGAACTATAGTGTTGCATCTTGTGCCAAGCGGGTACCTAGCTTGTTGCTAGGATGGAATACTTTCTGTGTTGTGTCTGCATGCTCTCCTTACATGGATTTTCTTTTCAGTACTTCAAAGACATGGTGGTACAGTACTTCAGTTTACTGGTGTAAACTATCCTGTAGTGTGTGTTGTGTCAGGGTGTGTATATAATACAGCAATAAACCCAGAGCTGGTTTTTGCCCAGAGCAGGCTCAGTAAACGTTCCCTGAATGGCTAGCAAGGCCTACAAGATTGCATATCAAAGTCATCCATCTATACCCCAAATCTGCTAATTTTAGTTGTGAAGGATTTGAAAGTATATAATTCACACATTATTGCACAACTAAGCAGATTTGTAATTTTGCATCAGTTTAACTAAAGTTATGTATTTTAATATATTCTTATTTATCATGGTGCCAGAGAGAGAGGTGATATGTTGCACATTGTTTGGCCATACACGGAACAATCTCACTGCAATCTGTACATGCGACAATATTAATACTACTGGTAATTTAATTTTCAGAGTTATGAGGCGTTGGTACCTATTCAAGGCAGAAATCAGCCCTGGATGGAATATTAGTCCACTGTAGTGCAGACAGTCACATCCTGCTACTGATTTGGGGCAAGTGAGGATTGGATGTGAGAGTAAACTGAAGCACCATAAGAAAAAACCCATGTAGCTATAGGAAGAATGTGTAATCCTAATTACTATTATACTTATAATTACAGTTAGAGAAGAAATTGCTTGTGGTTTGTGTGCTGTGAATTTGCTTTAATAAGAGATCTGTTTCAATCACTAAAACTGGTAAAAGTGTCAAAGGGACTGAGACAGTGTTTTACCCGTAATTGGGAGAGAGGACATTTAATTGAAATGGGGCTGGGAGATAACAGGAAGAGAGAGGTTGTGTGCAAGCGCTGATACAACGCGTTGCCACCCCCACCACACCGTGACCCACCTAGATTGGGACCTGAGTGCAGCGGGTGACGCCTCAACACCACACTGGAACAATGTGAGGTTTTTTATAGAGGCTGGAATACCAATCCTGCTATCAACCTCCAAGTTTTCTACTGTAAGATGGAGGACCTGCTTGCAGGGCTGAATGCAGATTAATGTCATACCCAGGATGAAGCAATTGCAGGTTAAGGGTCTTGGGCCAACAGAGTAGAGTCACTTCTGGTGTTTATGGGATTCGAACCAGCAACCTTTTGATTGCCGGCACAGATCTATAGCCTCAGAATCACCAAAATTCTAAATAGTAGTTAAAAATCATAGCTAATGTTCTTTTACCAGGAAATATTAAACAAAAGAAATCTGCATGCAAAGTCTCAAGGAAATTATCCACAATCTTGTATAACATAAAGTACCTTCAAACTGTTGCACTAGTGACATTATGGGTCACAACCTCCCAGCCCAGCTACCTAGAAACACCATAGCAACCGCTCCATAAAATCAGGAAATGATGCAAAGATAATCGAAATAAATAAAGTTTGAATCAAAAAATAATATCAAAATTGAATGATACAGGCTTCAAACCCCATCGGAAAAACACAATGGCTAGGTCAGAAAGAAAAACAATCAAACATACCACATAGCAAACAGAATCACCTTGTACACTTAAAACATGGCTGCTCAATAAATTAATAATTGGAGATCAATAAAATATATAGTAAAATAAGACTTAAAGGCAACTTGCTTTCTGTACTAAAGTTTTAGGAACATATAGTTTTAGGAAGATAAGCCCTAAAACAAGCAAAGGTGAAAGTAAAATCAGATTACTTTAGGGAGTAAAGAAAAAAATAATAAGATCTTAAGGAAAATTTATTGAAGAGAATAAAACAAAAGTACAGGAAATTCATAAAATTTACAAAGACATGCTAATGATTGCTTTTGTCTGAAATCGTCAGGTCATTAGTGTTTTTGCAGGCAAAAATTCACATATCAATAAAACCTTTCAACATGGAAGCATTTATTTTCAGATACTAAACAGCAGTCAGGTATTCTCTTGTGTGCTTTCTTTGTCATGGGTCCTTATTGTAACAACCTCATTTCTTGGGTAACTTTTGTAGATGATAAAAATGATAAGGGGACATGTTCATGAGTTAATGCCGGATGTTTATTTCCTGTATTGCTTCCTGCTATATCGTTTATATTGCACACAAGAAAACCCCTAAGAACTAGTAAATCACCTTTTGGCAAAGTATGAAGTGCCCCATTTATGATTCACTACTATAAAAGCAGATCAAAATGTTCCCCTATGATTATCATTTATGAAACCGATTTCACTAAAAATCTGATCATATGAAGTTACCTTTAGAAATGATGTACGAGCTAGCTGACTTTGAGCTAAAGTATAATTATTTTCACCAGTTTTCAAAGTTTGATTTAAACACAGGAACTGTACAACGTATCACATATCCATTATAATTGTAACATACTGTACAATTTGCAGCATGGCTGTTATAGGTCAACAGTATAATTTATCTTTGCAGAGCAATATTTAAGTACTAGATAGCCGATGCCCGCCATAGCATATGGCGGTGTAAGAATAAGAACGGAAAATGGTGCATTGCCTTCGTCAACCGTTTGTGTCAAGAAATAACCCCCTGATAGGAACAGGCAGTTGCCGGATCTCGGAATACAGATGACGTTGTACAAAAACCCATCGACGGAGAAGATACTGTCGTTCATTTTATAACAAAGGCTTAGGAAACAACTGTCGCAGTATAACGAAAATAGCAAGGTGCATAGGAGGCCAAAGGCAGCGTGGGGAAGGGTTTGGGAGAGGACGAATAGGAATCGAGAAATGCCGTGTCGGCTGCGTGTGGGCGGGACCGGTTTTGAAGTGGAAGCAGGACGAACCAGAAGAGAAATATATATAAGAGATTAAACTATCTGAGGGTACAACGGCTAACTGCTTTACAAATAACTTGCCACCTTCCCAGAACAGTTTAACTCCTAAGTATCAAACACTTTATTTTGTTTAGTGTACAATTTAACCCAAAGTAACTTACAAACCCTTACAAATGAAAGACTGACAGATTACATAATTTATAAGGATCATGCAGTGAATAAAAGATCAGAACTGGACTGGAAATCTGCTGGTTTAAATTCAAACATTTCAGTGACCACCATTTCAGTGTCTAGCTATTAAATGCACAACAAAAGTAAAAGTGACTGATTGGTATCATGTAATCAAAACCAATTCCCGGCCTTTTATGTACATTTAGACTGTGTTTTTGCTAAAGAATCTAGAAGCTAGCAGAGAAATAATGAGGACAGCACCGTAACCAACTTGAGAAGACAAATGACATTGGCTGGTTAATATGAACAAGTTCCAGTTTCAGTTTAGATTAGTCTGCTGAAATAGATTTACTTGATCAAAAACTAACAAGCAGTAGCATAAACCTGGAAGAAGCAAATATATTAATTGAAGACACATTCTAAAACAAAAAACAGAGAGATTATGTATTTTAAAATAAACACCTTTTCATGTTGAAAGCTGGAAGATTATCTGCTATTTTAAACTGCTTTATTATAAAGTGGTGATTTCATATTCCTAAATTGTAAATATATAATCCAGACATCTGTTTCATATCTATACCATATTTATTTTCTATTTGAGTTACAAATATACACATTGGTTTATTTAGTAGACTCTCTTATTCACATAATAACCATGCGAACACACACCTAAAAGCGACCATACATGCACTAAGCTGCAAGCACTGTCATGATGTTATTCCAAATGTGCTAAACGGCAAGGTAAATTACAGGCTTAGCAGAAGTGTGGATAATGCGGAGCTTTCAATTCACAGGAACAACCGACATCTGGTGCAGTTAACCACAGAAATCCATATTGGAGATACCAGAATGTAAGGCCTCAGGAGTTAAATGTCATGTTTTTATTAAATTTGAATTATATGCACACATTTTAAAATAATGAAATCTTGAAACTTTATTATGCTGTGTTTGCTACATGCATAACATAATCGGCAATAAATAATGTATATATATAGTTTATTAAGAAAATACTAAACTAATATTTCAATGCTTGTCATTTATTAGTATTTTCCTTCCCATCAAATTTAACATTCATACAAATGTCATTTTGTTAAATACACACTGAGAAAGTAAAATCTGCTATGTGTTATTTGCCATCTGAAGTTAGATATGTCTAATTTTAGGGCTTGGTAAGGACTAAATGATGACTATGACTGCCTATCCACCCATCCATTTTCCAATATACATAATCTAAATTCTGGGTCGCATAAGAAACAGAAGTGGAAGATTTAAACACAAGGTAGGAGCCATTTTCTAGATGAAGGGTATCAATCACAAGACACACTCACTCAAACTCATATTGGGCCAACTGAGAGCTGACAATTCATCTTAACGCAGATTTTAGGGATGTGGGAGAAAATCCACAGTACCCTGAGAAAAACAGGCCTGGGGAGAATGTGCAAAGTCTACACACACTGAGACCCTGGGCACACGATTCCTACATAATATTTATGAACACTTCAAAAAACTACTAATCTCTTTCTCTTTGATTTCTTCCTCCCACTAGCGGATGGACGTGGTGATTTGTTCTTGTCAGAAAAGGCAACTGTTTCACAGGCTTGTCACTAATCGCTATTTTTGTGGGTTTTCTTTTTCTGTTATTTGGTGGTGACACACTGTGCCATTGCCTCCTGGCCAAAACACATTTTAGCTCCTTGTGATGCTGGGTAGAATGAAGAAATCTACATAAATCTATCAGCATATTGTGGTAATCAATAATCTTTGACAAATTCATATTTACTGGAATGCCCAGAAGGGATTGGGCAGTGTTTTATTTAGGGGGGCCATTCCAAAGTCTGAGGCATTAGAGCTGAAGGCTCTGTCACCCATCAAGCACCAGCGAGTTGGCACAACAAGGCTGACAAAATCAGTGAACAGTGGACAGGAGCACAGTGCTTTAGGAGGTTACTGTTAAAGTGTCGTACAAGGTCACCTAAAGCTTCATAGGTTAGTAAAAGAATTTTCCATCCAGTCTTGTAAGACACCGGTAGGTGTTGCGGATCTGGGTAAGGACCCTTGCAGCGGAGCTTTGAAATAGATGGAGCTGTGATAGATATTTAGAAGGGGCATGTTGCCAGTAGGTTGTTACAGCAGTCGATGTGGGATGTGATAAAAGCATGGACAAGTTCCTCACCATTAGAGAAGGAGAGGAATGAGTGAACACTGGATATATTGTGGAAGTGGGAGAACGAAAGTTTCGTAATATGATTTATGTGAGTAGAATAAAAAAGAGAGGAATCAAAAAGTAATCTAAATATATCTGCATACAAAAAAACAAAGTGAAAATGAAATTCTATAAAGTCTTATAAATGAATTAAGCGTGGATTAAAATAAAGACGTGTTGCATAGATTTCACAAACAAGGTTCATTATACACTTAAATACAAGTGTGCTAAACATATAGGAGTAAATCTGGAAATGAAATACGAGTAGTTCCATATGGCTTTTCTGGGCATAAGTTCAGATAAAGAAACAAAATAAGGATTAAACCTCTTCTCCAAAGCTTCATTTAGTTACACATTTGAAATAAAATTGCATTCTCAGCATTTTAAAATGTTTTAAAACGTACATATTTATACATCAAGAACATTTTTATGTAATCCAATAAGATCTACCCGACAGCCCACTTTATTTTACAAATTTTCTAAACACAGATGCTCCTTAAAGCAAAGATGAAAATTGTATTCTTGGCAAGTGTCTACTGAAGTATTGCCATCTATGTAAAACAGGCTCTCAGCGATACCCCATTCCAGTCCATCTGCAGCATTTGATTAGTTCTAAAGTGCCAGTCTTAAAACTGACAGCTTGCCTCTGTCTTAAGGAGCTTTTCTTTTCAGGAAGCCAAAGGAAATTCCTATGGGATGGTCATTAATACTAGAGTTTTCTCCAGCAATTGCCAATCACTGTTGACAATGGATTCTGTCTGTGTGTTTTAACTCAGGAAGTATGGTTTCTCGCTTTAATGGATAAGGTTAAGACAAAGGTGACTTTTTTTAGCTTTCTGGACCTGAACTCAATATGAAGTAATACTATCCATTTAGCCACTTCAGCTATTTAATTTCCTCTGCTAAGTCAATGCATAACACTTACCAGTTGCCTTTTACATTTTTTAGTGATTTACAATAGGATTCATGTAATGCCATAATACCCAAAGCATTACAGTAAGAAAGACCACTCCATACATCGAACAGATGGGCTGGTGTGAGTTAGTGTAGCATGTGATGAACTGGCTGCCCATCTAAGGTTGCTTTCTGAGTTGTGCCCAATTCTGTCAATAATAATGCCCAATAAGTTGGTTAGAAGAAAATGAAGACTTTAAAGGGCACTACTTTATATGACCTTTCCAAAAGTGCAACATACTCGAATGAGGTTGGGAACATGCACTGATTACAACGTGTTGCCACACCCACCACACGGTGAACCATCTGGATTAGGACCCAAGTGCAGCCGTGCAGCGGGTGACACATCAGCACCACACTGGAACAGTGTGAGGTTTTTTAAAGTGGCTGATGGCCCAATCCTGCTACCATCCCTGCAAGTTGGAGGACCTGCTTGCAGGGCTGGATGCAGATTAACGTCATACCCAGGATGAAGCAATAGCTGGTTAAGGGTCTTGCTCAAGGGCCCAATGGATTAGAGTCTCTTCTGACATTTATGGGATTCAAACCAGCAACCTTCCAATTCTACCTTCTGGGGTGCAAATCCCTAGCCTCACAGCCACCACTCTGCCCACTGGACATACTGGAATGACAAAAAAAAATTTCCATGGTTGCTAATTCTCATTATGAAAAAGTAAAATGAACAGAGTCAAATAAATTAAGTGAAACAGTACATTTTACCTTATTTACTACCAACTAAATTTTAAATTAAAATGAGTTGTACCTTTACAAAGAAGTATCTTCCCAGTTGCTTGGCTAGTCCTGTTTGTATAGTGTTAAGTGCCAACCAGGTTTAGCTGGCATCCTGCCCAGGATGAATGTGAGACCTTTACCTGGACGGGAAGCCAAGATATGAAAACAGTGGGGGAAAAGCTCCAAAAATTGTATATTTTCATCCCCCATCCATGAGAGGGCAACATCCCAGGACCACAGTAGACATGTGGAACCCAGCAGGGCATTATGGTACATGTAGTGTTGAGAGTCAGCCCTGCTGAGTCCCATGCGACTCACTAGGGGATGCTTCAGGGATAAGTGACCCCTACTTTTCGGGATTTCTACTGGACCTGGAAGTGCTTTCTTTGGGCTATGCCCTGGCACCAGAAGAATTCTCGGGTCCAACACAAAAGT
This sequence comes from Polypterus bichir lapradei, assembly GCA_026402145.1. Classification (NCBI taxonomy): domain Eukaryota; kingdom Metazoa; phylum Chordata; class Cladistia; order Polypteriformes; family Polypteridae; genus Polypterus; species Polypterus bichir. The sequence goes on from JANRMT010062808.1 coordinate 53,285,930, forward strand.
AAGCCGTCCACCCTCCTCCGACGAGTCAGAGCTGGTAGGATGGGAGGTGACACTCTCTGGAGAGAGATGGATGGACAGAGAGAAGAAAGAAAGAAAGAAAGAAAGAAAGAAAGAAAGAAAGAAAGAAAACTATTGTGTTGATTGGTGATTGTGTGACCAAGAAGCCTGTTGTGAGTTGTTTCCATGGTTTCCTATCTCTATAAAAAAAGTGACAGATTCAGTTCATCACAGGAGATCAACTGAGTTCATCTTTCTTTCACAACCCCAAATCAGAAAAAGTTGGGATGGTATGGAAAATGCAAATAAAAAAAATGCAGTGATTCTTAAATTTACCTTTACTTTTATTTCATTGCATATAGTATGAACCCAAGATATTTCATGTTTTGTCTGGTCAACTTCATTTCAATCTCAAAAAGCTAAATTGCAAAAAGTATTGCAGCATAATACATGGCTTTTTTTTAATCTTTGCTATCTTCCCACAAAGTTCACCTAATTCTATATTTACTTATTTGACTGACACCTTTATCCAAGGCAACTTACAATATTTATGATAGAATTGGTTACATTTCTTTTGGTTTTCCAATTGGTGTAGTGCAGGGGTGTCAAACTGCAGTCCTGAAGGGCCGCAGTGGCTGCAGGTTTTCATTCTAACCATCTTCTTAATTAGGGACCAGTTTTTGCTACTGATTACTTCTTTTAATTAACTTGACTCAGGCCCTTTAGTTGTTTCTTTTTCCTTAATTAGAAGCCAAACAATAATGAGACACAAAACAAGCCGTCACATCACACAATATCTAAAGAAAGGTGAAGGTCTCAGTAAGGTTGATCTCTCAACTCACCAAAACACTTTGACGATGTTCTTATGAAAAACAGAAAATCAACAGTTTTGGAAATGTCAGCTGTGGCAGAATGAGAGCAACAACAAGCCGTGGAATTAAATAACGAGTTTAATTAACATCAAGAATTGGCTTCTCATTAAGAAACTGGTTTGAGTTTGGAGCCCCAGTTTAGCTGGTCATCTGTTGGCTTGTTTCACGTCTCATTTCTGCATTTTAATGAGGAAACGAATCAATTCAGAGGACTGAATCCTTCTAACAGTGCTAGTAAAATGTGAATTAGCAGTGAAAACAGGTCACTGATTATGAAAAGGGTTAGAATGAAAACCTGTAGCTGCTGTGGCCCTCCAGGCCTGAAGTTCGACACCAGTGGTGTAGCGGCAGGTCTGTTGACTTGCTTAGGGTCACACCGTGCCAGTGGCAGGATCTGAACCCACAACTTCAGGGTTTGAAGTCCAAAGCCTAAACTACTACACCACACTGCCTCACATTTCATTTAACTTTAGTCTGCGCATTTGATAAAACTATCCCAGGGTCACAGGTGCCCATAACCTTTACTTCACTAACATAATTTTACATTTTTTTATTTTAACAGCCCTTTGTTCAGCATGCTTTGCTTCAGATTAACTTCATACTACAGAAACAGGTTGATTGTCTTTGATGCAGTATCCATATCAGTTGACCTACTTTGAGAAGATGAGCGAGTGCTCTGGTCCATGTATGATATACCTTATTAAGGCAAATTGAGAGCCCAATTTAAATCAGAGTTGCTGTCTTTTGCAAACTGATTTATTTTGTATTTTTGCAAATTTCTGTAATTATTGTTTTATGTTAAAATAAACTGCTACTTTATGTATTTTAATTTGTATTTTTGCCATCTGAGTATAAAATACACAAAAACATTACAAGCATTTTCACAAGGTCTTCTGTATTTTCCAGCTACATGTAATGTATTAAACTAAAGAAATCGGTAATATAGGCCAATGGTGGTTAAAGTTATAATCGTGAATGCCATAAATGAAAACAAATAATAAAAAAAAAATTCACATAGTTCTCCTGACAGTAATGACTGTTTTTCTTCCTCATTATGGGCTGGTTTACTTAGATACAAAAGCAGGATATTCTTAAAATTTGTATTGTTTTCTTATACTACCTGTAAAACAAATTCTGTGTTATCTGAAGCTACTGCTTTGAAATTCACCAGGAAACTAAGGGTTGCGGTAGCGTATTAATGTGTGAGCTTGCACTGCAGGAAATCCAAAAAATGTGTTATATAAATAAAATGTATTATTATTATTAAAAACCAAATCCTTTTTGGCACTATAGTTTCCCATTTTATTCTTTCCCATCTCCACTGTATTTCCATATCATGCTGATAGATGTTACTATATAAATCCCTGTACTCTTTATTTTCAATGCTGCTCAACCCAAAGAAAAAGCTTGAGAGTTCACTAGATCAATAAGCATAATACTCGACACAAAGAATTGTGCTTGTGCTGGATAATTTGAGATATTGCCAGTGTGGTATGGTTTCTAACACATATATAAATTTAGGAGTATTGTGACTCATTATTAAGTCAGAGAAAAAGAATGACTATCTATAGTAAGCAGTAATAAATAATCAATGTCACTCTAGTGAATAGCTGTGTTTCCGTTGTAACTGTACCTGCTCACAGATGTAAGCTGCAAATATACAAAAACAAAGGTATTTTTCTTACACTGGAAAAAACATATTCAAGTTACATGCTATATAAGAACAAAATAATCCTGTACCTTTAGTAAGTTTAAACAGATAAAACCCAATGTTTGGCACAGAATTCTTTTATGCAACAATGAATTTCAAAGACTTTTTAATTTACAGAGAGGAGCAGAGACAAGAAAGGGGGTTTACAGTATCTGAGCCAATTATTTGATTAATGTTAAATGTAGAATGAAGATGGTAAAGAAGCAGCATACACATCCTGCAACTGGCTTCTGTCTGTCACAGTGGTTTAACATCTGAAAGCTGTCACATTGAAATTCAGTAAGTCATCCAGCTTTTGGACCTTTTCTTTAAATCAGGCCAACTGGACTTGCCTGAAGAGGGAAAAGTCTCTTGTCCTGATAACATGCTGTGTTTCTGTGTCTTAAAAGCCATTTGTTTCAAAAAGTTAAATAAACATTAAAATCCTGGTGAAGCATGTGAATGTTTTGCCCTTGTCTATTTTAAGGTGTGTGTGTGTGTATGTGGTAATAAACCAAGGGTCCAGAATAAAAGCACCATTTTCCAACTTTACGTAACTGTTTTTCTTGCATTTTGACTTTCACATGCATATCATACAGCACAGTAAGGTCTCTTTTGAACTGACGATTCTCACTGTTGGCTGACTGAAGACCTCTTGTAGTGTGACACGTGGATGCAGATAATAATATCCACAAAAGACAGAGACAAAGAGAAAAACAGGGATGTGCCAAGTGGTTGATAACAGATCAAAATGTTCTCAAATTCAAATGTTTAAAATACATGAATGTGAACTGAAGGGGCACTCTTGAAGCCCAGGTAACTTCAAGGCAACCCAGATGTTAGATGAATATCAGGGATGCCAAGTCATAGCTCCCAATAATGAGGCCTGCTGTCTTTGCAACCCAGCAGGGTTACTGAGTAATTACAGTGTAAGCACACTTTGATATGAGCCAATTTAAAATATTTGCCAAAATGCTAAGACAATATCACTGCTCTAGCTGCAGGCAAATAACACTGGACACAGATGTAATAAACTTAAGCTGTGTTATGTCGATATTTGGAATTAAAGTTCTTTTGCTGTCACTAATAAAAATATTAAGTAAAATAATTCCTTCTACTTGTTTTTATTTGGCAGTTTGAGCAGCCAGCAACTTAATGCAACTACTGCAAATAGAAGGTTACGTTTTGGTCAATACTCCTTTCAATTATGTAAAACTTCATGTTTTCTTAAACTACACAGGCTTCAAGGCTGATTTATTCTTCTTTGTTGAGTCTACTCCATATATGTGCATAGGGTACATTGTCAAAAGCAGTTTATACTTCTGTGTTGTTCTGTGCCGCCTGCATGTGCCTGAATGTTAGAAAAAAAATCGATCCATTAAAATGCAGACAGTTTTTGCCCTTCAGGATCTCCTACTGCTACACATTTACATCCATAGACGAATGTATTTGTCCCTCACATTTTTTAACTTTTTATACATTCTCTGACTTCCAAACTGGAAGATGAATGGAAACGCGTTTCAGGAAATACGTAGCTACCAAACTGGCCAATCAGAGTCGTAGTGGTGTGCGTAGGGTTCGCATTGAGGTGACATTGGAACAACATTTTTGAGGAGGTGTGCGTCAGGCTACACCATAGATGCGCTGTACAAGATGTGGGCAAAGGCATAGCTACACCGTAGACTTGGCATAGAAGCATAAATCGGCCTTTAGTCAGTCTTACCTGGAAAATGTTCCACTAAAATATGGAAGGGTGAGGCAGGCCATGAAATTAATTAGAAAATGAACAAGGAGATGATAATAATAGCCAATAAATAGGCAAGGTCAAAAATTGTTGAAACCATCAAAAAACAAGAATACCTAATCCTAATCATAAATCAAAGATGAAATTGAAAAGAAAAGCAAAAGTCATATCAGAAAAGCATGCAAAGGTTTTAGAAGTAAATATCTGTAATCTTAGACAATCAGAAAACTGCACATTAAGTTGACATCATGCAATGTGACTTCTGGTTCTGCTCTCCTGAAGCTCTCCGCTGCACTGTAGCAACAATGTCACAAAATTGTGATGCCTACCAAAATAAAATGGAATTGTAGAAGATTTAAAAAAAGAACATTAAACAAAATAAATAAGGTTTCAATCATTCTATATAAAATAAACAATATTGTTGCTCTCTCAAATATTGAAGAGCCCTTAAAAAATCAGCTCCATCCAGAAAAAAAAAATTCACATATCGCAACAATAAAACAAACCTTGCACTATAATCAAATACTCTAAGTATATCTAAACCGTATTGCTAGAATAAACAGACTCAAAAACAACAAGATGAATTGACTTGAAGACATAGTGATTTTAAATGTATTCTATGAAATGAATCTAAATCCTGCCATCTATCAGAAAATGCTTGCACTAAGGGAATAAGCTGAGCTAAAATCAAGCACATATCTTTTGAAGAAAATAAGCCTGGAACGCGGTATGCATTTAATAAATCAATGGATTTAGTAGAAGCAAAATTGATTTTTACAACTGCAATCTGCAGAAGTTTTTGTTCTAACTAGCTGCAGGGATTAAAGGAAAAATGTTTTATTTTTCCTTTGGTCTCTGCTTGTAACATTTTTTTTTAATAAAGTGATACTAATAAAGAATTGCGTGCTGAAACACTCAATAAAAATTGACCATAGAGGTCTGTTTTAAAATAATATGGGTAAGAAGGTAAATAGTCAAAATACAGGGAACTGTAGTCTTCATTTTAAAACAACTGCTCAAAGAAATTTAATAACTCACACATATTTTTCTCAAAAAACGTTTCTGATCAAATTATTGCCACCCATAAAGACTCTTGCTTTTATAAAAAGCAAATAAAGCCAAGTCTAAATTAAAATTTCCAATTTCATCTTAACCTTAAGGAAATTTAAAGCAGTTGTACATAGCTTTCTTGTCACTGAAATATAACTAATAGCACTGGCAGGGCCAATTTCAGGACAGTTATGTTTGAACAGGGTGGCACTGGAGAAGTTAAAGTAAAGCCCTGAGAGAAAGAGAGACACAACACATTCAGTGGCAATACATACACAGACGTTTGTACCTCACAGGCAACATACAGTACAGGCCAAAAGTTTGGACACACCTCCTCATTCAATGTGTTTTCTTTATTTTCATGACTGAAGGCATCAAAACTATGAATGAACACATGTGGAGTTATGTACTTAACAAAAAAAGGTGAAATAACTGAAAACATGTTTTATATTCTAGTTTCTTCAAAATAGCCACCCTTTGCTCTGATTACTGCTTTGCACACTCTTGGCATTCTCTCGATGAGCTTCAACAGGTAGTCACCTGAAATGGTTTTCACTTCACAGGTGTGCCTTATCAGGGTTATTTAGTGGAATTTCTTGCTTTATCAATGGGGTTGAGACCAGCAGTTGTGCTGTGCAGAAGTCAGGTTAGTTGGACGATCATTTATTTTTCAACAGGACAATGACCCCAAACACACCTCCAGGCTGTGTAAGGGCTATTTGACCAAGAAGGAGAGTGATGGAGTGCTGTAAATGGTCATGAAAATAAAGAAAACACATTGAATGAGGAGGTGTGTCCAAACTTTTGGCCTGTACTGTATACCACTTCCGGAGAGCAGTATGTCGTATGTTTGTGCTGGTAGCACTGGCAGGACAATAGGCAGTATAAGAGAGACAGAGAGAAAATAATAGGATAGTGATGCTGGAGGACAACAAATTTGTAAAACCGAAGCCCTTACTCTATTGGCAGTTTAATTACTAATATAAAATACTAGTTGCATGTGGTCTTCGGGACAATAATCAACCCAAAAACTCCCTAGCAGTTTTACTGTATTCGTGAACTTGGAGAGGTGTCAGCTAACTTTTAAGAATTAGCCAGTGCAGGGGACATGGATGCTTATGCTTGCTGCCCCACTGGCTTTCTTAAGAAGACACTGGCAAGAGCATATCTTAGCTGTATTGCTGGTATATGAGTCCTATTAATTTTTGTCTTGAGAAAATACCTCCAGATAGACAATAATTTTAGTGAAATCTTCAAGCCTTGCCCCCTGTTACTGAGGTGTTTCACTTGCACGTTGTTGAGCTGTGGCGTTTGCTTTATTTTGATGTGTCAATTAATCTGTGTCATTAGCACGACGTTGTTGTTGTGTGCTGGTGTTTGCTGTATATAAGTCTTTCATAGTGAGAAGTGAGGTGCATGCAAGTGCCGAAAAAATGTAAAAGTGCACGCATGTGCCATCTAGTGGCTGTGGTTGAGCATGAGCAGAGTGACTGCTCCATATACACACACACACATGCACACAAACACACGCAAACACACACAGTCTTTTGTTTATATATGTCTAATTAGAGAAAACTCTGTAAAGAAGTATAGAAAAATGTTTTTTCAAGCCTATCACTGGCAAAAAATCTTAGAAATGGACTGTTATCCAACATCTTACTTACATATGTGAAAACCTTGTGAAAACAGAAAACCATACTGCAGTCTCTGACCAATCTCCATAAAATTGAAGAACCAGAGTAATCAAACAACTGCAGAAAAAACCTGGACACCAGAAGACAATATAGGAATAAGACCCCATAGCATCCCATCAGAAAAAAAGATTGAACTAACCAACAGACATATTTTACTCCAAAAACCTGAAAAAAAACTTTTTATTCAAACCAAGTTGTAGTAAATGAGGTGCAGAGTAGGGAAATATTAGTTGTCAGAGATTCCATCCTCCGAAATACCGCCAACTCAACATGCAACAGAGATCAGGAGTCCACAATAGTGTCCTGCTTATCAGAAGCAAGACTTTCCCACACAACCCAAAGAGTAGACAAGTTATAGGAGAAGGCATGCGAAGATCCTCTTGTTATAGATCTTGTAGACAAGTGCATAATTATTGCAGAAAAAAACCTCATGGAACTTGGAAACAAGGTAAAGGCCACAACCAAATCAGTTATTTCCTCTGAAATCCTTTCAGCACCAGGAAAAAAACACATGAATAGAACTTAGTATTCAGTCATAATGCATTGATGACAGCATGGTGTGAATAAAAAGATTTCATTTTTTTTCAGCCTATGGAATGCCTTTTGCCATAAACATTTCTTTTACCTACGAAGTGGGCTATATCAACAAGAGAAATATTTTAGAAGCTATAATCATCAGGGAAGTGTATAAACAATTAAACTAGCCGGGGTGGGGGGAAAACTGAAAAAGACATAAAAAAGCAGTGAAACTAATCTAAAGAATTGCTGTACAAAAAGGCAATAAGTACCTTTCCTCATTTAAAATGTTTTCTCCTTAATGCTAGGAGCACTTGAAAGAAAACACAAGAACTAGTGGGACCAGTATTGACTTGGGACAATGATTTTGGAGGAATTACAGCGACATAGCTAAATGAGATTGACGGAGAATAATACAATATTAGTAGCTCTGGATGCTTAAGGGGAGATTGACAAGGAAGGAAACGAAGTGATGTGGTTCTATATGTGTATTATATTATTCAGACCCATAAATTGAAGATGGAAGATGGCAACACATCAGACTCACTGTGCGTTAAGCTAGTAAGGAAGAATGCCGGGAAATTAGTTATTGGAGTTTTCTACCGGCTACCAGATTCTGATGTTTCAGGCAACAGCACATTATTTAATCAAATAAGACATATGGGAGATACTGTCCTAAAGGAAGCAATCTATGAAAAGGATTTCGGGGTTCACATTGAAACAATATTTTCATCCTCTAAACCATGTGCAGAAAGACAACTAATTGTTACGTCATCTTATAAAAACTGAGGAGTATAAATTATGCTCAGACAATATAACACATTTGTAAGGCCACATTTGGAGTATTGTGTGAGATTCTGGTCACCAGGCAACAAGAAAGACATACAGTAGCAGCACTTCAAGCTGTGCAGAGGAAAGCAACCAACTGCATCTCAGGACTTAAGGACATGTCCTACTGTGACAAGCTTAGAGAATTAAATCTGTTTAGTTTTGAGCAGGGGAGCCTATGTGGGGACCTAATCTAAGTCTTCAGAATTCTCAAAGGCACTGATATATTAGATCTTGCAGAATTCTTTCAAATAAACTGCAAATCACATACTCTTGGACACTAGTGGAATTTAAGGGGAAGTGCATTTAGGACTGAAGCCAGAAAGCACTTATTAAAGCAAACAAATGTGGGTATCTGGAACAAACTACTGAGATGAAGCAGAAACCTTAAAAACCTTTAAGAAGTATGTGGAGTAGATATTATGGCAGATTGGCTACACAAATGACCTTGATAGACTGAATGATCTCCTTGAACTCGTCACATTTCTAATATTTTTATCTTTTGCTCTAGAGGCCTGATGAGCTAGCAGTTGACAAGTATGGTTCACACTCTGTGTAAAGCGAAAAAGAAGCCTCAGAGGCCTGGTAGGTGGCTGCAATACCTCTTGGAAGTCAGAAGACAGTCAGCACATGACCTCAGGTCAATGGCCCATTTAAATGCTTAGATTAGTAAGTGTGCAGTTGTCTTCCCTCCTGCACGTCAGATGACAGAACACTATCCTAGAACTGAGTGAGATTGTGTTGCCCTTTAAAACAGGACAACACAAAGAGGCTAGCCCTTCAAAGATCATAGAAAGCTTAGAAAGTGTGCTGGTCACACCAGGAGGGCAACAGGTTTGGGTTACCAGAGAGAGAGAGACAGGGAAGTATGACCTATGTGGAAACGTGCAAAGTTTCCACATGATGCTAGAGATTAGGAGCTGAAGGTGCCTCATCATCCTATGAGAGAGGACGGGCAGGAGGTTAAAACACCTCCAGGCTTATAGAGGTCAGTACTGTACATGGTCTGACATGGAAGTTGGACTATATTTGGAGGCAGAATCCAGGAAGGCTTACAAGAAACTAATTTTTAACCTTCAGCCTGCTAGACAACAGTACACGGACAGAGTGCAGCCACGTGGTTATTTTAAGTAAGATTCTCTGGAAACTAATTTGAGGCCCGTCCCTTTAAGGAGCTATGGAAAGTTTAAAGTTTCAATAATTTTTGACCTACAAGAAAATTATCTACATCTACATGAATACATCCACCTGTTTAATCTGGAAGGCCTGAAATTTGCTGCTTTTGCATCACTAGATGACATTGCATCACCAGCCAAAAATATATCTAAGGCTAAATGGTTGGGGTCAAGGTTTATATTAGATACAATAAGTATCTAATTACACCTTTGCTAAATTCCTTTCTCAATTGTTAATCTCTCCTCTCTAGGCATCATATTCTTAATGACATTATCATTTCTTCTAAACTTGATTGGTCTAGATTTGACATAACCCTATAAACTTTTGACATAACTCTATTAACCTATATGTGCAAAAAGCTTGCACCCTAATCAGGACTGTCATTTTCCTCAGCTTGCCACCTGGCTAGCCACTGCTACCTTGACTTTGTTTGATTAACCATGGGGTAAAATGGCTGTTGTCCTTTTTCCCTTCTGACTGCCTCTTATCTTGTTTCTCTTCCATTCTTGAAGTCCTTTGAACATATCCTTATAAAATATATATAAACCGTAAGGAATTACAGCCATCAGCTTTCTTCATGCAGTCTTTCTTATGTATGTTCCAGAGTGTGCGTTTACTGGCATATCATATTAATCCAATACTGAGTCTCTTTAATTTAAGACTTAATATTTTTCACCAAAATAAGACTGTAATTTCTCTTTGCAATTATTTTTCAAAACGGTCAGTCCAGTAGAATTCCTAGCTTTGTAGCTGTCAAGTGAATTAGTTTGTAAAATGCGTGTTCAAAAACAGGCATACATACAAAATAATGTAATGTCTTCTTTCTTATTATGCCAGCATTACATACCCTCACTGCTTTCAGCCATAACTGACTGCATGATTTTCACTGAAAATCATCTTTACGGACACACCCAGCAACTGGACACTCACTGTATTCATGCATTTGTGTTACACAACAATGATAACAACATGTTAACAGTGACAATCATCTTCTGCCAGAGAAAACTAAATACATGATTCAGAAGTTATGAAAAAAACAAAACATTGGGTTCAGATAACAGCAAGCACTTAAGAAATAAGCAGACGTGTAAAAAGGCATTATGATTATTTCATAAGCAACTATAAATAGACTAACTGTAGTTATGAAACGAAGATGACACAAAATGTTTGGCAGAGTTTAATCAAAAATACGTAAATGATAAACAAGAAAATCCAGAATTTCAACTAATTATTTGTATTGCAGAAAATATAAGCTAGAAGGATTTAATGTATATGCAGCCTATTATTATATCCACTAAATACACAGTCACTTCAAAGGCTGTTTTTTCTACAGTAGGGCCAGTCATGTTGGCAAGATTTGGGTTACCTTCTCTATGTCAATTTTTATCTCAAAAGCAACTGCTACAGGAATATAACTAACCAAGGGAATACACTTTTTTTGTGATCAGTCAAGGCCATTTTTATCAGCGTGTCCACCAAAAAAAAAAACACCAGTGATATTGAAAAAACACCAAAAAGATGAATTTGAATGTATTTTTAACACAGTTTATTTCTATTTATGGTAAAGTAAAAAGACACAGGTGACAGACTGAGTTAGCAAAAAGCCTGAATGGAAAATTTTATTATTTAATAAAGAGTGAAGCAAAATCAGGGCTGTAGTACTTGAGCAACTACATTATATATAATAAAAAATCCAATCCCAATAACAGGGTCTTATATCTTGTCAAGTTGCTGCTTCCTAACACCTCTCCTCTCCTTCCATCTACAGACGTATGACGTCCCTTCCGTTTTCGACACCTGAACCTGACCATTCTGCCTCACCGACCTCATAACTGGCACCAGCACCATGCTTCCTCAGTCTAGTCAGAGACGCCTTTTGCTTTTTTTTTTTTCGAATTCACAATATACAGTGATTACCATTCGGTACCCTACCCTTTACCTTTGTTTGTCTTTTCTTATTACATAGCACTGTTTGTTAAGCTAGGGCATTAGAACATGGACATAAATAAAAACACATTAGAAATTAAAGGATAACTTTGGTATTTTTCAAGTCAAAATTATTTTTTCACAATCATCATATACTGTATATTAATTTGCTACTTAAAACTGTGTTCTTAAGTGAAGCTTTTATTTAAATTTTAAAATACCTTGCCTGTTCTTGCACTAAGCCCAAAGGTTTGTCCATTTTGTAACTGTGGCCAGTTGTCACGGTTCAGTCAGGGTTTTTTTTTTCCCCAGGTTCAAGAGTATTTTTTGATTATGTAACCTTTTTGATACAGTATCTATTAAATATGATTTAGTATATTGTGTTACTAATTCTGTTTTAGGTTTGTTTTATGTATATTGTGACGGGCGGCCGGGTCGCCCCTTCAACACTGGATCCAGGGGAGCAGCCATGGGATGCACTCTACGTCTGGTGGCAGCCCCCCTGGGTTACATCGGGGCCACAGGTGTGGGACTTCAGGACTCAGACCTGTTGGGCTCCATGGCCACCACCTGGAGGAGCTGCATGGCTTAACGAGCCTCTGTGGGCTGGAATGCAGCCACACCCGGAAGTGCAGCCTAATTAGGCCAATTACCACCTGGAGCACTTCCGGGAGGGTTACAAAAAGAGCCTGCAGCCACTACTCAGGAGCCAGAATCAGGAGGAAGAGGACGAGGTTGCCTGGGAGGAGTGGTGGTGCCAGAGGATTGTGTTGTGTGGAGTTAAGTACTTGTGGGACTGTGGGGTTCACGGGGAAGACATGCCCCACAGGTGAAGAAAAATAAAATAGTCTTTGTGCTTTTACACGTGCCTCTGGGTCAGTCTGTGCCGGGTCGGGCACAATATAGCACCTTCCTTTTACTATATACATACCGTATATATATATATATATATATATATATATATATATATATTGTGAAGGACAGCCGGGTCCAATGCCCGGCCGGGATGCCTCTGCTGCATACGTCCCGGGGAGCCATCATGGACATTGCAGTACCTTCCCCGGGGCGTTTGGGGGCAGCCTCCCTGGCTGTGGATCCCTCCTCAATCTCCCCCGTGGCTCCATGGGACATGGAGTCCACCACAGCAGCCCGGTTGGGAGATGGGGTGGCCGCTAGGGGGTGCTGCGAACGACCAGCCACCATGCTGGACGGTTTATCAGCCCCACCCGGAGGTGCAATTAAGACCAGCTGGTCAGGCACCTGGAACACTTCCGGGTGGGGTATAAAAGGGCGTGCCTCCCAGCAATCAGGGCCAGAATCGGGAGGAAGAGGACGAGGTTGCCTGGGAGGAGTGGTGCCAGGAAGCATTTGGTTTGTGTGTTTTGTGCTTTGGGACTGTGTTGGGCCTGTAGGACACGGGGAAGGCGTGTGCCCACAGTTGAAGAAACAAAAATAAAGCCCTTTGAGTGTGAACACGTGCCTCTGCGTAGTCTGTGCCAGGTCGGACGCTATATAGCGCCTTTTTCACAATATATATATATATATACACAGTATTTTTCGGACCTTAAGGCGCACTTAAAATCCTTTAATTTTATCAAAAATCGACAGTTCGCCTTATAATCCGGTGCGCCTTATGTATTAATTCTGGTTGTGCTTACTGATCTCGAACCGATTTTATGTGGTACACGGTGCTCAAAAATCTGTCAAAATGCTTTAGAATGACTTTGGTAAGCTACAAAGCCGTACCGCTTGATGGATTGTTGGAGCATTACGGCTACCGTAGTCAGGGGCCTTGCGGAGTAATACGTACTGTACTTCAACATAATATTATGGTGTGTTTATTAGGACCCTAAAATGGCACCTGTTAAGAGACATGCTTACGAAGTGGATTTCAAACTCAAGGCTATCAGGCATGCAGTAGAACATGGGAATAGAGCAGCTACGAGAGAATTCAACATTAATGAATTAATGGTGCGGAAGTGGAGGAAGCAAGAAGATGATCTGCGCCAAGTAAGGAAGACCAAACCGAGTTTCCGAGGGAACAAAGCGAGATGGCCACAGTTAGAGGACAAACTTGAACAGTGGGTTATTGAACAGAGAACAGCAGGTAGAAGCAACTCTACAGTCTCTATTTGACTAAAGGCAACAGGGGTAGCACGTGACATGAAGATCACTGACTTTCGAGGAGGTCCTTCTTGGTGCTTCCGTTTTATGAAAAGACGTAATCTCTTCATCCGCACAAGAGGGATGGATGGACGAGGAGAAGATGAGTGAGTGGCTGAGAGAAGTTTACGTCAGGAGACCGGATGGCTTTTTCCACAAATCTCCGTCTCTATTGATCTGCGACTCCATGCACGCCCATCTCACAGATACTGTCAAAATCCAAGTCAAGCAAACTAATTCGGAGCTTGCCATCATTCCGGGTGGATTAACCTAAGAACTCCAACCGTTAGATATCGGTGTCAACAGGTCGTTCAAAGTTAAATTGCGAGCTGCGTGGGAGCATTGAATGACGGAAGGCGAACACACATTCACCAAGACAGGAAGGCAACGCCAGGCGAGTTACGCCACTATCTTACATTAGATCGTGGATGCCTGGGCTAAGGTATAAGTCTCATGTATCGTCCGAGCTTTCACGAAGGGCAGAATCATCACTAAACAGCTAAGTAACAGCAAAGAGACTGACTCGGATAATGACGAGAGAGATCCGGGCATGCTTGATGCTGAAATCGCCCAACTGTTTACCTCAGACACTGAGGATAAAGAATTTGATGGATTTGTGGAAGAGGAATGAACTGAAAAAGTGAGTGTATTGTTTTGTATTTTATGTTACAACTGAACAATGTTAAGAGTTATTGTGAATGAGTTGAATACAGCTTGACTTATCTGACTGTTTTGTTTCGCTGAATGCGCTTTATAATCTGATGCACCTTATATATGAAAGTAGACCCATTCATTGATATTGTGCTTTTTAATCCGGTGCGCCTTATGGTCCAAAAAATACTGTATATATACAGTAGATATATATATATATATATATACTAGCAGAATACCTGCGCTTCGCAGCAGAGAAGTAGTGTGTTAAAGAAGCAATGAAAAAGAAAAGGAAACATTTTGAAAATAACGTAACATGATTGTCAATGTAATTGTTTTGTCACTGTTGTGAGTGATGAGTGTTGCTGTCATATATATATATATATATTTACACACACACACATAAACATATATATATACATATCTATACATATACACATATATATACACACACACATATATACATACATATATATATATCTACATATATACACATACATATACATACACACATACATACATACACACACATATATACACACAAATACATATATATATACATACACACACACATATATAAACATATATATACATATACATACATATCTACATATATACACACACAGCTATTTCGTATCAGTGCAAGACGCTGCTTGTTAAAACGGATAACTCCCGCTCTTACATGCAAGTCTGCGTGGATATTATGAACTATCATATTTGTTCAAGTTCTATTTAAATTTTAAATAGAAGGAATTTTTATTTAGTCGACAGAAATATCTTTGGTAGGAATGGTAAAAACAGACAGGAATATTATTCCTGAATAAATCAACTCAAACCTTAAACAACTTATAATATTTTGCTCTCCATAAAAATATATCCTGTCTAAATTATACAAGTTAGAAATAAAGTAAACGTTAAAAGAACAAACATTCAAATTTCTTTACTCTTATGTAATTTTATATAAAAAATAAACTTAGATTTTAAATATCCCAAAAGATTTTGCTCTCCATAAAAATATATCCTGTCAAAATTATACAAATTCAAATATGAACATGCTGCATAACAAAACCTGGAAATATAAATAAAATGTGTTCCTTTCAGCAATAACAAATCAAATCATTCAGTTGTCTTTGCTCATATGTCATTTTAGAGCTGGACGCCTGGCATCTTTTTTTGGCAACAAGTTCGTTTATGTTTGGTGTGAGGTTCTGTGTTGTGGAGATTCTCAGGATGGACTGCAGGTGCTCAT
>JANRMT010062808.1:53321485-53364369 GCA_026402145.1 Polypterus bichir lapradei
ATAATGACTATTAACAAGGTTGCCCAAACTTTTGCATCCCACTGTATGTAGGCCTTGAACAGAAATACCATATACAAGAAATTTTCCTTTTTTCGTTATTTATTTATTTTATTTATTTATAAAGCACTTTAAAAACAACGTCAAGGCTGACCAAAGTGCTGTACAATAAAAACCCAGCATATCAGACACACAAAACCAAAGGGTAAATGAAACAGAAACACATAAACACATAAGAACTGAAGAGATTCTTAATAAAAAAATATACAGTTAGCCAACATCCCATACTCAGTTAAAAGCCAGAGAGTAAAAATGTGTTTTTAAAAATGATTTAAATGCAGCTAGCGAAGGAGCCTGCCTAACGTGCAACAGCAAATCATTCCAGAGTTTTGGGGCTGCAACTGAAAAGGCTCATTCACCTCGGAGTTTGCATCGTGCCTTGGGAACACATAAAAGCATGTGGTCTGCTGACCTGAGAGAGCGAGACGGTACATAAGGGTGCAGCAGTTCCGACAAATAAAGAGGGGCACAACTATTAAAGGATTTAAAAACAGATACAAGGATCTTAAAATGAATTCAAAAACGAATTGGAAGCCAGTGAAGGGAAGCCAAAATTGGGCTAACATGCTCATGCTTTCTTGTGCCAGTTAAAAATCGAGCAGCAGCATTTTGTACCAGCTGTAGGCGAGCAATGGAGGCCTGGCTAATTCCAAAAAGAAGCACATTGCAGTAATTTAGACGAGATGTTATAAAAGCTTGTATCACTGTTTCAAGGTTGCGCTTAGACAAGACAGGCTTGATTTTTGACAGCAGCCTCAGCTGGAAAAAGCAAGATTTTACCACTGCGTTCACATGGCTATCAAGTTTTAAAGTTGGATCCATTTTCACACCTAAATTTGTGATCGTGGTTTTCTCAAATTGAGCCACATTGGAAAGGTCGATGCAGGGGGTCCCGCTGGTGCTATTGGATCTAAATAGCATGACTTCTGTTTTGTTCTCATTAAAATTTAGAAAATTGAATGCCATCCAACTCCTTATGTCAATAAGGCAGTCAAGCAGGGGCTGGACATAACATAGGCCTTGGCGCTTCAGAGGGAAATAAACCTGACAATCATCTGCATAAAGATGAAAGGAAATACCGTGTTTCCGAAAAATAATGCAGAGTGGCAGAAGGTATAAGGAGAACAGAAGAGGTCCCAGGATGGAGCCCTGTGGTACCCCCCAGGGGAGTGCAACAGAGGTGGAAGTAAAATCATCAATACTGACACAAAAACTTCTATCTGTGAGATAGGACCTAAACCATTGGAGAGCTGAACCTGTGATGCCCGCCCACTGCTCCAGCCTGGAGATGAGGATCTCATGGTCTATCGTGTCAAAAGCTGCTGTTAAATCCAAAAGCATAAGTAGTACACAGTCACCAGAGTCCACTGTTAAAAGAATATCATTAAAAACCCTTAACAGAGAGGACTCAGTGCTGTGGTGAGTTTTAAACCCAGACTGGAACACTTCCAGAATTGCATGTTCATCCAGAAAGGACTTCAGTTAGGTATAGATGACTTTTTCCAAGAGTTTGGACAAAAAAGGTAGTATGGAAATAGGCCTAAAGTTAGACATAACAGAGTGGTCCAGACCCTTTTTTTTAGCAGTGGTTGCACAACAGCATGTTTAAAACTTTTAGGCACCACACTAGAGGTTAAACTACTATTAATAATTGTAAGAATAGGAGGACCCAAGGTAGAAAAGACCTCCTAAGGAAGTCGAGGAGGGACAACATCAAAGGGGGAGCCAGACGGCTTCATACTGAAAACGAGCTGCTGTAAAGAGGGAAGAGTGACAGGCTCAAAATGGTCAAATACAGCCAAACAGGGTATTAAAATGGATGGATCATGGGAAGGTGGTCAAATGAGGGCCCTAGTGCTTACAACCTTCTCCAAAAAAAAGTAAAGAAATTTGTTGCAAGTGTATTATCAAATGTTCTCTTTATTTTCACATGAACTGAAATTTCACTAAAAGCTTTTAAAACTAACACACTTGGACCGTGGGATCTTTTTTTGTGGTACGCATCATAGTGAATACCTCAAAACAATTCATAAAAATGCAGAATTTTGGAAATCCTGGATAAACTAAGTTATAATATGATGTCTTGCATCTCTCTATAGTCTTCCAGTAATAGATGTCTGCCAAAAAAGAAAGATAAAGAAATGCTAATCTTGTTTGAGCCATCCATTTTTTTAAGACTCGCTGCAGCTGGGACATTAGGGGCAATGAAATAACCTCCTTATATTTGGCATTTTGGTGAAAACAAGAATACACACCAAAAACCTATATGGACATAGTATGAATGGTACATAGACAGTGTGACCCAAGCCCCTAGGAATAGCGAGGAAGTGGGATTAAGTACTTTATCATTATGACACCTTTACCTAGTATATACACCTTGTAAGATATTAGGAGAATGGCAGAAAGGTAAGGGGGGGCTTAGTGATTAGAACACTGAACTTGGAACCACAACATTCACAGTTTGGACTCCACCAGACTCACAGTGTGAACTTGAGCTATGTGTACACAAACATTCAAAATGTTGAAAACACCCAGAATGTTTATGTTTTCGATTTATTTAAAAATATAGCCATGACATTACTAATGTTAACAATATTACTATTAGAAATATTTTATAATTTATTATTTACATTATGACTACAAAGCTCTCTTTTCAGCAGCCAGTACTTCGGTGTCTGAATAGTAAACCATCCTAAGTCATCCTTGATTAATCATGTTTAAATGATAATTGGTTATTAGAGAAACCTTTCCAATTGTCTTAGCAGAGCTAAAACCTGTAATTCTGTTCAGTAAAGCTACTAATTTGTCTTGTCAGATAGATAGATAGATAGATAGATAGATAGATAGATAGATAGATAGATACGTTATTAATCTCAAGGGGAAATTCACATACTCCAGCAGCAGCATACTGATAAAGAACAATATTAAATTAAAGAGTGATAACAATGAAGGTATAACAGACAGACAATAACTATGTATAGTGTTAACGTTTACCCTCCACGGTGGAATTGTTGAGCATAGTGTGGGGGAAGAACAATCTCCTTAGTCTGTCAGTGGAGCAGGACAGTGACAGCAGTCTGTCGCTGAAGCTGCTCCTCTGTCTGGAGATGATCCTGTTCAGTGGATGCAGTGGATTCTCCATGATTGACAGGAGCCTGCTCAGTGTCCGCCGCTCTGCCACGGATGTCAAACTGTCCAGCTCCGTGCCTACAATAAAGCCTGCCTTCCTCTATTCTATTGTTTTGTGAAATGAAGGTTATATACAATGAGAGAAATATCAAAAAACTGAAGATTTCATACAAAGGTGTCCAAATACAGTCTTGCACGAAAAAGACTAAATGGATATAGCTAGGATACAAAAAGAACTGAAAAGACCAGATGCACAACTGCAAAAGATGTTAAGTACAACAGAGTCTGGAGTTTGACAAACACACAACAAACAAAGATCCTTAGTTCGCTGCGTGTTTAAATACATGCCAAACATCAATGTTATCTGCAACAGAGAAAAGACAAACTTTGGAATATTGGCCTTAGAGGCAAGAGTATAAACAAAGCCAAAACTGAAACTGGCAACTAGCAATTAGATGTTAAAATGGCCAAAGGTTGGGAATGACTCCGAAATCTACCTTCCAATTGTTGTGTTCTTTGGCCCATTTTAACCTTTCTTTTTCGCTGTAGCAGATGGAAGAAAACCCAGACACACATAGGTTGAACATGCACATTCCATTCCAGTTAATGTCCGAGAGAAGGACCCCATCCCAATGCATTGATAATATAGTTGAAGGGCAATACAGAGGACTGCAACCAGAAAAAATGAAGGCAAGGATATGACAGGGATGTAGTTAAAAGGCTTGAAGGGCACAGAAACCCAAACAAATAAAAAAGAGTTAAATCAAACCAAAAGCAGAGATATTAAGCATGTGTCATAGCCTAACAAGCTAAACACTAAATCTTCTTGGTAGTGCCTTTTTGCTATCCCTAACATCAATGATGGAAAGAAGTCAGTGTTTTAGTAAAGAGACCAAATACACATATGCCAGAAGCTGTGCAATGCCATCTTAAGTCGGAAGGACATGGCAATGCAAAATGTTATGTGACCTCTGCGTCAAATGTTTAGAAAATGGCAGAGCAACCTTAAATGATATGGCCACAGCTATGCTAAAATTATCCGAAGATTACAGTGACCATTTAAAAAAAAAGAACACAAATAAGGTTGCCAGAATGGCAATATAATAATTTAAAAAGTGTAAAAAGAATCTGCATGTATATAAAAGTTATACAAATAAGTTCTACAGGTTCCTATAAACTCAGATTACAACAACAGGATCTATGAGGAGATAGTGCTACCCACTGTGCCACCATGTCTGCCTGCATTCATTAGACTGATCAGCTTCACAAATATTTGAAAATCTGCAGGACTCTTCAAACAAACCAGGATATTACACCAAATCAAGAAATGTCAGCTTCAACTAGATTATAATGAAGCCTTCAGCAAAGCCCAGTGAACCTAGAGCTATTGTTACATGTCATATTGTTACTATGATGACACTCTGCACAATGGCTTCAGGTAAGGCTACTAAAAAGAGAAGAGTGATGAATTACAAAATGTGAGTATATACAATGAGAGATGGCTCTGCTTTTGAAGCTAGTTTTAAACGGATTGGTCTGAAATGTAGACTGAACAACAGTAAAATGCTGTATAGTCAAGCTTGTGCCCTGAGGTGTTTTATGATGGCATAATTTGTTCTGACTGTGACCTAATTATTGTCAGGTTTAAAGAGCTACAGTGTTCAATGGTAATAAATCAGGCTTTCTTTTACTACAGCATAGCTCTGGATTCAGGTAGTCTTTAACAACATGAAAAAAAATCATTATGTTTGGAGGCAGATCCTACTTTTGATTGGTTATGTTTCATATTCCTCTATCTATCTATCTATCTATCTATCTATCTATCTATCTATCTATCTATCTATCTATCTGTCTGTCCAGTTAATCCAGTTCAAGTTTGTAAGTTCCACAGCCTTTCATGGTTTTGTTTTATGTAATGTAATGCAGAGCAAACTCATGAACAAATAATGTATGAAAATCAAATATAATGATGGAAGAAGTTTTTTATGAGCATCTAAGAGCACTAAATTTACTGCTTCCTTACCTCTGCTCAGGTTCCAGAAATAATATAAAGTCACAAAACACAGAAATTAATTAATTAATTATTAATTCATTCATTCATTTAAAGCTAATTTATACTTCCGAGTTCAGCTTATACTATAACTATATGCAGAAAGCAGTTTATACCTCTGCATTGTGCTGTGCTGCAGGTACATGTTAGTTGGCAGTGTTTGTAGCTCACCAAGAAAAGAAAATGAACCACTGAAATGCAGGCAGTTTTTGCCTCCCAGGATCACCATTCCTTTTGGTACATGTTTTTTTCAATAGGTGAATGTATTTGTCCTTCACATTTTTTCATACATTTGCCTACTTCCAAACTGGAACATGAATGGAAACACGTTTCAGGAAATATGTAGTTTCCAAACTGGCCAATCAGATAGGGATCTGTGTAGGGTTGATGCAACACATAGTGACATTGTTGAGGACGTGTAAATCAGGCTATGGCATACATACCCCATAGACAACACAGATCATAGCGTGTGCTCAATGCAGGGGTATAAATCAGCCTTTACTCTTGATATTGCTTTCTCTGGTGGGACTCACTTTGCCAACCCAGCCCATCGAAAATCTAGCAGCAGTCTACAGTATAAGGTCCACCACTCACAAAACATTAAAAAAAAAAAAATTAATCCATTCATCCATCCATTATTCAACCCGCTATAACCTAACTACAGGGTCATGGGGGTCTGCTGGAGCCAATCCCAGCCAACACAGGTCCACAAGGCAGGAAACAAACCCCGGGCAGGGTGCCAGCCCACCGCAGAAAACAAAAAAAAAAAATAAAAAAAATAAAAATCGGGGGTGCCGAAGACGGATGTCCCAGGGTGCCGCATTGGACCCTGGGGACATAGTAGGACCCTCACCGGGGACGTGCTGCCCTTTCGGGTTGTGCCGTTCGGACCCACGTGTCCTCGCTAGTGGCGGGGCACTGTGGTCCCCGGCCGGGGCTCAGGAGAACGTGAGGAGGGCTTGTGCCTCCTCCAGACCGCGAGGGGGCGTCCGTCCTGGTTCTGTTGGGGACCACGGGTCGAGGGCATGGAAGCCCTACCCTGTAGGGGCCCGTGGTCACCGCCATGCGGCGCCCCGATGCCGGTTTATCCCATCTGGTCCTCGGCCGGGGCTGGAGCCCGGTCGGGACGCCTTGGAGGACCGGAGGAGGGCGTGTGCCTCCTCCAGACCGAGTGGGGGCGTCCGTCCTGGTTATGCAGGGGGCCTCGGGTACAGGGCTTGGAAGCCCAGCCCTGTAGGGACCCGTGGCCACCGCCAGGCGGCGCCCCAGTGCCTAATTATCCCGGGAGCCCGGCACTTCCGCCACACCAGGAAGTGCCGGGGGGAAGACGACCGGGGATACACGGACGGCTTCCGGGTGTGCGGCCGGCACTTCCGCCACACAGGGGTGTGGCCAACATCAAGTGCCGGGAAGCAAAGACTGTGGGCCCTGGACTTTGGGGAAATCGGTGCTGGAGGCACTGGGGTTGCACGTGAGCAAGGACTTGTATATATTGTAAAATAAACAGTGTGTTGGGTGCAAAAATGTTGTCCATCTGTCTGTGCTGGGGCCAGCGTTCACAATATATATATATATATATATATATATATATATATATACTGTATATATACTGTATATATACACAGTATATACAAATATGAATGAACAATGCTGCAAAGTATTCACCTGCTTATCCTCAAGGATCTTCCCTAAACAAACTCAAAGTAAACTGCAATAAATGGCACAATAGACAACCAGGTATTAGTAAACAAATACCCAGCTAAATAATTAAATCAATAAATTACCAAATAATTTATTTCCTCTCGTGAAAGTGGTTAGCGACAACTTGAACTGGACAACCTTTACTTAGCTTAGCTTGTGCTCCAATAAAATGGTAAATGATAAATAAATCTATCTGTGAGACTTCTGCTCTCACACTTTAAAGCAAATGGCCACTAAAGTCTTCTTAATGTTGTTCATGATGAAATATAGTAAATTTTATACACCACTAAATAAAATTTAAAGTACTTCACATTTTGAACTACTGCTTGAAAAATGAAGCAAACAGATATCAACCAAGCCAAATGTTCTTAGGCTTACAATGCAAAATATTGCTAATAGCTTGATGTTGTTCAACAACATGACATAAAAGGTGTTGATGCCAGTTCTTCAGTGCAACTTCACAAAAACAGACAAGCCTCTTCAAGTGAATAATTTACAGCTATTATAAAACTGCTACTCTGGGAGTGAAAAGTGTCTCTCTGTCTTTGTTTTCATCTTTAATTAAATTTTAAAAAGTCTATTGAATAGCACTCTCTCTCTGTTTTTCATATTCTTTCTATTACTTTATATCAAATTAATCAAATTGTATATTGCTAGATTTTGTTCAGCAGTCTTACATTTACATCATGGTCACAGGCCAAATGTTGTGGCTATTATGTTGACTCACTGCACCATTTATTTTGACAATCTGCCATACTGTTAGTAGACTAAGTCTCTTGACTTACAGTATATTAGCACATTAAAACATTTTTGATTAGAATAGGCCATTCAGTCCAAGAAGCCTGCCAATCCAATTTACCTAATTTCTCAAAACAAATATATAAGCAGTTGAGTTTGGAAGGTCACTAAAGTACTACTCTCCACCACACTACTTGGTAATTTATTGCAAGTGTCTGTACCTCTCTGCATGCAGAACAGCTTTCTACAATTTGTGCGAAATTTGCCTTTACAAATCTCCATCTTTATCCCCATGTTCTTGTTAGAGTTCATTTTAAAGTAATAGCTGGAATCCACTGATTCCCAACACTTCAATCATGTCACTTCTTAATCTCCAATTGCTTAAAATTGAAAGGTTCCACTATTTCAAACTTTCTTAACAGGTCATACTTCTTAGTCCTGGAATCAGCCCAGCTGCATTTCTCTTGACTTACTCTAGGTCTTTTACGTTTTTTTTTTATAACAGACCAAAATTGGACACAGTTCTAAAGCTATCAATTAGGTTAAAATGAAGTCAAGATAAATTGGTAAGATATTTCTTAACAAAAAACGTATTGATGCTGATCTTTCTTGGGTCATACTTTAACAAATGTATTTGTGTAAACGCCTGTCAAGTAAAATGGCCTGTAACATTCCACACCAAATGCCACACAGATACTTCAATTTAGGTAAGATGATTAGAGCGCTAGAACCTTTTTAAAACAGTCACATTTTTGATTATGTTTTGAAGTATTTAGAAGGTTCGAACACTTGTGCTGAAGTAAACGGTTGATGATTCATATTCTTTCACTGCTTCTTTAGAATGGCCAACTTCCTCACCCACTGTATGTAAAACTTAACCGGCTTCATTGTTTGGTGCTAAAGAAGGAACAAACTAAATGTAAACTGAAATATTAAACAATTATTTCTCAAAAAAATGTATTTTGTGCACAGATGTAGGTACTTTTGCCATGTTACACATGCAATCAAAAAATGCAGGTAATTTCATAGCTCATTTATAATTAAAAGTTGTCTTTTTCCATGGGTGGTTAACTCCAGGAACTTTATAATACACTAGAGTATCTATGACATTCCAATCCATAAACCCAGGACATTTTCAAAACCGAGGTTCTCTAAATCCTCTCATAGCTGATGTGCGATTTGTTAACACTGTGTCTGCATTTGGCCAAAATCATGGCTGAAACAAATAAATAAAATCTGGATACTCCATAGTATGTGGTGTTAATGACCTCTGAAATTTATGGAACCCCCTAGGCGTCAAGCAAAAAGGAAAAAAGTTTGAACGAATTATTAACTCATTCAAATGAATTACGGAACTTTTCCAAACAAATTACTAACTCATTTGAACGATTTACATAACTCAGTCGAACGGATTAAATAACTCATTTGAACAAATTATGTAACTCACTTGAACGGTTTAGTTTTATTTTTTCCTTGATTCTTATTACAATAGTACGGAGCTTTGTTCTGTATTAATTCATTCAAACAGATTATGATTTTTCCATCTTGCACTCCAGTTCTTATTATAGATCCCCGTACAATTTTCCAGGCATACAGTTCAGTGAACCATAAGTGAACTGTAAAGTGTGTGTTAACATCAGTGAACCGGAAGAGGAACTAGTTGGAAGACCATTGCGGTTGAAACGGTTCTTTTGAGTAGTCCGGAAACAAGTTTCAAATGCAGTTACGAGAATGGATTTATGGAATTTTCCCTGAGAACGTGATATCCCAGATTCAGTGGTGGAAATATTAATAGAAGAATAGGTAAGTCTAAAATCTAGGCACTGAACAGCGTAGAACAGATTGATACTATTGGTTGGCTATAATGTTCCAGTTCACAAAACTGCATACCATAAAAAATAGTTATTGAAATAAGAAAAAAAAAAATCAGTTTGAACATATTACGTAATTTGTTTGAATGAGTTACATAATTTATTCAAACGAGTAACAAATTTGTTCAAACAGATCACAAACAGATTTTTTTTTTTTGCCTGACACCTAAGAGGCTCCGTAGAGATATCACCACCTTTAGGAGAAAAAAAACTGATATGGTTTGCCAAACTCTTTGAACAAAGAAAATAATATATAGTTTTTCACACAGCTGTAACTATTGTGCCAATTTCTTTGCACTATAACTAAAGCAGTCTGCTCATTCAGTGACCATTTAACTTTATATTTGAACATACATAACCTTGAACCAAATATCGAACATGGAAGTAAATTACAAAAACTAAAATGAATAAAAGCTTTATTTGCAGCATTTTTCCCCTCTTGTCCCAGTTTTATTTCAAGAACATTGTAGGATCATTTACTTTGAAATATTCCTGTGGCATGGTGAGTCTCACAGGAGCATTTTCTCAGGATGAACTGTCAGAGGTACATTTTCAGAGATGGATTCCTGTTCAGTATCAGTTCTGTAAGGCCTGAAAATTAGGTGGATATACTAGACCAGGATAACACTTGTATAACCAAATGGGAAATAAATGTTAAAAAAAGGAATGTCCCAGGAGTAAGCATGAAATATTCACAATTAACAAGGCAGGTTGCTTGGACAGCCATCTTTGGCAAGACCAAACTTATGTCTTTAACTACTACATTGTACGTGTCTAGTGACTCACATGCCAATATTGTATTCTTTGATGTGGACAGTGTGCTACATCCATTTCTACTTATTAATGCACTAGAGAGGCAAGTTTTATAGGATGGTTCCTAAGTGTTTAATTTCTATTTTATTTAAAAGAACAGTCCTTTGGGTTTTATTAGGAAAGGGAGTCACACATTTAATCCAAAATTGAATTTGCATTTGTACAAAAATCTTTTGTTCTTCCTAGTGCGTTTGTGTATTGTATGTGTGTTTGTGTGTGATGCAGGGACAGTTAAACAGGATGCAAATGGGTTGAGGAGGGAAAGGAAAATAACTGTCTAGAAAACTAAAAATAATGATTGAAATGGACAAATGAATACTTAGAAACATTGTTTAATTTTTGAAAGCACCTCAATGCCTCTTCCTTCTTCAACCAGGGTTCCAAAGCAGGTACTACAGAGATATCAATATACACTCAAGAGAGAAGTCAGATTAACAAAAATCTGGACCAAAGAAAACTTTTTTTCTCCAAAAGCTCTGGGTCAAGTTGAGTGGAGATATGCTAAGAATACTAAAGTTAATACTAAAACGGTGAGCACATCAACCATTATTAAAAAAAATGTGCTAGAAAAATTATTCTCCCTGCATCCTTGGATCGTTTTTGAAACTGTTTGAATGGCATATGGCAAAAGAACAAGAGAAGACCCACATGTTAGCTAAAGGAGACTGTGTTGGAAATAAAACTCCCTTTGTTAGTTAAATAGTGCTAAAGAGCCCAACTCTGCAAGGATGCAAGCTGGAACAGGAAGCTTCATAACAGGACACAATGTGAAGAGACCATCATGGCTACTAAAATCTTTTCTTAGGCAAACTATTAGCAGTACCTACCTAAAGGGTTCAAGTTTGAGGCGTAATATCGATGTGGAATTGTATTTTTCTGGTAAAACAGTGAGACAGCAATCATCTATCCACCCTGAAAGAAATTGTGATTGGCAAACTACACTGTGATTGTCACAAAACAAGACAGAAGGGATCATAAGATTACAATTCAAATGCTAAATAACGCCTTATTTTGGAAAATTTACTGGTGTCGTTAATGAGACAAGTGTAGTTCTTGCACAAGGCAACAGCACTTTTGATGGAAAACAGAATAGGGTGCAGAGAAATCAGATTTCATGCAGGGGTCATAACTGGGAAGACAATAATTTAATAACAAATCTCAGGACATGTAGCCAGAATTGTGTTCAGAAAATGAAGCAGTAAGTCATAAGCCAAAGAAGGGTACATTAGATATAAATCGTAATCAGAGAGGCAAAACATAATCAACAAATTGAAAAACTAACAATATAAAATGATGCATCATTTTTTCTTTTATTAAACAAAGTCTTGAATAATTAGGTCAAGGTGGCACCAGAATTTTAAAGCATTGTGCTAGTGACATCATGACATGTAAAATTGGGGAACTGCCTAACACCAATGGGGCCTCACATCCTAGTTTCCAGCCTCCAGCAAGGTGGTGTCCATATGGCAAAACAGTCCGAGCTGCTGGTGAACGTTTATCGTTTTTAACCATGTTAACAACACGAGGAAGAAAAAGGAAACTCTGAAAACTAGACTCAAATTATTTTTAAAGGCCAATGTACTTTTGGGAAAATTTTAAATTATAGGCAATATTAATGAAACAAGGAGATGTAAATTGATTGAGGAATCACAACTATCAGAAATTATGGACAGTTTTTTTAGGACCCAGTAGTCAATTCTCAGCTCCTTAAAAATGTAATTACAGTTTTCAAAGGCCTTGTTACTGTGCCTTCTTTCAGATGCCTGTGCTGTAGAATGTTTAGTTTTCATTCTATAAATGCAAATAAGTGTCTCATGTAATGCCTCCTTGAGCAATTCTACTGACCAAAATCAAAGTGGTCAAATCTGACAACAGTGCTTGAAACAAAACAAAAGAAAGAAAATACTTTCATGTCTGGAAAAAAAAGAGCTGGTCAAGGTCAAAACACACAATGTGTTAAGCATTGAATGACATTGCCAGTTCAGCTGCACCTACCTTTGTATTTTTAAATGACACTGATGATGGGATGTATCTAGCCCCAGTGGAGAAATAAACAAAATAAACATGCCTCAAAGGCCCAACCTATGAATAGTAATCGTATGAGTATCACCTCATTTTCACAAATGTATGCTAATATACCATTTAACACCAACTCTCACTGACTGAAGCAATTTGCAGGCAGCAGTATCACTGATACCATTTTAGATTCTTTGCAACTTAGTACAGCTAACCTTTCAATTATTTAATGTTTTGCATTTCTAAGAGTTTTGCCATATTAGAGGGTTACAGGTTTCATATTTTTTATTTGTTGGCCTACACTTTAGTTGATACTATTACTGAAATTTCACCTTTTGTTGATGTAAGAACTGAAGTCAAGATAAATCTTGTGCCTTTATCACTTTTAATATGATCTTATGACCAAAACATCTAAGTGAAAAAAAAGATTAACTTTAAGGCAAAATAGTATTAAAAAATTGCATCAACAAAACAAAAAATTCAATCAAAATGTGGACTAATGAGCGTCTTACTGAAATTCAGAAGCTCACAAACGCCTGAAACATCATCAACCTGCCATTCCATGCCTTTCATTCTTCCATCAATTTTCTGAGTTTTCTTAATCCAGCTCAGGGCTTCACAGGACTACAATTTATCCCTGCAGCAATGGGCAAAATAAGCACATTCATCCAATGTTTATTTTTTGTTAAGAGTGACATTATACAGAGATTTGACCAATTAGATGAATAATGGTATATCTACAGTAAGTAGTGCTGTGGTAAACGTTTGTCAGTGTAAGTGATCTTGATACAAATTACACAAATAACAAGAGAAGTTGTTTTTATATCCTAAAGTAGGCTCATTGAATTGAATAATTAAAAGTAAATATGTGAGAGTAAAAATAATTATTCACCAAATGTATGTCTTCATTTATTGAAACATAACAAATATCTAAAATTATTGTGTATTAACGTTAAATTCTAATAGATAATGTGCACAGAGATTATTTATTTCAATTTCTAAATATCACATTAAAGACTGATACAATCTGCATTTTCATTCATTACACAAATTATGCTCCACTCATACATGTTTGTATCACAGTAGGTCTTCATCAGACACAGCAGTCTTGATCATGCGCCCCAATTCAGGGGGCCACTGCTAAGAAAATTTGTCAAGGTAACTAATTCAAAAGTATGCAAATACAACACTCAGTCTCTATCACTCATCTTTAATAGTATACCCCTCATATACAGTATTTGTCTACAATTTAATGTGAAATGTCAGTTTTGGTACTTAGTCCTACTGCACAGCAAATGATGACACAGAATAACTAAAATTTGAGCAGTTAATCAGGTACCCATTAAGCACAAGCTTGCTATAAAATGAGTGGAGCAGGTAGAATAAACATCCATCAATTTATCCATCTGTCCAGCCCAATTCAAGGTCTCTGTGGGAAGCTGGCGTCTATCCAGTTAGAATGAACATAAAGGATGAAAAATGACATGAATGACAATTTGAGAATTTTGTAGAGAGCAATTTATTTCACGTCAATTATACATTTAAACATTTTATATTTTAGTAAATCCATTGATTCATGCAGTGCCCAGTATATGCTCCTGGATGCCAGAATCTTTCTTGGCAGCTTTATGCTTTTGTTATATGATTTTACTGATATTTAATTTTTATTTTCACATAAGAATGTCACATTTGATTTTTAATGAATGTTTTGGCAGTAGAGTAAGCCATGACAGTGAAGCACCTTTATATATGGATATGGAACAATGCCAAGTGAGAATATACATAACAGTTTCAAATCCACTTAACTCATTTGAGTGTTATGGGGACCAAGGGCTAGAGTTATCAGTAGGACCTTTCCCAGGCAGGTCACCAGGCCTTCCGCTATCCTCTTGTCAAAGCTATATTGGCCTAATTCAATAAAGTGTAATACACATACTCACTCACACTGGGGCCAATTAATGTAAAAAAAACACATCTTTGGGGCTGTGGGAGGAAAACTGAACTACATAGAGGATAGCTCGCATTGACATGGAGGGAATGTGCACACTCCACACAGGCAAAGACCAGGTCTGTGATGATGGACCTATAAGGCAGTGGTGCTAACCACTGTACAGCCACACTGCCTAAAGGAGGAGACAGTTACAGGAGTCATTGGGATAACATTTCTTTTTTCAAATATAGTCCCACAATTCCATAAATTTTACTCTATAATATTCAACAGTATTTTGCACTGGCACTTAAATTGAAAAAATGGAAAAAATAATGTGCAAGGAAGGAGTTATAAAAATAATCTAATGAGACTTTTCAACTGAAAGGAGAATGATTTGATACCACTTTAAAAATACTAGGGTACTGCAACTATCACAACAACATTTTTGAATAAAACAGAATAAATTAGAATACTAAATCAAATCTGTATGCAGTGTTACAAATTACAGATTAGAACAGCTTTCAGATTCAAAGTTGTCAAAAAATGAGTCGAATGGTATTAGTATAGAAGGATGCTAGATGACAAACTATTGAATATATTTAAAAAAAAAAGTTACAAAAGTTCTTAAAAAACATTTTTACATTTATTTAAACTTAAAGCACAATACGTCTGTTACTATAAAATTGATTAAACCAATCAATAAGTTTAGAGAGGACAATAATAACAAATGAAAGACGAAATTAAAAATGTGTAAATGTACTGACTGCATAGGGCAGCAGTAGTTGTTTTTAAGAAAGGAATCAGGAAACATAGCAAGCTAAATCATAACCAGGAGAGCAGGAATCAAATAAACTAAGCATCAGGACATAAGACAAAACATTGTGTTGAAATACTAGAGTAAAAAGATTGAAAGCAAGAATACTACATGCAATTGGGCCAAAATGAGAGAGAAAAGATTTTGAAATCAAGGAGCCTTTCAATGAACAAACAAACAGAATGTTGAGTCTTTTATTTTATTTCAAACTCACACAATCAGAAAGTATATGATGTTGACCTTTACACCTTTCACCTGGTGATGTCACAGGCTGCACACTTCCTGTTGAGCTTACTTGACCATGGCTTAGTAACTATCAACAAAAAAGTCTAATAATGGCGGTGCTCATAAAAATACAAGATGATGAAGCTGGATGGCACAAACAATGTGGCAACTGGAGTCCAAAACAAACAACTTAAAATGATGGATAGATTATTTGTACAGCCTCAGGAACCATTTACAAAAATTGGGAACAAGAGTCATATCATGCCAATGCAAAGACAAAATGCTAGAAAGAAGGAGAAAGCCACTCACAACTCCACTTTCAGATAGTCGTAGTATTGATGATTTAGCCATATTAACCTTTTTCTTACATTACTATCTTCTCACTTTTTATCTGTAATTGTCAAAATGTTTGGTCTGAAAACAAAATGGTTTCAAATCCAGACTCAATGAAAAGCCTAGTGCTTTTATCCTCATTTTTTTCTGTTTAGGTATGCAGTTATTCATTATGTGCAACTGCATAACCATGATATTTTCTATAATTGCCACTTACACAAGATGATCACAGACGTGTAATTCAAGGGTATACATAATGCCCAATAAGTTCCCTAGTGGATTGCCTTTACACCACATTCACTTATGTTTTCATTCTACAGTACATTATGATCAGTTGCATGTTTTAATGTTTAAGTCGCCCCTTACGGTTGAGAGTAGTAACGATTCCAGGCTATCATTCTTAAGTTTGTTCATTGTCCAAATATTTGTTTGCTGCATTCTCATGTAAAGTGCACTCAATGAAACAAATGTACTCATTTCACAAAAATATGCCTAATATGTTTTATGTTGAATTCTTTAAAGGTAGGTTTAATTTAAATACTGTATAGTCTGGGTAGTTAGTTTAAAACAGCACTCATTTGAATATATTACATTTAAATGTGTGTGTGTATATATATATATATATATATATATATATATATATATATATATATATCCAGAAATTGAAGGGTGCAGGTGCACACATGGTTTAGAAGTGTAATTAACATGAAAGTTTCCCTTTGCAGTTTTAACACCAGTAATTTAAGTTCCAAGACAGTATTTACGAAAAAAAAAAATCCTTTTCTTTTGCCTTTTCAAGAGACTAAAAAAACTAACCTGCAAGAACTGGTGTCCGATTCGTTCTCTTCCTCACTCCCTCCTGCTTCGTCGGCTTCGTTCACATCCAGTGCACGTGCTCCCTCACAGGCCTCCGTTACTTTAAATGTAGAGGGGTCAGGGGGATAAGAGGTCGGCCAAAAGGGTGAGCTCAAGCAGTCATCAGGTCGGGATAAGCGAGGCCAGCCAATTGATGCCAAGGGGACAGGTAGATTCCCCTGGTCCAAAAACTTTCTGCTGCTGTTGCTGCTTCCACTGCTGTTGTTACTGTTGTCAGAGGGACTCCCCACTGCCCCAGTATTGCAAAATTCCCCTAACTGTTGGCTTTCTCCTGCACTGGCTGGAGGGGGGGACGTGGGATGGCTGAACCACCTCCATCTAATTCGCAGGATCTGCTTCACATCAAAGTCCTTTCTGGAGCCTGACATGGCTCCACTAAGACCAACAGTAGTGTAGACAAGAGTACTAACTGTACTGGAAAAGACTTGTTCTGCACATAAGCAAATGTTCACACTACAATTCTCTCTCTCTCTCTCGCTCTCTCTCTCTCCCTCCCTCACACACACACAGAAACACACAGAAACACAAACACACACACACACACACACACTCTCTCTCTCCCTCACTCACACGTTCACTGCATCCCTGCCTGCCTACCTCTTGGAGGATGATAGGAAAAAAAGAAAAGCAAACCACAAATTGCTTTTACATGAAATGAAAAAGGGTGTTTTTTTTAATCCAGTGGCATCAAGCTTTAAAGTAAACGAAGGAGAAAATACAATCATTCAGATACTCTAATGCAGAGTCCTGGGCGTGCTGCTATCCTCGATCAAGATCAGGACCTTATCCACGCTGCGCTCTGGTATAAAGAGCACTTTCTGTTGCCTTGCTCTTCATCCTTTGACCATCAGCGTTCAGATACACTGACAGCATTCATTAAGCCCTTTCAAACGGCAACCACCACCCCCTCCTCCTAAACCACAAATGACAGAGACAGACAGCAGCTCTGATGCAGCATCTCAACACAGCCTTAGCTGCTTGCATTAACCCTGTAAATGCCACAAGGGAGAAGCCTGCTACACAGAAATCACTACAGTAGTTTTTGTAGCCCCGGACACAGCCTTAATAAAGATGTTGATGGAATGGCAAACAACTGAGGATATACAAAATGGGATTATTTCTGGGTAGGGTAACATTTTCTTTTAACTTGGTATCATTGAGGAAAATACAGAATAGGAAAGAGTCCAAAAAATACAACGTATCGAGCACTAATTTATGAGGATCTAAATGTAAAAATAGGCACAGTACTGAAAAAGGTCCGTTTCTAAGCATAAAAAATAAGCACAGCCTTTCAACAAAACAAGTTACCACAGAAATCACATTGGCCGAGTTAGTACTGTACATTATAACTGTTAGTATTAATTTATTGAATGCCTCTTTTTCTGCAATTAAATAAGTAACAGAAAAAAACTGTTGTATAAATTGATCCAAAAAATGGTTGGGCTGAAAAGGATATCTTTCTTGTAATCTTCAAATTCAAATACTATTTTCTGTTAAATGTATTATTTTGAATATATGTCTAAAAATGAATGCAGGAAAAAAGAAACACACACAAGTAATTTAGGCTAATTAAAGACAAAGGTGATGCAAAACTTTCAGCTGTGCAATGGGAGAAGAACATTGATTCGAGTCCGGAGTAAATAAAGCGGATACTGCAATGGGATGCCTTCACCAGTACAAACAGGGCAGAGACTAGAAACCTGAAATTAACTGCAATGTGAATACAAAGCATGTTCAAAGAAGAGACTCTATGGACAAAGCCCACTAGTGTACATTTAAATATAAGCTAACATGTTTCCCCCTTACAGAAGAAGTCTGATTCAGAGTCTATCTGAATTAATGATAGGATTCATAATACTCCCAAACCTGTTTCATTCAATTTAGAGTTATAGAGGGGTTATAGTTTGACTCAATGCAAGAAACAATCCTGGATATGGCATGATGTTTAGCCATGAATAAAAAAGATGGTAGTTTAAAAATAATTAAAAGTACTATTTAACATTTTTCTGTGAGAAACTTCTAGCAAGCATGTCAGCATATCATCATCGAACTTAGTAAGATTATATAAATACACTCAGCCTTACATATATATCATAGAGGGCACACTGTTACAGTTGTTAACTAAATAAAAAATCTTACACTGATAGATTTCGGATCCTAGGCGGAGTGGTGGCTCTGAGGCTAGGGATCCGCATTGGCAATCGGAAGGTTGCTGGTTCGAATCCTGTAAATGCCAAAAGGGACTCTGCTCTGTTGGGCCCTTGAGCAAGGCCCTTAACCTGCAATTGCCGAGCGCTTTGAGTAGTGAGAAAAGCGCTATATAAATGCAAAGAATTATTATTATTATCCTCCAGTCCTAGTGAGCTAAATGACTTCTGGCCTGTTGCTCTGACGTCACATGTGATGAAGACCATGGAGCACCTGCTGCTTCACCACCTGAGGCCACAGGTCCGCCACACCCTTGACCCTCTGCAGTTCACATACCAGGAGAAGGTGGGAGCGGAGGATGCCATCATCTATATGCTACACCGATCCCTCTTCCACTTGGACAGAGGCAGTGGTGATGTAAGTATTATGGGACAAGCTGACTGAGATGGGAGTAGACTCACACCTGGTGGCATCGATCGTGGACTATCTTACAGATAGACCTCAGTATGTGCGTCTTGGGAACTGCAGGTCTGACATTGTGGTCAGCAACACAGGAGCGCCGCAGGGGACTGTACTTTCTCCGGTCCTGTTCAGCCTATATATATCGGACTTCCAATACAACTTGGAGTCCTGCCACGTGCAAAAGCTTGCTGACAACACTGCTATCGTGGGCTGCATCAGGAGTGGGCAGGAGGAGGAATACAGGAAGCTAATCAAAGACTTTGTTAAATGGTGGGACTCAAATCACTTACACCTGAACACCAGCAAGACCAAGGAACTGGTGGTGGATTTTAGGAGGCCCAGGCCCTCATGGACCCCGTGATCATCAGAGGAGACTGTGTGCAGAGGGTACAGACCTATAAATACCTGGGAGTGCAGCTGGATGACAAATTGGACTGGACTGGAGCCGACTATACTTTCTTAGAAGGTTGGCGTCCTTCAACATCTGCAATAAGATGCTGCAGATGTTCTACCAGACGATTGTGGCAAGTTCCCTCTTCTACGCGGTGGTGTGCTGGGGAGGCAGCATAAAGAAGAAGGATGTCTCACGCCTGGACAAACTTGTTAATAAGGCAGGCTCTATTGTAGGAATAAAGTTGGACAGTTTAACATTTGTAGCAGAGCGACAGGCATTAAGCAAACTCCTGTCAATCATGAAGAATCCACTGCATCCACTGAACAGTGTCATCTCCAGGCAGAGGAGTAGCTTCAGTGACAGACTTTTGTCACTGTCTTACTCCACTGACAGACTGAGAAGATCGTTCCTCCCCCACACTATAAGACTCTTCAATTCCACCCGGGGGAGTAAATGCTAACATTATTCAAAGTTATTGTCTGTTTTTACATGCATTTTTATTACTCTTTAATTTAATATTGTTTTTTTTTGTATCAGTATACTGCTGCTGGATTATGTGAATTTCCCCTTGGGATTAATAAAGTATGTATGTATGTATGTATGTATCTATCTATCTATATCAGTCAGTCAAAACCAGAGGTAGGCGTTTATAATAATAAAGAATTCCATTGCACTGCCTATGGCTGATGATAGGTATATAAGGTATTAAATATTGTAGATGTTATCATACAGATGTATATATTTGGTATTTTTCAAGTATTTGCACCAAAATAAACATTATTCAGCTTCATGGTGTGTTGTTTCAGCCTAATTAATGTATGATTGGCCAATGTTTGGTCACTGATTTATTTGTAAGAGTTGAGCACGCATGTTGCGACAATTGCAGTTTCAAATTTTGATATATAAGTCACTGCCACAAACAAGCAAGCAACAAAAACTTAACAGATGTGCTAACTGGTCCAGTTTTGAGTGGACAGTGCAGAGTTCAACAATACAATAGGTCATGATTGAGTTCAGCAGCTTATATTAATCAGAGAGTATAAGATGGTGGTAATCAATCAGCTCATAGCAGAGGCAGTAGGTGCTAACAGAATGGGAAACTCTTTTGCAAAAGTCTCCATTCTCGTATAACATGTCCAATAATGTTTATGTAATAAAATAAATAGTGCAAACACAACTACAAAGTAATGTGCAATCATTATGGTCAAGGCTTTCTTGTCTTCAAAACCTCTGTTCCTCATTTATCTCATTTCTTTACACTATAATAGCATTCTGAATTTTTTTTTTTTTTTATATATTTTATTATCCTTCCAAGTTAAACATCGCTCCCCCTTTACCCCAGTAACTGGTAGTTTTCTTTTTGGAAACGTTTTTATCAGAGACACAATGCTACGCTTAAGTATGTTCTTGACTTATTCAATGGCTTACTTTTTCTCACAATCTGTAGCACATATATTTGAGTACCTTATACAAATAGCTGAATAATTTGTTAGTTTTATGCATATTTATTTTGTACATTATTTAGAGTAATCACACACTGCAACGTCTCTTAAAGTTTCATGCTATATTTTGGTTTATCCTTGAAGCCACTTCACCTAAATATATCTGCTCTCAATTCTTTTAACGTGAAAAATAAAGTTGGTCAAGGTACTGGAAAATATAATAAATGTATCAAAAGCTCTGCACTGCACCAAAATAATGCAACATTTATAAAAACCCCAATGGCTTTCCTCTAGCAGGTTCACATGTCCCTCGATGCAAATGCATTACAGCGGTAGCCTCCTACGAGACCAGTTTCCCAGCCTCCTCAGCAACAATAAGACCCTCATCTGACAAAGTACAACACAGTTACTAATCTGAAAGTGATACAAATTCTATGTCACTATAATACTTTATTTACAAATGGAAAAGCAAGATATATTATTTTAGCCTTCTGATGTTTTTCTAAAGTTACATATTGATTTATGCTCCAGTTTCTGTCTTTATTTTTAATTTTTGATTTTGAATACCTTGCACTTTGTTTTAATTCCATGCAGAGAACAAAAAGGATGATTGTATTTGGAGTGCATCAAATATTTGTTTTGTTAGATCTTATTTCTCATCCTCTTACATTTATCAAGCAGAGGTGATTCTCATAAGGTACAATTGCTACAAAAACAGTATTTTGCCTCTTATTCTGCTTTACTATATAGAAATCTTCCTCCTATATTTTACTTTTGATTAAACATTCTGCAGCACAGATCAATTGGTCATATGGCCCAAATACTGAAGAGTGGAAATAAGTGATGAATCCAGTTCAGAAGAAGATGGCTGGAACTCAGTACACTGACCCTACTCATGGTGTCTGTTGTTTTTTTTTTTTTTTTAATTTATTACTTCGCTTTCTTCCCCATTAAGCCTGCTCACAGATGAGGTCACTCTCTTGGGTAGCTCATTCAAACTTATTCTGCTTGATACATTTCCTTACTGGGCTGGGTTAATTTATGGGTAGAGAGAAATGGCACCAATGGGTGAAGTGTTCATGTTTTTGCTTATTTTAATTCTTCTTAAAACTTATTTTATTGTTTGGCCTAATTTTGTATTTGAAATTTAAATGGATTCAAATCAGATTTTATTTGTCACATGCAAATTACACATACGGTACAATATGATGTCAAAAGGTTTCTTCTCAACTCCAATGACTGTGCCTTTAAGAAGAATACAAAGGGACAATAGCAAAAACACAAAAACATTCAAAAATCATTAACAGAATCATACAGTAAATATGTGAGAAATAATAACTAAATAAATAAAAGATAAAATAATTTTGATCTCAAAAAATATTTAAAACGAAAAAAGAACATCCAAGCTCTAAGTGAAACTTAAAATATTGGTAAGATAATTATTTACCTTGAACAACAAATGAACAGATATTACGTCTTTGAAAGAAGAAAGAAAACTGAGCAACACAGAGTTGGAAAAATCAGCATGAACACGAGGAGAAAATACAAATTCAGCATGTAGTTGAAAGCATTGGCAAGTTATATACTTCACTTATACATCCCAATGCAGGTATAAATTGGAAATACTTTACAGTGACATCCACAATTAAGGTGCTGTATAAAATATGAATGCAACAGCCTATTATTCAAAGCAAACACATTTTTCTTCACATAGTATAATCATTAAAAAACAAAAAATCGACATTTGGAGAACAAAAAATGAAAAAGGCAGTGAGGATGAAATATTTATTGAAAAGGTTGTCTTGGTTACCTTCTCCTTAGACATGCAAACTAAGTACAAGCAAAAGAAAATGACTGAGTCATCAGCAGTGACATGAAAAGATTAAAGCACAGGGCACTGTCACTCTACTTCAGTGGTGATCGAAATAGAACAGTTTGACAATCTTATAAAGCTGACTTTTCTTGCAAAGCCCATGTATTGGTCTGTGGCATCCAGGAGCCTCTTGAACTCACAACCATTGATAGTCATAGACCGAGATGAGTCGGGCAAATGAGGACACACACGCATGCAGCAAAGGATAAGTGCAAAAAAGTGACATGCTCTCTTATTAAAAACAATCAAAAACTAGTATTCAAAAATGCAGTGAAGTTCTCATTCTTCTTTGAATAAATAAACAATCCACTAAAATCAGTGAAATCTGTACAGAGGTTAAAACAGTCCATATAAATAATCCAAAAAATGAAGTTAAAATTCCAGAGACAGTTCTTCTCTTCCTTTTAAACATGAGCCCCAGTGCTTCCTTCTAAAAACCTACATCGTCTCGGCTTACTCTCTATAGATCCCGCATGATGAGGAGAGGTCCTTCCGACAGGTGCAGTCTACCTTTCAGAGTCCCCATAGCCAGGTCTGAAAACAACCACAGGGTGCTACACTGAACCACACACCCGTCTCCTGCCACCAGCTCCTCAGCTGTGAGGCATGTGAGGCATCACATAATGGGCCACTCCTAGTTCAGTAGGAGCTCCCCTTCTTCAGCCCTAGGCTCCTCTGCCAGAGGCTCAACCCCAACCAACTGCCTCCATCCTACTTTAAAACGAGCTCTCCATCTACTGTCTTTCACTCCTTCTTTACTTTATTTAACCTCTGTTCTCTCCTTTGCCTCTCCTTTCTTTCACTATTTTTTTGCTGTTCCCCTTCTGCCGTGAAGGGTCCTTTTTTGTTTATCTGCCCAAGTGAGTGCAGACATGACCCTCCGCCCACTCTGAGGCATGAATGAGGCTCCTGACCCATCCACTTGCATTTGCACATTAGTGTGCAGTCAGGCAAACAACCCAATCAAACGCTGAGCAGCGCTGTAACATGTACACTTACACCCGATTATGAGCCTGTATGCGCTTGGGACTTGATCATTTATTTAAAAATGCCATTGTGCCATAGACCTCTTTTCACAGACTATCATTCTGAAACCCAACAGTGAAAGCAACAGATAGCTATCAATTGCTGTGCAATGCTTGAAACCATCTTTCTATAAAATGGAAGAACCTGATGAAAGGATAATGTATTTGAGTATGAAAGAGATAATTCAAAGGCAAAGAAAGTAAAAGGTCAGGAGAAGAAGGGCCCATTCTTAAAGCAAGCTTGTAAATAATAACAATAATAATTCTTTTCTTACTACTCAAAGCGCTCAAAACATGAAAAGAAATGTAAAACGTTCAGTTTTTCTTAGCTACACAAAATGAAACAACAAAGTGCAGTATCTGAAGTGTTTGTGGCTCAGCCTTATGATGATGGCCACCCATATGCCACATGTGCATAGTCATGGCCACCCTTACACATAGTCTAGTAACACAAGGGAACATAACAGTAAAAGGCTAAGAAATAAATGAACAAATAACCTATTTCATTCAAGTGCTGACAACATTCACCTCAGAGGTCTCAGGCAACCTCTGCCCGTTGTTAACGCTTCTTCTTCTTCCAATACTACTTCTCCATTCTCCTCTCTGTCCGTCCTTTCCATAGAATCCCTGTATTTTTCCATTCCACACCGTCCTATCAAATCCAGGCAAAAGGTAAAAACTAACTCTGGACAGTATGCCAGTCAATCACAGGACACCATCATAAATATTCTCCATACTCAATCATAGTGGATTAGTTTAGAGTATAAATGTGCATATGAGAGATATTCCAGTAAGCAACTTGTTGATAACATTTAATGAATATTACAAGGGCATGAGAAAGACACGGTTTAGCGTCAGGGGCTGTGTATAAAAGAAACCCCCAAAGGGAAAACATGCTGCCACTGAGAATCCATTGTGTGCGTAAACGTCAGCTAACAAGATTCAGTAGCCAATATATGTATATCAGTTGCCCTTGAAAAGATTTCTTTAGGAAAACCAAAATAAATGATGTGCCTGGTATGTGGCATTTGATCAACCATACTCTCTGTAACTGACTCTATAGAAGAGGGATGTTTTAGAATCATACTGTTTAAGTTGGTGAAGAAAAGACAGTCAGACTGGGGCCAAACACAGCTCAGAATTTACAGGTTCAGGACTCTGCTGGTATGGCACTGGGATTATGTAGGCCATCCACTGCTGACTCCAGGAATGATTCTTGAGCACTGAACGTCTACATTAAGTGTAGACGACACAGCTAAAATGTGAGAGATTTAAGAATATTTCCACTTTAACCAACTGGCATTCAACATAAGCAGATCATTGGAGGGTAACCTCTTGTGTACAGGTAGGCCCAATGAGTTGACAGTTATTTAATTTGCTTTTTCTTACTTATACTTTGTACAAGATATCTGCATTTGACAAATTTTCGATTCTAAATTTGAACTGTGTGAATGTGAGTGTGGCTATGTACATGAAGAATACTATAAAGGCTTGTGTCCTGTCCAGGGTTGGCCCCTGCGTGCACCTGATAGTACCCTGAATGCCAGCAATCATTACTTGTACAGTACATCAGAGAATATTATGTTATCCTCGTAATGCTCATTACAATGTATATATATTTCTGGAAACAGGCTTAATAACAGCAAAAAGTAAATTTTAAAAGGAAGAAATAAAATACTATGTTTTGAGAAATATATAAAAAGATTTTTTTGAAAGTGTCTAATCAGGGGGTATAAAACTCTTGAACTATTAAGGATGTACAATAAATACTTGAAAGTGGATGTAGGAAAAGGGCAAAAACTAAACTGCATCTGTTATGCTCTGTGCCATTAGGTTGAACTGGGACCTGGTAAAGTGCTTTTTGATAGTGCCCATTATGCAAATTATGAATATTAGTACGCCAAATAAAAATGACTGATGGAGTGAGCTGTGTAGGAAAAACAGAAACTACACAATGAAAATGCAAACTTACGTTCAAAATTTGTACATTTTGTGAAATGTTAATATAGTACCATATACACATACTGTTCCACTTAATATATATGACAATTCTCAACAATAATCTGAGCCAGCTGTGATCTTGGATTTTGAAAAAGCATCATCTTTGTTTAAATCAGGCCACTGTATAAAATTTTAATTTTCAGTGTACCAATTTTAAATGCTTGCTAAACAATATTTTCTTCCTCAGCTGTTTAGATAAATACTGAGTGGAGACAAAGCTACAGTGTACAGCATCGTCAGATTTCTGCCAATTGTGCCTGCTTTATCTTGCATAATAGTGTTTGATTAATCTGCGCTGTCAGATTGAAGAAGTGGAGTGACGAAGTGGAGAATAGCATCATAAGGAATGCTGAACTGCCTTTTTCTTGACTGTTTAAAAAAAAACAAAAAAACTGCTAGACATTTTCTTTGCAAGTCCAGCATTAAAAGTTGTGCATGGAGGGTCTTGAAAGTGGTTATTAAATAGCCCACAACTCAATGGCAACATGGATAACTTATAATTTCAGCAAAATTTTAATTTTAAACATCTAGCCTGGGGCTTTTTAAATATTAACGTCCTGCATGGTATACAGGACACTGACGGCATAGGGCAGTTTCAATTTTCTTCTATTTAAAGATGCAAGCAATATCATTTTTCATTACAGCTATATCAAAATGTGCTTAGCGAAATTTTAGGAAAACCTCCATCCACATTGAAAAATGTTCATCAAATAAATCAATAATGTGCATTCACAAGATGATGAGTAAACAGTAGTAAAACATCAAGCAGCATGTCAGCATAATATTTCTGCTTTCAAAACAGAACCTGACTGCGGTGCCTTTTGCTGGATGACTTTTAAAATATTAAAGAGCTAGACCATAATCCATACAAATCAATAAGTGCTATTACTAGCAGCCCAGCTTGGGAAAACAACTGCATTTCCCATCCTCATCTGATGCTGCAGCTGTCATGTTTGTGGCACAGGAGGATCAAATATTCTATATTTGTCATGAAGCACTACTTCTAAACACAATTCATTACTAAGGCTGCCGTTTTATATTAATAGATTACAATGAATAAACACTATTCAAGTTGTTTCTTTATCACTACAATTATGAGACAAACTTGGGGGTCTAATGCTGCTTTTTCCACAATAATTCAGAACGATATGGTAGCAGTTTCTTTTTGACTTCAACTAAATTTTCTCCCTGGATTCAATGATAAAACTTTTCGCCCAGTATGTTATGTAGATAACCTTGCTATCCCAGAAGTGCCTTCAGTGAAGTCATTGTAATGCTCTGGTCACTTATCTTTTTCAGCCTGTGTCACCATGCGGGTAATAACACCACAGTCAAAGCATTGTTCCTCTATGCACTGTCTTTAGACACTTGAATTTTTACTAGCTTTGGTATGTGCAATATTTGATTTTTGTACATAATAGAGTAAATATTGCACAGAATAATAATGCAATCATTAACTTCATATAATCATCATGGATTTTCATAATCATTAATAACTAAAAAATCTGTATGGAGAACAAAAAATGAAGAAGGCAAAAAGAATAAAACATATATACAGAAGGTCATCCTTGGTGACTTTTAGGCATACTAGCGAAATAAGAGGAGAAGGAAATGACAGAGTTATTAGCAGTAATGTCAAAAGATAAAGCGCAGATCATTCTCTTCCTTCTACTTCAGTGGTAGTGGGAAAGAAAAAAAAAATACTGTAACCTTTGACAGTTTTATAAAGTGACTTTTCTTGCAATTACAATCACTTCCAAATCAACAGATTATTTATGAAAGCAAAAAACATCTATCAATAGCTATGTCATACGATCAAATGAATGTTCTATAAGACAAAAGGCTCTGAAGAAAGGATAATGCACTGAGTATAACATGGACAATTCCAAGTGCCAAGAAATTGAACAGTCAGGGGAGAATGGACTATTGCCAAAAAAAACGGACAAAGTGCGAACACTAATTTCAGCGGGTGGGGTGTGTGGTCAAGGGCTAATGGGGGCTAGAAGATGGTATTGGAAATTTTGAAGAATGCACCGTCTTAAAATAATCCATCAGTGATGACTATTTCATGCGTCGCTTAAGATCCTTAAGGGTCTTGGTGTATTGGAGCACAGAAGAGGCAAATTGACGTTTAACCTTGGGGTGAAGCAATTGATGATGGGATCTACATCCTCGATGTTTCTAACCAGTCTCTACATTCCTCAGTCTTGCTGATGTAATAAACTGTTGATTCATTAAGACCAAACTCATGGTTGACAGTGGCTGCTGATATTCAGGCACAAGGTGTATCTAACAGCTTTATTTTCTCTCTAAGTTGCATCACAGACTTAGTAAGCTTGGGCTTAGAGCACAAAGGACTTGAACTATGGTTGGAGGACATAATTACAACACAAAACTTCATTTTTTTAAAGCAAAAACAATGAAAATGTGCAATGAATGCACAAGGCGCTCTTTAATATAAAATGGTGGGGTGAGTAAGACTGGTAAAGCATCTAGTAGGATAAAAGCCACTTCCTGACTCAATAAATGAGCCATCTCAGTTCATAGATTTGCACTCTGGTAACTGTTAGAAGCTAGCCATGAACTTGTGATGATCGTAATTACAATGGCTCTCAGAAGCAGTCCCTTAAACAGCCTGAACTAACAAGTGGCTCTCAGTCTTGGCTGAAAGCAGATACTGTTTCTTAAAACTTCAAGCCAAGCACATCTTGGGCATGTCATTGAGCTCTCTTTCTCTCAACTCAGCCTAAACCTTGCTGTAAAGCACCACTACACCACACTCCACACCTCCACAGTGCAAATC
Organism: Polypterus bichir lapradei; assembly: GCA_026402145.1. Lineage (NCBI taxonomy): Eukaryota > Metazoa > Chordata > Cladistia > Polypteriformes > Polypteridae > Polypterus > Polypterus bichir. Next base: position 53,350,187 of record JANRMT010062808.1, read on the forward strand.
CTGCCAACTACACTAACTTTATTGCTGTGGACTTACACCACAAGCCATCTCAGTTCACAGATTTGCACTGTGGTAACTGACAGTGGGTAGACATGAACCAAAAACATATTGTTAAAAATGGCAATCAAAGCAGTCTCTTGCTCTCGCTTATCTGTAGTGCAAATCCAAATGTATTATTGTGGATTCACACCACAATGCATCTCAGTTTGTATATATGCACTGTGGTGAACTGCCAGAAGTTAGCCATGATCCTGCAATGTCTTGCTCGAACACTTGAGTAGAGTGTTTCCTGGTGATTACCAATGATCAGCAAATTTCGCCAAAGCGTTATTTTCAGCGAATTTACTACATTCACATTAACAATTGTTCATCAAATTAGATACTGATAATGCAGCCAGTTTAGGAGAACTTTTTTCCCCAGTGCCCCATAATGCTTTGCGAGGACAGTGAGACATCCCCTGGAGACTTATTTAGTGGTAGAACAAATAAGTAAAATAATGCAAGTTCTCAAAATTTTATTTTTATGAAACATATACAGCATAAGTCTTGTGCCCTGTGCTGGCTGGGATTGTCTCCATCAGACCCCTGTGACCCTGTGTTAGGATATAGCGGGCTGGATAATGACTGACTGACTGACATATACAGCATAAAAAACAAGTCATCTCTGCTTGTCACCAAATGCGTAGGTTGATCTTCGAATTCCATGTCAGCAAAAGAGAAGATGCCTGCCTTATGCATGCATAATTAGCCACGTAGAGATAAAAAACAAACCTTGAAGGAGACTGACACATAAAAAAACACAGGAGACTCTATGAAATAATAATAATAACAAAGATTTGTTAATATTTCAAGATGTTTCTATCTTTTTGATAGAAGAATTAAGCATCAGTACAGACAGTTTGGAGAGCCTTCAGCCCGACTTCAAAAAATAGAACAAGGCAGCAGCTTCAATCATGACACGCGAGTTTGAATGTTCTACCTTTAAAAGACCTACGTATTTTTTCTATCTTTTGACTATGATTTTGGCATTTCTGCATTGTTTTGAGGAAATATAGGATTGTGCATGTCTGACAGAGTTCTTTCTTCTTTGATCTCACTGTGGTGCAGTGGTTGGCACTGCTGCTGCACAGTTCAGTATAATAATCGGTCTAGTATAGTTGGCAGATGTTTCTCTAGCCCTTAGGAACATTTTTAAAGATGATTGCACCATTATAATTCAGTTAAATCTAGTTCAGTTAGTACTTCCCCATTGACTTGAATGTATTTCGTTGAGTTTAGTGATATTCGTGAACACTTTGATTTCTCTGAACTCAAGGCGAAGCGAACATCGTAGAGTTTTCTTATCACTACTGGTGATGTTAGCAAAGTTCTCTCTCTCTCCTCTGTGCAGCACTGCCACTTCACTCCACTCATCTACAGTGCAAATTCCAACCTTTTTACCAAGTGTATTGCTGTGGAAACACACCTCAATGCATCTTATTTCGTAGATTTGCATCGTGAACAGGATTTGTATTGTGGACAGGTGGAACGTAGTGGTGGTATTGTGCAGAAAAGGGGAGTTTGAAAGAAGGACAGTTCACCTGACGTCACCAGTAAGTCAGTCAGTCAGTCTATCTAAGGAAAAGACTTAAGACATAGTTTACCATCACTAAATTCTATCAAACTCTCACTAAGTAAACACCTTTATCCCAAAGTTTTCATTATACAATTGTTTGCTGTAATTACTGATCTTTAAATTTCTTGGGCAAAACAGCCCCATTTGCCAAATGACCCATCATCAGACCCTGTGTAATCATTTATTATCAGATGCCAGTTTGTGGTCATAGGAATGAGAGCATGTATTGGGTTGATCTGGAAAAGGCAAATAATTCAGTCATTATTTATTACTAGTTAACCCCTTGTAATGTCCTATTACAATTCTATAGAAAAAAGATCTTAATAGAAAATGACAACACTGACAAGTCATCATGTGTATGGAGTGCATTCTTTAGTATCTTAAAACATGTCATCTAGTGGGTGGTTTGTTAATCATTCAGCTATAAAATTCAAAACACTTGCCATGGGTCACTGTTTTCGCTGCAGCTGAGTATTTCCTTAGCATGCTTATAAAAATTCATGGCAACATCTGTCATAGTGGGCATAAAGCCAAACATCAGATGAGAACATAAAGTTTTTGTGGGTAAGGCAATGAACTAGAAGTAGAGTAATAATACATAACATTGCTTTTTGGAGAAATACCTAGTTAAGTAGTAGGGTATAATTTTAATGATAACAAGTGAAAGTTTCATGAATAAGTTTAGCAGTTGAATAAGGAAAAAAATGTAAAAACTATGATGAACCTTAATCATGCCTAAATTATTTTCACTTCTCAAAATAAATTATTGTTTCCTTCATTGTAGAAACACTAAGTATTTTTAGGTAATGAAAATACATGACACTGTGCAGCATGCTAAGAATTTGTTGGACAAGTTAAGCTGATGTTCACACAAGCTATTATCAGCTGTAGCCTTTATTTACATAACCATAGAGAGTTATGGACCATTGCTGTGCATACCCATGACTGCCGGTCATCTAGTATGACAGTCCCAGTGACCAGTGTCAACTCTTGCACAGACAAGAGCTCACCCCTATGACTTAAAATGTGAGTTGCAGAATGCTATGGCCAAATCACTGAGGATGTCACACTACACAACCATCACTCAGTAAGATTTTGTAAATGAAAGCTATCTCTCTATTATAATAAAAAAATCTTGGGACGAGATGTGACTTTTTGAGAGACTTTTTGGAATGAAGTCCCGTGAGATGGAAACTTTTAACATGAGATTCTTTCAAGTCACGCCATACTTACTACCTTTGGAAGCAAGTCCCGCGAGACAGTGACTTTTGCCATTAGATTCTTTCAAGTCACGCCCTACTTACAAACATTTTCAAACAAGACCACAGTCATCTAACCTCTCAGTCGTGTGAATGCTTTTGTCAGACACACTTCCTGTGCTCTCTATTATCAGACAATAATTTTATACGTTCTAGATGACACGTCAACGACTAAGCAAAGAAGAAAGTGCAGGGACAACCATTCGAAAACATACGGTAATTTATTAGAGATAAAGAAACTAAATTCACTCAGTTATACGTTGCATTGTCCAAACACAGAATGAAAATTCAATCTTGAATAAAAGTTAATTTCAAATATTGTTTTTACTGAAATTTTAAAGTAAAAGTGAAAATAATGAATATGTAACAATTCCCATGAAAATAACAATTTCTTTAAACTGTATATCCGGTTAACCAAACCCTGGGGTGGGCAAGCCAAGAGAGCGGGGGTAGAGCCCCCTAGTGTTGAAATAAAGAAATCAATTAATTTCAAGGCTTAAATATATTTTAAAATGATTCCATTTTGTCAGCCTGAGGAATATTAATTTTAATGAGGAGGCATTTATCCACTTATCAATTTATCATTGTACATTTTTAATCCATATTAGGGTCACAGAGCACTGGCTTCTTGCCTGATATTGTCAGGCAAATGGCAGAATCAATCCTAGAGATGGTGTGTCTGTTGGATAATCGTTCTGTACAAGTCAATTAAAAGCACTGTGTGCATTGCATAAAACGAACTATCTGTAGTAAAAAGTATAATTTGGGATCATACCACTGTATTTATTACGTAGAAAATGGAGAAAAGAACAGGGAAAATATCTCTAGTTAAGACGGAAATACAATATGTTTTCACACACACACACAAACAAACATCAGATAAATTTACACCAATATAAGCAAATTATATTTCTGGATCAACCTAATAGAATACTGAATGCAGTATTCAATTGCAGTCAACAAAGTTGGTAAAGAATAAAAAAGGTTGTTCATGCAATCAACAAAATATCACTCTGCAAAACTACATGCACTACGGTACAATTCCCAGCAAGCAATCATCATTATTATTTGCCTTATATACCCAAGAATACAACACAGATTATCAAGTAATAAGAATGATCAAAAGATTGTTAAAAATTAAAGCAAATCACAAGGAAACGTCTAGACATTGGCAAAAGAATGGCATCAAGTCATCATAAAAATGAACTGCATGTGGAGTCGATTGACATTTAGAACTAATAGAGTGCAGCATAGTCAACCTCGGAGCTCACGTTAAAAGAATTAAATAAGAAGTGAGATAAAAAAGATTTCAGACGTGATTTGAATGGTACGTTCCACGTAGTCTAACAGATTGACTTTGGGAGCTTACTGCATTGAGTACAAGCAGCAAAGGTGACTGACTGCTCACTTAGTATTGTGCAGCAGCACTCTGGAACTGTGGAAAGCCAACATTTTTATATGGGAGAAGAAGTGATTGCAGCTATTCTGATTTTGTAAATGAGTAGATGACTTCTGGAGATGACTCTTAATTGCACTTGAACATGAAGGACTTAGTTTTGTGCTCAGTCAGAGTTAGGCTTTAATTTTGCTCCTCTGTAAACCTATAGAAAAATGAGTAATCCTGCTGAAATGTAAGTAGTTGTTTTACTTCAAATAAAATACAGACTTAAAGGCACACCTATTTTGAGCTTTGTAAATGACAGAATGAAGTCCTGAATGTGCAGGTGGTATGAAAGTCTAATCTCCTGTTAAGAATTACTTCATGGCTACGTGCAGCAGCAATAGCATTAAGTTGGCAGGATCACAAATTTAGTGAGAAGCAATTCAACTTCTGTTCCTGATCTGAAGGTGAGACATGCAGCAGAAAAATCTAATTAATTAGCGCTTAGGTATAAGACATTCATGCAGTTTTGTCATTGAGAAAGGCAGTGAAGTCTTTGTGCATCCAGGAGTGATTGCCATGTAGACCAGAGTTTCAAAAGCATATTATATTAAAGGTTAAGGACACACATCACAGACACTGGCAATCACCATTACAAGAAGTAGATCTTGCTGATCAGCAAATGCAGCGTGCAGATGGTTGATAGAAGGGACATTCAAAAGAGATCATTGAGAACAAGAGAACAAATAAAAACAATAATTCTAGCTTTACAAAGTTGTATTGTACAATAAGAAACGCTGCAAAGTAGCACATTCATCAACTAAGGATTTTGAAAATGTACATATTTCTGAACGTGGGTGTTTATTCAAAATCTTCATAGTCTGTTATGCAGTTAGAGCCAGCACAGACTGACATGGTCAAAGAACAAAGATAGATTCATGAATTCAGAATAATTAACAGTATATCAGCTGAAGGAACACTTACTGGATTTGTCAAAATGTTGTAAACAAATCTAACTTCAAGTCTGTCATGTGTACAATGAAATATTTAGAAGTGACCTCATAATATGACAGTAATACAATACCAACAAAAATGCAACAGCATACACAGGAATAAAAAAATACTGCATACTGTACAGTATATACCATATAACTATTTACAATATATGTACAAGAACAGGCATTGAAATTTGTTACTATGTAAATCTTTGTTGAAAATTTTGAATTTTGCTATTTTAAAAATTGTATTAAAAAACTATTAATATTAAAATTGTTAAATGTTATCTTACAAGTAGCACTACTAAAACAGTTGCAAATTTGCAATAACAATGTTAAACAACATTTGGGCTAACTCTGTATTACTAATAATGTATCAGATTCATATACTATCTGTGGTCTAGCTGTTTGCTAATTTTTTGGCTCTGTCTGTCTATCAACCTGTCTATCCATTTTATATTACCTTTTCCATCTAGATACCTTCTGTATCGAGGATGGACTTTTAGACTGTTGAGTAATTATTTTATGTATCTGCTTTCATATTGTAATGGACTATTTTAATGGCAGTTTTGTAGTGATAAGGCATGCACTAGAAAAAAATCAAAACTTTTCAGTAACTGTATAGTAAGAAGTATAATAACAAGTTGCTTGCTTGCTTTGCTTATTGTACAACAACAATTTATTTCTTGTATATCCCCAAATCACACAAGGAATATCGCAATTGCTTTAACAGGCCCTGTTTTTTGACAGACTTCCAACCTTGACTCCATAAGAAGACAAGAAACAATTTCCAAAAAAAACCCTTGTGGGGTTCCAGGTAGGTTGGGCGTGCAATGGGTGTCAAAAAATGGGGTATATACAATACAATACACAAAACAGAACACAAGTAATTGACTTAACAAATTTAGATTATAAATCTATCATTGCCACCTTAGGAAAACAATAACAATAGTACAAACTACAAGGCAAATGCAGGAATAGATTATACAGTACAACACACAACTGTCACATATGAGGAAACAGACTTGTTCAGAGTTTCTTAGACTTTGAACAACAATCCCCCATACTGGCCATTCCACAGCTGAATCAGTGTTGGGTCAGCAAATCTGATGAAAGAACCCTTCTACCCAATGATTCCAGTGCTCTTTTATCAGAGATGACTTACCATAGGCAGGCAAACAACAACTTGGCAGTAGAGCATTGGCACCAAGGGTCACATTAGAATACCGAAAAACAGGTATCCTTATATATAATTTGATACTATCTGTATGTATGGTGTTCGTGTCAATACCCCGTATGTATGGTGTTTGTGTCAATACCTCAACTCAATACAAGTTAGAACCATGCAATGTGACTCTGCCTCTGTAGTTAGAACATAACAAGGCAAACGCGGATACAGTATTACATGATTGGTTAAGAATTTTCGAATGCTTTAGTGACGCTGCTGGATGGCCGATTATAGTAAGTCGGTGTTGGTTCGGTGTTGGACTAATATCGTTGACTGACTTAAACCCTTCGACAGCTCCGGAACCGTAAGTAATTTAGAACGTATCGCCATTTGCTTGGTACGTCGAAATCTATCTTTGGGCAGTTCAGTTTTGGCATCCGGCCTTCTGACTATTGACAAACTGAGTAATGATGGCTGGGTATTAACAACGGTCATTGTTTAAATTTTAGCTGATCACAGAGCTAAAATGACCACGCCAACATAATTATTACTCCGACTCTGATTAGAGTCGTAAAATACGGTTTGTTTTGAAAATTTGTTTGCTGGAAAAAATCAAATGAGGTGCGCCGAAGAGCTGAGTTCACATCTCGCAGCCCCGTTTAAACAGGAAGCTCTTCATTACATCGGCCGAAAAGGTCTATTTTAAGTACAAATCAGTGCCATGATAACAAAATCATTTCAAGGACTTAAAAAAACAAATAATTCTTTGTAGAAAAAGTATGGATTTCACAAACGTAGAATTTGTAGTCCGATTTGATTGGGCTCCCAGTCGCTAATATAAACAGGTAAGAACCAATTAAAAAAGGAACTTCTGGTCATCTGAACAGTCACATTTAACCACATATTGAGGTCTGCAAAAGATGAAAGACACATTTTACACAAGCCCTGAGGCACATGTAGAACAGTGATTTGCAGAAGGTTTGTAAACACAGATTGTGCCCAGCCAGGATTAGTTCAATCACATGAGGCCTGCAAATGAATGGGGTGTTGGCTCCTACACTATGACACCCCAGTGGTCCAACGGGATACTGTAAGGAAGCACAAAGTCAGCATATAGGTCCAGCTAGTTGCTCTAGGTCTCTCTCTTTTCATCAATTCCATTGAGAGACCACCCTAGGTCAAAGACTGATCAGCTAAGAAGAGCAATGCAAGATTAAAAGAGTAGTCCTTTTAAAAGACCTTTTAGGTACATTGGGTGTCTAGACTTCTAGCAAGAAGAGTCGATACCCATCCAGGCTGTAATGTTATGAGTTGCCTTTGCTTTGCCTTTGCTTCTACTTTAGGGACATTAAGAGTGTTATTCGACATTGTTAAAATAAAAATTTGAACCCATTTCTTTGTTCGCTTTGAACTCTTTCTGATAATCTGGTTGGAGTCCAGAGAATAGAAAAGGGAGTAAGTATTTTAATCATAGACGTAATCAACTGAAGTTCATTCTGACAGTGACCACATTTGGAGCTGCATCTAAGCTAGTAAATGTGACTTAACAGAACAAGAGTCACAGGTTGGGGTTGACACAGAAAAGTCCTAAGGAGAGAACAGGGTCATCATTAAACCCTTCCATGATGAAACACCTTTCATCACAAGACACACAAAGGAAAATTGTCATATTCAGATGGAGCCAGTTTAGAGTTCAATTAACGTCTTTGGGATGTGAAAGGAAATATCCAGAGAAACCAGCACACACCTGGGAAAATGTGCAATCTCTACTTACACAGTGACAGGACTATGATTCAACCGTAATCTCATGGAGTTGATTCCTGGTAAGAAATGTGCTGCTCAAAAACAATGGTCCTTCTTTTTCTTGCATCTATAAATACAATGTCATTGTGAAAAACTAATTTCTGCATAATTGGAAGTACAGTAAATTGATCACAACTCAAAATATATGAAATGTTCTTTAAATCTTAGGAGTGATCTTTCAGTCCATAAAACAATCTTGTCAACAAAAGCAATTGATCATATTGATAACAATAAATAGCATATCTCATGATATTCCCAGGTTTGAAATTTTTGTAATTTAGATGATGGAGTTCAGTTTCAGCATTTCAAATTTAAGAGATATGATAATGACTGAAATCTCAGTTTGACTGTTTTCACTTCTATATTGTATATTAGGACATAAAACATTTGCCGGCTAATTCTTTATTTGGCAATAGCATCATGCCGCAGCTGTTTCAAGCAGCTGTACATATCTTTGTCCAACAAGTGAAAACTGTGTGGACGCTGCCAGAGTGATCAGCTGCTACAGTGATCAGCTGCTAGAGGGAAACAAACCTTTATAGCTATTATCAAGCAAATGTAAAAAATATTGAACTATTTTTACATTCTTCATCTAATGAAACATCAACACCAATAGATATACCATCAAGCATGCGCAATGTTTCAGCTAAGATTACTTAGTTAAAAAATATTTACAACACACTTAGAACATCAAGAAATTATACTTCTTAATCTTTCCCAATTTTGTTGCATTTGTGTGTGTAAGCCAAAATTACACCTATTGTGTTTCTTTGTAAATAGTTACAAAAGGAGGCCAGATGCATTGCTAAAAGTTATGATACACGGTATGTATAGGTAGGCCAGACCTCTCCTCCCTTCTGATTCTTCTGGATCTACTGTTATACAGTATCTAAAATTGAAGATGGGTTTCTCATCAAAGTCGAGAAGTGTTAGATTCTGAAAAAGGCTGAAATACTATATGTAGCTATTAATGCCACTTTTCCAGCAGCACCGGGAATTAGAACAAGGCTGACGGCCTGATTCTAGGTGGTTTCCATTATAATCAAGAATTATGGCAAGCCAAATTAACATTCAGGTATAGTGCATCCGGAAAGTATTCACAGCTCATCACTTTTTCCACATTTTGTTATGTTACAGCCTTATTCCAAAATGGATTAAATTCATTTTTTCCTCAGAATTCTACACACAACACCCCATAATGACAACGTGAAAAAAAGTTTACTTGAGGTTTTTGCAAGTTTATTAAAAATAAAAAAACTGAGAAATCACATGTACATAACTATTCACAGCCTTTGCTCAATACTTTGTTGATGCACCTTTGGCAGCAATTACAGCCTCAAGTCTTTTTGAATATGATGCCACAAGCTTAGCACACCTATTATTGGCCAGTTTCACCCATTCCTCTTTGCAGCACCTCTCAAGCTCCATCAGGTTGGATGGGAAGCGTCGATGCACAGCCATTTTAAGATCTCTCCAGAAATGTTCAATCGGATTCAAGTCTGGGCCACTCAAGGACATTCACTGAGTTGTCCTGAAGCCACTCCTTTGATATCTTGACTGTGTGCTTATGGTCGTTGTCCTGCTGAAAGATGAACCGTCGCCCCAGTCTGAGGTCAAGAGCGCTCTGGAGCAGGTTTTCATCCAGGATGTCTCTGTAAAATGCTGCAGTCATCATTCCCTTTATCCTGACTAGTCTCCCAGTTCCTGCCGCTGAAAAACATCCCCACAGCATGATGCTGCCACCACCATGCTTCACTGTAGGGATGGTATTGGCCTGGTGATGAGTGGTGCCTGGCTTCCTCCAAACGTGACACCTGGCATTCACACCAAAGAGTTCAATCTTTGTCTCATCAGACCAGAGAATTTTGTTTCTCATGGTCTGAGAGTCCTTCAGGTGCCTTTTGGCAAACTCCAAGCGGGCTGCCATGTGCCTTTTACTAAGGAGTGGTTTCCGTCTGGCCACTCTACCATACAGGATAGATTGGTGGATTGCTGCAGAGATGGTTGTCCTTCTGGAAGGTTCTCCTCTCTCCACAGAGGACCTTTGGAGCTCTGACAGAGTGACCATCGGGTTCTTGTTCATCTCCCTGACTAAGGCCCTTCTCCCCTGATCGCTCGGTTTAGATGGCCGGCCAGCTCTAGGAAGAGTCCTGGTGGTTTCGAACTTCTTCAACTTACGGATGATGGAGGTCACTGTGCTCATTGGGACCTTCAAAGCAGCAGACATTTTTCTGTAACCTTTCCCAGATTTGTGCCTCGAGACAATCCTGTCTCGGAGGTCTACAGACAATTCCTTTGACTTCATGCTTGGTTTGTGCTCTGACATGAACTGTCAACTGTGGGACCTTATATAGACAGGTGTGTGCCTTTCCAAATCATGTCCAATCAACTGAATTTACCACAGGTGGACTCCAATTAAGCTGCAGAAACATCTCAAGGATGATCAGGGGAAACAGGATGCACCTGAGCTCAATTTTGAGCTTCATGGCAAAGGCTGTGAATACTTATGTACATGTGCTTTCTCAATTTTTTTTTTTAATAAATTTGCAAAAACCTTAAGTAAACTTTTTTCGCGTTGCCATTATGGGGTGTTGTGTGTAGAATTCTGAGGAAAAAAATGAATTTAATCCATTTTGGAATAAGGCTGTAACATAACAAAATGTGGAAAAAGTGATACGCTGTGAATACTTTCCGGATGCAATGTATGTCTCGAAGTGCATTTCAAGATATAAAATAGACTGGAAGGCCCATTGAAAGAACATGAAATATAATTTTGAGATATCTAGAAATGAATTTCAGATATCTTAAAATACATGCAAGTTCAATTTGAGATCTCTCAAAATGTATTTGAGATATTTTGAATTGCATCCGAGATTTCTCAGACTGTATTGCAGACATCTTAAAATATAAATGAACAAAACTTTAGATATCTGACAATGAGTTTCATAAATATCAAAATGCAAACTGCATTTTAAGATATCTGAATTTCATCTTAAGATATCTTTAAATTGAAACTGGAGCTAAAGTCACTATGCCCCACACACTCACCTTGCAGATGGCGTCTTAACCCGCTTCTATTAGCAGACGAGAACTGTACTGAATTTATATCCAAACAAATCAGTTTCTTCCTAGAGACAAATACATCCTCAGAGGTTTCTGCAGGAATACTCTGGGAAACTCTAAAAGCCTTCTTAAGAGGACAGATTATTTCATATCTTTCCCACAGGAATAAATTAGAAACCAAGAAAGTATTAGAGCTAAAAAACGAAATTACTAGAATAGTTGAAGAACATGCCAGGCTTCCAAGCGAGTCTCTATATAGGAAAAGGCAGGTTCTGCATTCAGAACTCAACCTCTTGACAACTAAAGAAACCGAACAACTAATTTATAAATCCAGACATCATTACTATGAACATGGAGAGAAAGCTAATAAGCTTTTACCTCAACAAATCCACAAGCAAGAAGTTAGCAATGCAATCCCAGTAATTACCAACATGAACGGAAATGAAATCATTGAGGATAAAAATATAATGCACACATTTAGACACTACTATAAATCCTTATATTCGACTGAGTTTAAAGAAGACAACAAACAATCTAATGCATTTCTGGATACATTACAGATACCACAAATAGATACTTTTAGTGTGGATGAACTGGATAAACCTCTGACGCTATCAGAATTACTAGATGCTATAAAGTCACTTCAAGGCGGGAAAGCAGCAGGCTCTGATGGCTACCCTGCAGAATTTTATAAGAAATTCTCCACTCAGCTAGCTCCCCTTCTATTAGCAACATTTACAGAAGCTAGAGACAATCAAATTCTTCCTCAAACTTTTCGTCAAGCATTAATCACCATCTTTCCTAAACAAAACAAAGACTTATTACAATGTGCATCATACAGACCAATTTCACTTCTAAATAATGAGGTTAAGATACTCTCAAAAATCATAGCTAGAAGGATGGAGAAAGTGCTGCCTTCGGTAATATCACAATATCAAACTGGATTTATCAAGGGTTGACACTTATCTCCCAATCTTCGACACCTGTTTAATGTAATAAACTCACCAATAAAATCAAACACCCCAGAAATATTATTATCATTGGATGCAGAAAATGCATTTGACATGATTGAATGGAAACACCTTTTCACTACATTAGAGAAATTTGGGTTTGGCCCGAACATTTGTACATGGATCAAACTACTTTATACCAATCCAGAAGCTTCAGTTTTTATTAACAACATTTGTTCAGACTACTTTAAACTAGAACGTGGTACCAGACAAGGATGCCGCTTGTAATATCTCTGGTCTCAGAATTAATTTGAATAAAAGTGCACTCTTTCCAGTGAATTCTCAAACATATAAAAATAGATTGGACACCCCACCTTTTATCGTTGCAGATCAGTTTAAATACCTAGGAGTAAATATCACAAGTAAACACAAAGCTCTTTATCAACAAAATTTTGCCGTCTGTATGGAAAAAAGAAGTAAATATCACAAGTAGACACAAAGCTCTTTATCAACAAAATTTTGCCGTCTGTATGGAAAAAATTAAGCTAGACTTGCATAGATGGTCAACCCTTCATCTCACTCTAGCTAGAAGAATTAACGTTGTTAAGATGAATATTCTTCTTAAGCTTCTTTTTTTATTTCAAAACATTCCAATATATATCTATAAATCAATTTTAAGCAATTAGATTCAACAATAACCTCATTTATTTGGAACTCAAAACATCCACACATCCAAAGAGCAACCCTACAAAGACCTAAGGCAGAAGGTGGCATGGCTCTACCCAACTTTCAGTTTTATTACTGGGCAGCAAACATACAAGCTATAAAAACCTGGACACAAAGAGATGAACATACACAGGCTTGGCCCGCAATAGAAGTAAAATCCTGCAGTACTTCTTTATATTCCCTGCTTTGTGCCCCAATAAATGCAAGTTATCGGCAATATACTAACAACCCAATTGTGCTTCACTCACTCAGAATATGGAACCAATGTAGAAAGCATTTTAAGATGGAGAATCTTTTATCTGTGGCACCTCTACAAGAGAATCACTTCTTTCAACCATTACAAACATATGCAGTTTTCAATATCCGGAAAACATTTGGAATTAAATTGCTTAGAGATCTTTATATAGACAACATCTTTGCATCCTATGAACAATTACATTCCAAATTTAACTTTCCAGCCACACATTTCTTTCACTATCTTCAAATTAGGAACTCTGTTAAACAGAACCTGCTCGATTTTCCTCATTTTGCACCCTCCTCCATGCCGGAAAAAACATTGCTCAATTTCAAGGACTTAGACACCATCTCTGCAATATATAAAATTATCTTAAAGTCCCTCCCTTTCAAAGATCCAAGAGGACAATAGGGAAAAGATCTCTTAATCAATATATCAGAACAGAAGTGGAAGGTAGCAATGTAGAGAATTCACTCGAGCTCCATATGCACAAAGCATACAATTATTCAGCTCAAAATTATATATAGAGCACATCTGTCTCGCTTAAAACTGTTCAAAATGTTTCCAGGGCAAGATCCAACCTGTGAACGCTGCAATCAAGTCCCAACCTCACGGGGTCACATGTTTTGGGCCTGCACCAAATTAACATCATTTTGGACCAGAATTTTTAAGTGTCTTTCAGACAGCCTTGGTGTCACAATCCCTTCTAACCCATTAACAGCTGTGTTTGGTGTTCTTCCAGATGGGTTTAAAGTGGCGAAGGACAAACAAACTGTGATTGCATTCACTACACTTTTGGCACGCAGACTTATTTTGCTAAACTGGAACAATCCTACTCTCTCCTCTTTTAAGTCAGTGGGAAACCGATGTTTTATATTATTTGAAATTGGAAAAAATCAAATATTCAGTTAGAGGATCTGTACAGAATTTTTTCAAAACCTTGCAGGATCTAATCAATAATATTTTAGAATAAGCTCTTAAAACACAG
>JANRMT010062808.1:53364769-53386362 GCA_026402145.1 Polypterus bichir lapradei
ATAAAATTAAAATAAAAAAAATTGAAACTGGTTTGCCATAAAGGATTCCTAAATGGGTATTAGATGTACTTTGATACTTCTAATGAACATCATATGCCGATCAAGACCAAGACGATCAGATTTAAAAACATTACTTACCAACAAGCTGTGAGACACAGAAACTTAACGTCTTGACCCTATGAGTCATGCATAATAATCTGATGAATATGGTATGTCTAACTACTGAATATATTTTTCACATTGATTGTATAGTGAATGTTGATGATGACTGCTGTTGTCCTGATTGTATGTTTATACTAATGTTTTATTTATGCTTCATGAGATAAAATTCCATACTTATGCATAAAAGTAAACTATTGGACATTTTCATACTTACATAGCAGACAACCTATAAGGGGAATTACAATGTTACTACAGTATACTGTAATTTGTTGATTTTTTTAATCTTTTCTATTTTTTTCTCCACGGTATTGCTTCACACTATGCAGGACTCCCATTTCTGCTAGCTTCTTCGACATTTATCTACATGCTTCACTTCCTTAAAGTGTCAAGTCTCCACAATGCCTTGAACAGTGTTAATAAGTGCTTGCACTTTATCTGCACTCCTGCACTGTTTTGAATCCGTTTAACAAAACAAATCAAATCAAATCCAATTAACTAAGGGGATTGTTTAAAAGCAGCCCACAGAATGTTAATACCTAAGAGTATAACCTTTTCATCTACATGATGACATCAACTACATCTAGTCAAGGATGTAATGTCACCACGGCCTGGTTCAGGTGCTTCCAGGTTTCACATATTCAGTAGCAACCTGTTAGGACTGGGCCTAGAACCTGCCCCCAAGTCCCTCCTTTCACATACAGCTCTCCCCTTGTCATGCCAATCTTCATCTGTTGCTTGGCAACATTTCTTACCTCACAAATCTTTATTTGTTGCTTGGCAACATTAATTATTCAAAAGTCATTTGTGAGGAAGGACAAGGGAAACAACAAGGTAAGCCTGATTTGGTGGCTTCACTCTAATACAGTGCTCTTTGATTTTGTGAGACTTGCAGTATGTCTACTTGTCTAGTGTCTAAGGATCATTTTTTGACTGACTGATCTTTTTGCCTACTGTGTTTGCCAAGGGTTCTCGACTGTTCTCTTTGCCACCTTGTATTCTTTAAGCTTTCACTTAACTTTTTAATTACATATCTAAATAATTACATATGTAAATAAATATTTGCAATTTTTACCAACTTCATGGCTCAGCAATGAACAAGAAACGACCTCTGAATGCTCAGTGGGGTAGTGTGTGCTTAACAGAACAAACCTTGCCAAGAAAAGTTAAGGTTGATTCCAGGATTTTTTGGAAGAAACATAATGGAAACAACATAAAAACTAAGTTTGGCCTGGTTCCACCTGGTTTCTGGTGCTAGTTGAAAAGTGGCAGAAATCTGCTGATGCCTTGGTATAGGCATGGGAGATATCAAATGACAGCCTAATATTTCCACTGCATGTTGGGTTGAGGATGTCTTCATTTGTCAATTGTTTTCCTTAGCTCTCAGTACAGCAACACTTGCTAAAGGGGGAAGTGATATTCATATCCCAACATATTTGACATAGTGAAGCAAGCTACTGGAGGAAAAAAAAAAACCTTTTCAAGAAGCTCTTGATAGTTCATGATAGAATCAACCACAGAAAAGATAGCATGTCCTCTGCTACCATACAACATAAGTATTGTACATAATGCTCACCAGTCTACTATAAGCAGATATAGCCAAGACTTTTGAAAGTAGCTGCTATAGTGCTGACTGACCATTTATAATCTGAAAACAAGTAGGAAGGACTCACATTTATGGAATCTCTAATCCCAGCAAGGTGTTCCTTTAACTAACCACACTAGTTGTGGGATAACTGCAGGTGATAATCTGGAGAGAGAGAGAGGTTAGGTTAGGAGCCTGCACTGATACAGCGCATTGCCACACCCACCACATAACAAACCAACTCAGGATCCAGATTAGGACCCGAGTGAAGCCATGCAATGGGTGACACCTCAGCACCACACTAGTTCAGATGGAGTGGAACAGTGTGAGGTTTTTATGGTGGCTGAAGTGCCAATTCTGCTATCAACCCCCAAGTTTTTCCCTGGAGGTTGGATAGTCTACAAACATGGCTGGATGCAGATTAACGTCATACCCAGGACAGAACACCAAGGCACTTTATAAATAAAAGGTATTATTATTATTAATACTTTGGATAGCTGCAATATCCACCAAGACTATTACAAGAAATGAGAGAAAGAGCACTGTGCAGTAAACTACAGGAGGTTTAGTACTAGTGCAGAAACAGGCTGCAGGCAACACACTTGCCACAAAATGGGCAGCATAATGACTCACTTTAAGAAATAACATTATTGTCCAGTTTCTCTCTTATTTTCAAGTACTATCTTTTTATGACTCTTCAGAGGGAAATTTAGCTGCTTTTTTGTAAAGCTTTTAAATGGTCTTATATCATCTGACAAGTTCGTCAGGCAAAGAATCCATTAGGACTTTGCAAAATGAAAAACACCTTTCCTTATGTATGATGTAAAGAATGAGAGAGAAATATGTTGAACAAATGATGACAAAAGAAGGGAAGCAATCAGGACTACATCACACAAGGAGTCAATAAAGACATGCTCATGTTTCGCATTACCTGATAGCTGTCTGAGAGCCAGGAAGAGAAACTGAAGTGGTGTTCAGTTGAAGTGGTGAGTAAGATTAAAGTCCAAATTAGTTAAATGTATGTTGGAGATATCTATATTAATACAGATGGAACTTTGTGATTTGTGAGTAAGTGTAAAATTTAATGTATAAAGTATGTTACAGGCTTATAGGATAATTATAGGGTCATTGTAGGTATATAGGGTCATTAAGGTCACATATTAAGAGTACAGTACAGTGAAATTCTTACTTGCATGCTTATCAGCATGCAATACATCGCCACCCTCCGATATCATGATTAGTGAGCATAATTACCTTACTTCCAAACTTCTGAACACAGTTGTCATAACCTAGCAGCATAACAAAAGCAGACAATGTTTTGTTAAGAAAAATGTAGTTGTCACAATGTGACCTCAATCCGATTCTGACATTTCGAACATTTCTCTGATGTGTTTCAAATGAACAAGGACACAACATACCACTCTCCCACTTAGTCTGATTAAAGGTTGCAGAGACCAAAAATCTGTCCTGGCAGTACTGGGCACAAGATAGCTCTTAAATCTATTCAGTAGAGAAAAATTCATACCCACATCTTCTTTACCTGAAAAATCTCAGAGTGCAGTTTGCAACTCACCATTATAAGGGCAATTAGTTCAGCAGATTTTGGGAAAGTGAGCCTCATAAAGTATGTTATCAAAAATTGAAAACAATTTTCACCATTGCTTCTGTTGGTTATATGATCCAGATACAGTTACAATACATTTCAGTGACACCCTTTAGAACTTGATCGAAGACCTTTTGTTACACTACTTGATCATATACCATTCTGTTATACTGAATTCATTATAGTTGGTAGATAATTCTTCCACCTCTGTTAGCAGAGAAGCTTAAAGAAGGTTTTCTTTGAAATATGTTGTGACAGATTAGGGGCTCTCTCACTCCCTTGAACTCTCAGACTATACGTCAGACACCAGATAAAAGTCCAAATAATTGATTTATTATAATAATAATGTGCACAAAGCACCCTCCACTCCACAATACTCAATAAACAATACTATTCTCTATAATCAAATCACAATCCTCCACTCCCAGACGCTTAGCCACCCTGCCTCCCAACTCAGCTCGTCCATCTGGGATTTCCCAGAGTCCTTTATAGTCCTTGACCCGGAAGTGTTTGTCCCTCAGTCCATGTGACTTTCTATCACTTCCTGGTAAAAACTCCTTTTCTTCATCCCGGAAGCACGTCATTTCTTCTGTCCATGTGACTGGGATGTACTTCCGGGGTGTAGGGAAAATAGTCTCTGGGCCTCCCTGCAGCGACTCCTGGTGGCCCCCATAGCATCCAGCAGGGCTGTGCATTAAAAGTCCACTGTCCATAATTCCCTGCTGGCATTCGGAGCACCTCTATGCTGCAAGGAGGGCTCCATCTGACGGCCTGGGGGTATTGGCTGGGATGAATGGCCGGCCATATCTCACAATGTACACAACCTGTCCATTATGTGAAAGTACTCAAAGTGCATTGACAGCGTATGCTGATCTGCAGCTAGTAAAAGATCTGAAATTAAAACAGATTTGCATAGCACTAGCTCTGTTAACCATGTCCAATTATACCTTGCCCAACCAAAACCATTCCACTATTTAAAGGATATCTGGATCCATGCCTCAAATCTACGGTGGAATGAGTAAAGCACTGGACAAACTTTGGAGAATTTTACTTGTGTATTTTTCCTAACTCAAACATTCCTACATTTCAACATGCTAGATCCTTACTAGAATATACAGCATGTGCTGGGTAAGACAAAACCTGAAGTAAGCGTTTTCCATGTGGTGAGTCGATTTCTCTGTATAGATGGATCTATTTCTGTGCAATATCATTTTGCAACCCACACAACAGCATGGCACTGATTACCCATGAAGATCCCTTGCAAAACTGATAATGCATCCCACATTCTAAAGGAACTCTGCAACACTATAATTTTTTCACAGAAACAGATTTGGTTAAAACAATGATTGTGTATATTATAACCTATAGGTTGTAACAGGTTAGCCAATGTTTGAATTGGCACTTAAACCCAAAACCAATAGTCTAGACCAGGGGTAGCCAGTTTCAATCCTGGAGAGCCACAGTGGCTGCATGTTTTCATTCTAATCATTTTCTTAATTAGTGACTAGTTTTTGCTATGAATTACCTTCATTGAATTTATTTGCTGTTTGAGACTCAGAGCCTTTAAATCATGGCTGAGTAATGTCGGTCCTGGAGAGCCACTGTGGCTTCAGGTTTTTGTTCCAACCCAGTTGCTCCGTGAGAAATCATTCATTGCTGATGAAGTACTTATTGCTCAAGTGTCATTTTTCTGGTTCATTTTAGTTGTCTTGCTTGTTGAGATTTCAATTTCTTAATTGCTTATTTTAGTCTTTAACAGCTGATTAATGGTTTTAACTGCTCCTTATTAGCAATAACATGACAGAGGAAACAGCAGTTCTACATCTAGCTTCTCCCCGTTTCTACCTGTGTGTATTCATCATTCACTACTTGGTTTAACTCTTTCATGAAAGATGTCAACTTTTGTTGAAATTCAGGGGTAGAAGACATTACTCAGCTGTAAACCTCAAGAAAACTCACAATTACATTTTAGCTAAACTCTCTTTGCTAGAAGCAAAGTTAGCTTCATTTATTTCACCTGGATTCCCTGTGTGTGCATGAGCAGTGAAGAGCTAAAAACCTCTAAGATTGCATCAACATCTCACAAGAGCCCAAAGCACAAAGCAAAATACGCCATGGACGACATTTTGTGTATTATCGCTGAATTGCACTTTGAGCTACTTTTTGTACGAAAATGTGCTATATAAATAAATGTTGTTGTTGTTGTTGAATTGTGCTATAACTTGCCGGACTCTGATTTTGATGCAAGTGATCTGGAGATGGAGATCGAAAATGAAAGTGAGGTACCAGCATCATCTGATCGGTCCCCAGCATATCGTGGTGCTGAACACGTTCGTATAGCTGATGCGCCTACAGCAATGTTTGCCTGGGAGGACCACCACATACGATGACAAAAGGTAAAAAACAGATTGTGTTGCACTGCGACTGCCACAGGCACTCATCTGCTGTGCAAAGACAGCCAGGCAGCAGGCCTGCTGCACATTCCTGCTGGCTATTGAACCACTCCAATGCAGCTGCTGCCACCAGATGTGCCAAGCAGGTGCCGACAGCAGCCGCAGCATGCAGGAACAGATGTTTTATGTTGATTTATGTGTGAACCCATTGCTATGTGTGCTTTTCATAAAACTGAATTTTTTGGAAAAAATATTCAGCCCTCAAAGAGTTAATTAAGTACTCATAAGAAAACTGAAGAGAAAGTGAAGAACTGAAAATTACTCATCTGTTTTAGGCTTCAAATCATTGGATGATGCATGTGTCATTAGAAAGGAAAAAAACTGTCATTTAAGAATGAACTGACATGGTGGAGTTAATTAAAACACTAACAAGACATGAAATTAAATAAGATCTGTTAATGGTGAGGATTGGCTTCTAATTAACCAACTGGATTGGGACAAAAACCTGCAGACACTGCAGCTCTCCAGAATCGGAGTTGGCCACACTTGGTATAGACCCTTAGCACTGCAGAGGCATGTGTGTATGTGGAAAACCAGAAGAATCCTAACATAACTTCAGTAAAAGGCTAGAAAACAAACAGGCAGATTGAATTAGTACATACACAATCAGGAAAGATGTGAGAGAAACACCAGTATTATAAGACAGCATTTGGAATAATAAAACATTGGATATTAAACAAGCACACTTTTTTAGGACTTGCTAAATTACATATGAGTCATGGAAGATTTGAATTTTATATTGCCAAATGTCATTCTTTTATGTTGAGTCAGGACAAAAAATTATCTTGGAATAGATGCATTGGTGGTTTATTCATTGATAAACAGTAATGTCACCCAAGGCGTGCAACTACTAGGAACTACCATGATATAAGAAATCCAGCGCCAAACACGATGTTAAAAGTTATACAGGTCAGGTCAGGTCAGGATAGGGAGCATGGACTGGTACAACGCGTTGCTGCACCTACCACATGACAAAACAGCTGATGATCCTGGTTGGCAGATACACGGTCCAGTCCCACCCTCTGGAAACAGCCATTTACTTGCTGCAGCCAGGTGTATCATGGATGTCCCCTTGGCCTATTCCAACTGCTTGGGTCCTCAACAATGAGGATCCTGTGAGCCGGATCACCTTTGGGGAATGTCCTGTAACTGACACTCCCTCACAATGTAGGTAATTTGGGATTCCGTGAGCAACTGCTCATTCGACACAAAGTCAAACCAGTGGTACCCAAGGATTCTCCAAAGAGACACAGTACCGCAGGAGTCCAGTCTTTATCTCAGGTCACTGGAGAGCATCCATGTCTGGCAACCGTATAGCAAGACAGAAAGTACCAGGACTCTAAAGACTTGGACCTTAGTCTTTTTGCATAGATATTGGGAGCGCCACAAACCCTGTTTCAGCGATCTCATGAACCCCCATGCTCTCCCAATCTGTCTACTGACTTCATAGGAAGAGCCACCTGAGACATGAATATCACTGCAGAGGTTCTAGAACTTCATCATTATTTGCAAGTTTTTCTTCATATTTGAGAACCTGGCAGTAGTAGTATACTAAGTTTGTTAAGACAGTTGAAGCATCCTGATGAAGAATAATTCCATCTGAAAAGGAATTCAAAAGCAGACCTTAACCTATAGCATTTAAAATTCTTCTAACCAAAGATGCTTTATCAAGAACAGGCAATCAATTGATCCTCTCATTTTGGCACATGCTATGAGGAATACGTTTAGCACAGTTAGAGCAGACAGAGACGCAAATACCTGTGGGAAGCGGAAAGGAGGAGGACTCGCTCTCTATGTGAATACAAGGTGGTGCAACTCTGGGCAAGTAAACATCAAAATCTTCATTTGCTGCAGGGACATTGAACTGTTGGCTCATAAGTCTGCGTCCCTATTACTTGCACAAAGAGTTTGGACACGTCATTGTTGTTACTGTTTACATCCCTCCTCAGGCAGACATGGAGATAGCAGGTGACATCACCCATTCTGCTGTTGCTAAACTACAAACGCAGCACCCCAAGGCACTTGTGCTAATCGCTGGAGACTTTAACCATATGACACTGGACAAAACATTACCTCCCTTCTCCCAGTATGTGGATTGTAACACCCGGGGAAATAGGACTATTGACCTATTGTATGCAAACGTTAAAGATGCATACAGCACCACCCCTCTGCCTGCGCATGATAAAGCAGATCATAACCTGGTTCTGCTTCAGCCTCACAACAAACCAAGAGTGAGGGAGCTACCTACAACCACACGCTCATTCAGGAAGTGGTCCCCTGAGGCAGAGCAGGCTCTGAGAGACTGCTTTGGAACTATGGACTGGGATATCCTGCAGGGGTCACATAGTGAGAACATTGAGGAGGTTGTTGACTGCACTACTGACTACATCAACTTCTGTATGGACATTGTAGTTCCAGTAAGAACAGTACGCTGCTATGCTAACAACAAGCCATGGATTACAACTGACATCAAGGGCCTTTTGAACCAGAAGAAAAGGGCTTTTAAAGGTGGTGATCAGCATGAGCTCAAGCGTGTGCAGAAGGAATTCAGAGTCCAGCTCAGGGCGGCGAAGGAGCAGTACAGGAGAAAGCTGGAGCAGAAGTTGCAGAACAACAGCATGAAGGAAATGTGGGATGGGATGAAGATCATCACTGGCTGCAGCTCGAAGAGGGGTGCCACCATCTCGAGAGACGTGGAAAGAGCAAACCAGATGAACAGCTTCTTTAACAGGTTTGACCACCCTAACCCACTCTAACCTCGGAGTACTGCACCCTCCACCCATCCTTCTGCTGATACTAGCATAGGAGAGAGTTTCCCCCCACCCACAATTACAGCAGCCAAGGTAAGCAGAGAGCTGAGGAGACTTCATGCCAGCAAAGCAGTGGGTCCAGATGGAGTATCGCCACAACTGCTGAAGGCCTGTGTGTTGGAGCTGGGGAGTCCTCTACAGTGCATCTTCAACCTGAGCCTGGAACAGGGGAGAGTCCTGAGGCTTTGGAAAACATCTTGCATCACCCCAGTCCCAAAGGTATCACGTCCTAGTGAGCTGAATGACTTCCGGCCTGTCGCTCTGACGTTACATGTGATGAAGACCATGAAGCGGCTGCTGCTTCACCACCTGTGGCCACAGGTCCGCCACGCCCTCGACCCTTTGCAGTTCGCATACCAGGAGAAGGGGGGAGCGGAGGATGCATTCATCTATATGACACACCGATCCCTCTCCCACTTGGACAGAGGCAGTGGTGAAGTAAGAATTATGTTTCTGGATTTCTCTAGCGCCTTCAACACCATCCAACCTCTGCTCCTTAGGGACAAACTGACAGAGATGAGAGTAGATTCATACCTGGTGGCATGGATTGTGGACTGTCTTACAGACATACCTCAGTATGTGCGTCTCGGGAACTGCAGGTCTGACATTGTGGTCAGCAACACAAGATCGCCGCAGGGGACTGTACTCTCTCTGGTCCTGTTCAGCCTATATACATCGGACTTCCAATACAACTCGGAGTCCTGCCACGTGCAAAGGTTCGCTGATGACACTGCTATCATGGGCTGCATCAGGAGTGGGCAGGAGGAGGAGTATAGGAACCTAATCAAGGACTTTGTTAAATGATGCGACTCAAACCACCTACACCTGAACACCAGCAAAACCAAGGAGCTGGTAGTGGATTTTAGGAGGACCAGGCCCCTCATGGACCCTGTGATCATCAGAGGTAAACTGTGTGTAGAGGGAGCAGACCTGTAAGTACCTGGGAGTGCAGCTGGATGATAAATTGGACTGGGCTGCCAATACTGATGCTCTGTGCAAGAGAGGACTGAGCCGACTATACTTCCTTAGAAGGCTAGCATCTTTGAACACGTGCAATAAGATGCTGCAGATGTTCTATCAGATGGTTGTGGCGCGTGCCCTCTTCAACGCAGTGGTGTGCTGGGGAGACAGCATAAAGAACAGGGACGCCTTACGCCTGGACAAACTGGTGAGGAAGGCAGGCTCTATTGTAGGCATGGAGCCGGACAGTTTGACATCCGTGGCAGAGCGACGGGCACTGAGCAGGCTCCTGTTAATCATGGAGAATCCACTGCATCCACTAAACAGTATCATCTCTAGACAGAGGAGCAGCTTCAGCGACAGACTGCTGTCACTGTCCTGCTCCACTGACAGACTGAGGAGATCGTTCCTCCCCTACACTATGCGACTCTTCAATTCCTTTCGGGGAGGTAAACGTTAACATTATACAAAGTTATTGTCTGTTATACCTGCATTTTTATCACTCTTTAATTTAATATTTTTTTAACAGTATGCTGCTGCTAGAGTATGTGAATTTTCCCTTGGGATTAATAAAGTATCTATCTATCTATCTATCTATCTAAAATTAATGCATTGAGAACTACAGTAATAATATGCATTATGAAGGGAGACTCTACTAATTAATTCCCATTGGTGTTCTGCAAGTTTAGCATATCCCCATGTCTGTTTCAGATGTTTGGACATGCACCAATGGTACCATCATTTCAAGTCATGAAATAAGTGTGCCTTTAATTAAACCACACTCTTTTAGAATATTCCTAGTTACTTCTTCAAAGAAATGTAATGACATTTAACTTAAATTCTGAAATGCACATTATCTTATTTTGTTGCATTTGTTTTGTGCTTTTATAAATGAGATAACATTTTTTTGACATTAATTTGACCTAGATATGTGTGTTTTTCTGATCTCAAAGTTTCGGGTGGGGAGCAGTGCTGTAGTCAAGAGAACCACTACTGGGTCCAGGACCACAACTAGTTGAGATCACATCAATATCCAATCTAAATGGACCCAAGACCAACTCCAAAACTAAATGATAGTAAGACAGTGTTAAGATCAATACGGATACAAACTGAGTCGTTTTATAGCCCAGATTTGCATTAACACCTTGTCACCTGGCACTACACTGAGCACATTAAAAAACAATATGTAACCATCACCCTCATGAAGGGTGTTGGGCTTCATAGAAGTAAAAGTTACAGTAAATTGGGAAACTTCACATTTTCATAGATTACTCAGAATCAGATATAGTTATATTGTACCGCACAGATCTACGCACATCATCTTTTTAATATGTTGTACCAGTAAGTTATACAATGGTAAGTAGAAAAAAATATGTTGCCAAGATAAAACTGTGCAAAATATCTCACCCATGAGGTTACAGAGATAAAACTGTGTAAAACACCCCCACCATGTTAGCATATTAGGCAATACATTATTCACTTAAAATGCTCAAACTGCATAAGCTCAACTAAAAAATTTAGCTTTTCAAAGAGTTTCTTACCAGCTCTATAATCTTGTTTGAAAAAATTATATTACAACTATCTAATAAGGTTATGAAATTTTCCTTTTTGGATAATGTGGATGTGGACATCTCTGCCCTAAAATGCCAAAACCTCCCTGTGTACTTTAGATGACCACTAATAGAAATAAGAGGGAGGACATGACCTATTCAGAATTCTGTGTACTTTTTGGTCATTTGATTTTAATTTTCAAAATTAAAACTTAAAACAGAAATATAGGTCATGTATCTTTTTTTTAGTCTGAATTAGAAAGCAGATTATGAATATACATTACAGCTCAGGTACACATATCTGACAATTATGCAAAACGTATATATATAAATATTTGCAGCTGGAGATCCACAAAGGGAGAAAATGAATCACGTATCATAAAGTAGTTTTTATTCCTGAGCTTTCAACCCCTACCAGGGGTCTTCATCAGAGGATAATGCTTAGACTTACAAGAATCAAAGGCAATATATAGCAATGTGCTTCACGGATTGCCGAAGTTTCCCATCGTCTAAGACATTGGAGGGCTTCATGCCCGAAGGTTGTACGAATGGAAGACTCAGGAATAAAAACTACTTTATGATATGTGATTCATTTTCTCCCTTTGTGGATCTCCAGCTGCAAATATGCAAACCGTATCACAGACCTTCTCTTCCATTCGTACAACCTTCGGGCATGAAGCCCTCCAATGTCTTAGACGATGGGAAACTTCGGCAATCCGTGAAGCACATTGCTATATATTGCCTTTGATTCTTGTAAGTCTAAGCATTATCCTCTGATGAAGACCCCGGGTAGGGGTTGAAAGCTCAGGAATAAAAACTACTTTATGATACGTGATTCATTTTCTCCCTTTGTGGATCTCCAGCTGCAAATATGCAAACCATATCACAGACCTTCTCTTCCATATATAAATATATATATAAATATATATATATATACTGTGGCAGATGGCTGTGGACTCCCCCCGGGCCACGACAGGGCAGCCACCTTGGTTCACATGGGGGCCAGAGAATCAGAGGTTAGAAGCTCAACCCTATTGGGGCCTGTGGCTACTGCCAGGGGTTGCCCGGAGAATATAAGAGCCTTGGATTGCTCATGCGGCACTTCTGCTACACCAAGAAGTGCTGCCGGAAGAGCGTCTTGAAGCACCTGGGGCACATCAGGGGCAGTATAAAAGAGGCCGCCTCACTCCACTCAGGGGGCTGGAGTCGGGTGGAAGAAGATGGAGCTTGCGAGGAAAGGAGGCGGCAGAAGACAAAAGAAGTTAAAAGGACTGAGTACAGTATTGTGCCGATTTATGCATAGTGTTGTATAAATAAGGAAGAGTATAATAAATGTGTGTGTTTGTGGACATCGTGTGTCCTTGGTGTCTGTCTGGAACCGGGCTGATTCTTTACAATATTTACCATCAGCCTATTAAGCAAATATAAGAAAATATTCAAATACACCATTTGAAACCAGGTATATTTCACATTATTACAGTGAACTCTTACTATTTCTCCTGGCTTTCTTAAGTAAACATTTCAATTGTAGGGCAACAACAAATAAAGGAAATATTTTTTTTAGAAAGTTCATACTTTTAACTTACTGAGAATGTATTAATAAAAAAAAAAAAAAAAAAAAAAAGCACAGAGCTAATGTACAATGCTCATGACACATCAGTTATGATGCCTCAAAAACAAAAAGCACTTATGAAAACAAATAACAAAAGTAACACTGGCTTGTCTTGTTCAGCCTTTAAATTTAGTTGAATTCTTGAACTTTTTTTGTCTTCCCTCTATTTATCTTATTTAATAAGAAAAACAAGCTGTTGCTTGTCCTACCAGTGTTATAAAGCATTGCAAGAATGTAATCAGTGCAACTCTCAAACGCATGCTTAGCTGACCATTTGTGAGTGTTTAACATGATATATTTTTGATGATATTTACTGTTCAGAATGTTGATTAATATGAGGATCAAAACTTAGTCAAGATGTGTTTTCCCATTTTGGCAAGACCAGAAAAAACACTATGTGGCACTGTCTGCATCCAAAACTGGGGTGGATCACAAACTCCAACCTGGTCTCTTAATGCAACATTGGCTTGCAGATCAATCAGCTCCATTTGGAGAGCTACAGCATGTAGCCATTTGAAGATCTCCTCCTAAGCACCTTAGAAAATTCCATAGCACCTTTGATAAGGAATGGGTTTTGAATAAACAGGAGGAGATGTTGTGCAAGAGTGAAGCTTTTGAAATGATGCTATAAATTTTCAATCATGTTCTGTATGAAATCAAAATAAGAGTGTGGCTCTCTCTGTCTGAAATTGTTTTTTTTCACTGTTGGGACGTATGCACAGTCTCAGTGAAATACCCTTGGAAATTGAAAACTTCCTGTGGAAGTAGCTGTTATCTTCTTTCTCTATAGACTTAAACATGCAGACTTTTTTATTTTGATATACTTTATTAATTCCTGAAGGGAAATTGTCTTTTATTATGACCTTTGGGGATCACAGTGTAGGGTCAGAGATGTGATATTATATTCTATTAAAAATACAGTAATATTAATTTTCTTCTCAGTTTGCAAAACAAAATGTTCAAATTATGTTACTTTTCGGCTAAAAAATCTTTTTTTTTTCTTCTTGACTTGCCTAAAAAGCACACTACATTCTGTCTTTGCTCAGCTATCTCACTTTATTGCACAGCAGTAAGTCATCTACATTAGCATTCTTAAATTCTTTCAGGAATTCCCTCAGCAAGCAGTGCTGATTAGATGACGACACATTGAGAAAGTTGATAAGAATCATTACTGTGTTCATAACTTTAGCATGCTATTCTGCCACACAAGAGACCAGGACAGATTGATGTATGACACAGTGGTAAGCGATAAGGTCAGAGTGGTCCTTTTCATTCTGTGAAATATTGTAGCTGCATTCTGCTGTTGTAGCATGGTGGGGGTTTCATGTATGGTAATTGAGACCTCTGACTTTAGTTCTACTCCTCTCTGTCTCGGCATCTCATTTAGGGCAATGGATATGGGTCACTCACAAACGTTCACTTCTAAATTCCTTTTTTACTTCCATATAGATTGACATTTGGTGTTGGGGTCAAAAATTCTCTATTGAGTTGAGTTCAGGTTTTGATTGTATGATGTTCAAAATGTCGAGGACAGTTGATTTTAGCATGGTGTCTGTGGAAACCTATGTATAACAGCAACTTTAAAATCATTGACCTCTTTCAA
The DNA here is from genome assembly GCA_026402145.1 of Polypterus bichir lapradei. Taxonomy (NCBI): domain Eukaryota; kingdom Metazoa; phylum Chordata; class Cladistia; order Polypteriformes; family Polypteridae; genus Polypterus; species Polypterus bichir. Next base: position 53,379,105 of record JANRMT010062808.1, read on the forward strand.
AGAAGTTGCATTGTGTTTGTCTTGTTACAGATTCTAGACCTATTGTTTTTAGTTCAGTACTTATCTCCATATACTTCAAAAATGGCTTGACCTATGGACAATGATAACTGCCATAGAAATTGAGTAATTTCACCAGGATTTTTGCAGTCTGTACCATTTAGGTATAAGACCAGGCATACTGATTTGCAAAAATTTTGCACAAGCAGTTTTTGACATACTTAATTTATGACATACTCAATTTACATGCACGCATACACACTTACACACTCAAAGAAATTTATAAGTGAAGGTGGTTTGTTGGGTGGTGGTGATCAGCGCTTGCTCCCCTATAGCTGCCAGCTTGTTTGCCCTACCAGAGCACATGCTGGATGGTGAAGAAAAAGAAACAAAATAACACACACACACACACACAGCCATAGATCTGTAAATGTTGATGTGATCAAAGGCATTAAGCCACCCCTGTACAAATCTATCTATCTATGCAGCTTGTTTACTTCATTTGACCAAATCTGTTTAGTTTCAAATTAAATATCTAAATTGTTCACTTCGGTCAATTTCTTGTTCATTTCACTCTGCATTTATTGGTGTACATAATAAATATAAATTCATGTAGCTGATTGCATATTATTGTATCATATAAGCTATTGTACTGTATTGTAAAATCTTCTGTTGAGTGATTTCCTGCAGTATCTCTAAACTGACATTTACAAATACTGTATGGATCATTACATACCAATTTTTTTTCTGGGTGGATCTCACATACTATATATCAGAAGCTGGACACTATCAGTTATATGAATTGACTCATCTCTGAATGGCTTCATCAAGTTGTGATTGCACACCATCTGTGAATATTTCGGTCCTTCTCATTGCTCTTTAAGCTGACAGTGCGATCAGTATGATTTTTTTATTTTTTTGAATTTGTCTTTTGGTTTATCATCTAGTAACGTCTCAGCAGCTGCAATAAATAACTTAGATGTAGTATTATAAAGAATGGATCATCCACATTTCTGTTTTTAAAACTGGAACACCGATTTCTGTACCAATTCAACTTCTCCAAATGTAGTTACATCACACTATACAATTACAGAAAACCAAAATTACAGAACTAATCAAAACCTCAGATATCATTAATATAGTATGATGGTAGAGATCATTGTCAAATGGAATTAAAGTGAATTTTAATAATGGGGTACAGACTACAAAGCACAGCAGTACTGTGTGTTTAGTAAGTGAATAATCCAAAGGATAAATGATTAAATCACCCCCAGTGTTATATTTATGAATAACGGGCACACAATTGTCCTTCTACTAATATTAGAAAAAGTTGATGCATTTGTATTCATATACTGTGGTTGTAGAAAAATATGATTGTACATAACAACCGCTAACCTATTTTGTGCCATTAAAGTTGGCAAAGTAGGATGCCGAACCTACTATAAAACAACAGAATGAGAACTTGGTATTCTGCATATTATTACTTCAAATCTATTTATTCTTATTAAGCTCATTTCAAATTATAAGATCAAAATGCTATTACAAATATATAACTAAATATATAAATCTATATATAAATATTTAACAGAAAATCATAGGCAACAAAACCACAAAACATGACGATGAAACATTAACAGGAAAACATTACAAATCAATAAGAAATATACAAAAACAGCTTTTAAAATTTTGAATACATTGAAACAATCACACATTCTGCACAGTAATTAACACAGTGAACCCATTCCCTTCACGTTTTTCACATTTACATTTTGGTTTTTGAAGTGATTACAGTCAATATGTATATAAATATTGCTGCCAGTGTTTTCTTGCTGCAAATAAGTGAGCTGAATGCTACTGGTAATTAAATGATCGATTAATTTGATTAAACAATTAAACTGAATTATTGCTAAGCACTTAACTTGAAATAGAAGCTCGATTAGATCAGCCCATATGTTGTAGGCCAAACTATAAGCAGAAACATAAATCAGAAAAAATGCTTGGTTCCAACAACACTAAGTTCTTCTGCTTCTTTTTTTGTGAACACATTTTTAATAAATGTTAACAAGAATCACCATTCACGAACTGAATGGTACAGTGGTAGTGTAGCTGCCTTTCAATAAGGAGACCAGGGTTCACATCCCAGATACTCCCTGTATGGAGTTTGCCTGTTCACCCCGTGTCCACATGAGTTAACTCCAGGTGCTCTGGTTATTTCACAGTAAGTTAACTGGTGTTGCTAATTTGGCCCGTACAGTATCTCCGTGTGTGTGTTCACCCTGTGATGAGGTAGCACCCCATCCAGGTTATGCTACTGCTTTGTGACGATGATTCCTGGCATAGGTTACAGCTACCCTGTGATCCTGGCCTGGATATGTGGGTTAGAAAAATGGATGTACTGTCACACGCATACGATTCGGAAACAACCTTAAGAACTCATTTAATGGTAATTTCACCCCTGACCAAGGTTGGCACTGTCACCTAGTGTCCCTCCTCTTTTTTCATCTGTGGATCCAATGATAGAGAGTGAAATGATTAATGACATCACTTCTGGTTTCCAGTTGTCCGAACCTGCCTCTTCCTCTCCACTGAGCTCTTAACTGGCTCCACCCACATTGCAGGCAGTCTATTACTAGACGTTTCTATGAACAAACATTTTGTTTTGTTATTTTTTTCATCAATTATAGTGATTTGCCTACAGGTGTCCCACATCTTTATGCTCTTTCTTGTGTTTTTTTATTACAGTATGAGCAGATGCAAACATGAATCTAAATCAAAAAATGCAAACATGATCACCTCCCTATGGCACCCTCTCATGACTGCCTGGTAAAAGATGTCCCTAGATGAACAAATGTCCATTGATGCAAGTGCAAACCAAGAAGTGAGGCACAGAAGAAACTGGAAAGCTATAGAACAATGAAGAAGTACTTTATATCAAGATTAGAACTGGGAATGCAATGCCTGCCATCGGCCATTCAGCTCTTAACCAGGCTCACAGTAGCCTGTCATTTTAATATGTGAAAGGCTGCTGGTACTATCTACAGACAAATTTCTGCTTATTTCCTCCCACTGTAAATAGAATTATAGAATCTACTCTTTACTGTCACAGTCCTAAGTTTAACTGTTGGTCCTTCTGCATCAATAGACATAATTTACTGTCTGACATAGAAACTCGCTACAAAAGCGCTGCCAGGAACAATACTGGGACACCTTTCTGAAGCTTCATGGCTTCAGAACTCCTTTATCTTGTTATGGCTTCTCTTACCACCTCTATGTAGACAATTATTTTATTAATTTCCTTCTTTACATCTCCAAGTTGCCGAACTGATCTTTAACAGGCTCTCTGCTATCTTAAATATATGAACATCATTAACTTATATCTAAGTCTGGCATCTTGTATTTGTTGTCTGTTTGCCCTTCTGCACAACTTTCTCTGGTCACTGAAATAGTGATAATTAGTAATAATGATAATTAATATCATTGTCATCATCACCTCTACATATTTCAGGCAAAACTACAACTTGCTTGTTCTTTATACACAGATTTATTTTACAAGCAACAGACCTTAAATCAGGCACCCAAACTCCATCTGTACAGCCTTCATCTATTGACTTAAATTCTCACACATATCCATATAGGTTCACAAAGTGCATCACTAGAGTAAGAGAGAGGCCAAGAAATTTGGTTCCAAAATAGATGCTGTGAATTTATTATATACTGTATATTCCGATACTCCTCTACCTGCTGTTCAAGCTCCTTTAACTTCACCAGCAGTGAAGTAAAAATAACATCGCACTTACCAAATGTATGTTTTCGTTAATATGTTCTACTCGTAGTCTACCTGAATCTGTCCCATTGGTACTAAAATATGGTACCCAAATGGCATTTGACGCAAGCTCCAGTTGCTGTGTTCTGTGTATTAAGACCCTATAATGACTCTACATTGCCATTTTGGGTTGAGCCAAAGTGGGATACACCAGTGGGTTTATTAATAGATATTCATCTGGCTTTTAAGATGGATCCCTGACATGCTTATCCCAATTCTGGACTTCTTATTTTGTACTGAATCTTTCATAGCTGTTAAATTTGTACTTTTTTGACTGTACATTATGTCAAAAATGTGTCAAGTACAACCCTGCCAGATACAAATTATTAAAGACAAAAATATCTACAAGGTGTCCGGGGGAGACATAAGCACTCCAATTAAGTAAAAGTCATGAAGGGTATCATCATTAAAATATGCTTAATTCAAATTTTTTCATTTGTGCTAAAATGCATTTCCCTGTCAAGGCCACAGATGAAATAAAGTCTCAACTTGTCTTTAGAAGACAATAGAGGGTCAGTTAATTCTTGATTAATTAAATCTCAATGACATTTGACAAGAAATTAAAGAGACTCACTTTGAATTTAAATAAGCACTATAATTATGATACTATGCCAGAATGGTACCATATGAATGAAAAATGGGTTTCCTTACACACTACTCCTTTGTATTATGCTCAGAAATTGAAAATGTGATGATATGCCAGGAACAACAAATAGTACTAAAACTCATCAGCTCACACCCACGTGATTGGAAATATTCAAAAATAAGTACTTCAGTTACAGTATCCTTGGCAACCTTTTATTTTTCAGATCCATAGCAGCCCATAATGAAAAAAATAGAACTGAATAACAGTTCAGGAGAAATATGTGCGTCCTGCAATCAGCTTGTTCCATATTACCCACAATGACTCTCTGACAGTGTATGAGAAGATTGCTCCCTGCTTCTAGAAGATCCGTTTAATAATACTCTGAGGGGTTTAATCACTTCATACATGAGTTTCAATTTATAGCCTACCTTACTGACAACAGTATAATAGACAACTTTAACATTCTGTGCAATGTGAGAATGAAATGGATGATATAAATTATAAATCTTTATCAGCTCTGAAAATGAGCACAGATAGGCTCAGCAGATATTATTAAAAACTGACATTTCCAGTGGATGTTTGCATGTTCCAAGGCATCAGACACTTAAATATATTATACATACGTATAGTATTTACATACACATTGTGTATATACAGTACTGTTTGCTTCTTTTTTTCTGGTAAAATGAGGCTCATGATAAGTTACAGGAAATAAAACAGAAGATCACAAGAAATCATTGCTGCAAATGGAAGCACACAGATATTGTGCAAATTAAAGACATAGATGTGCATCACAGCCAACTGCAAAATGTTATATTCTCAATACAGAAATACAAGTAAATATTTTATATACTGTAATACAATATACACCTGTAAGCTATAACATTAAAACCACGTGTCTAAAGTTGTGCAGGTCCCTCTCATGCCACCAAAACAACTTTCACTCATCACGGCATGAACTCCACAAGACCTCTGAAGGTAATCCTATGGTTTCTGGCATCAAGACGTTAGCGAAAGATCCTTTAAGTCCTGTAAATTGCAAGGTGGGGCCTCCATGGATTGAGCTCGTTTTTCCAGCACAAGCCACAGAGGCCAAGTCAAAACCTTGAACTCTTTGTCATGTTCCTCAAACCATTCCTGAACAATTTTTGCAGTGTTGTAGGGCCCATCATCAGGGAGTACCGTTGACATGAAAGGGTGGATGTGGTCTGCAACAATCTTTAGCTAGGTGGTACATGTTAAAGTAACATCCACATGAATGCAAGGACCCAAGGTTTCCTAGCAGAATATTGCCCAGAGCTTCACACTACCTCTGGCAGCTTGCCTTCTTCCCATAGTGCATCCTGTGTGACACCAAACACCCAGCTGTCGACATGATTTAAAAGAAAATGTGATTGATTAGACCAGACCACTACCTTCCATTGCTCCACAGTCCAGTTCTGACACTCACATTCCCATTGTAGGTGCTTTCTGCAGTAGACATGGGTCAGTATGGGCACCCTGACCGGTCTTTGGCTATGTAGCCCCATATGCAGCAAGTTGTGTGTGTTCAGACTATGTTCTCTCCTGGCCTGCAATATGTTTTTCATCAACTTGTCTTACCATAGCTCTCTGTGGGATTGAGCCACATAGGCTAGCCTTCATTCCTGACGCACATCAATGAGCCTTGGGCTCCCCCTGACTCTGTATATGATTCACCAGTTGCCCTTCCTTGGACCACTTTTGACAGGTAATAATCACTGCAAAGCACAAACAACCCACAAGTCCCCCTTCCATCTTGGAGATTCTCTGACCCAGTCTTCTAGCCATCACAATTTGGCCCTTGTCAAAATCACTCCTTATGCTTGCCCATTTTTTATAATTCCAACACATCACCTTCAAGAACTGACTGTTCACTTGCTGCCTAATATGACCCACCTCTTGACAGGTGTCAATGTAATGCGATAATCAATACCAATCACTTCATCTGTCAGGGGTTTTAATATTTTGGCTGATCTGTGTATATAATAGGGGTACCCAAAAATAATCGGAATTAAAAATAAAAATGTTTTACTTACTGAAACTTTAGTCTCCTTCAAAGTACTCTCCATGTGAATGAATGCACTTGTCCCAATGGTTTTCCCTCTGATGGAAACATTTTTGGAATTGCTGAAGAGGAACGTTGTGTCCAATCCCTACGGCGAATTATTTTTTTTTTTACTTCTTCCAAAACGTTTCCCTTTGACTTCTTTTTCATATGCGGAAACAAGAAAAAGTTTCACAGAGCAAGATCAGGCGAGTTGGGAAAGTGGCAAGAACTCCAAGACACACAAGTCAATTCAGAAATCTCTTCAATAGTCCAACAATGATCTCCATAAATCACATTGCAAACCTTTTTAAGATTTTTGTCATTCCTAATTGTGGAAGGTTGGCCAGATCTTGGTTGGTCTTCAAGTGACATTTCCCCTTATTTGAAATGCGAAAACCACTCGTAGAACCGTGTTTTACTTAAAACTTCCTCTTTAAAAGCAGTTTCAAGCATTACTACAGATTCAGCAGCTGTTTTCCCTAAGAGAAAACAAAATGTAATGCAGACTCGCTGTTCTTTACGATCGCCCATCACAAAAATCGCAGAGCATGTTTAATAAACACCAGGAAAAACCAACACTGAATGCTATACGAACAACACAGAGCAACGCGACTTGGTAGACTGCTACAGAATACTGTAAGTATGCCACACCTAGCAGCGAAATGTACAACTTAGTGTAAATTACACACCAGATACAGATTCCGTTTATTTTTGGATACCCCCTCTTACATATAATGTGTTCATAAATACTATATATATATATATATATATATATATATATATA
>JANRMT010062808.1:53386462-53426227 GCA_026402145.1 Polypterus bichir lapradei
ATGCATACATATGAATAACCCACTTCGAAAACTGTATACAGAGACACATTTTTAGTTAAAATGAGGTTCATGACAGAACAGAGGGAATAAAGCTGAAGATAATGAGGGATCTTTGTTGCAAATGAAGGCATGGGATTATTTTGGTGGTGGGAAGATTGATTTATTTGATATTTTATTCTAATCTTGTTTATAAGCTAGGGCTGATAAAAAGCAGCTGCTAGGAATGGACATCCAAGAGTTTAAGTGCTGCTGTCATGTTCACCCAAACTACAGCAATTGGTCATATTTCACCTTAATGATTCATCCTCCTTGCGATATAAAACAACTTTCTTTTTTTAAAGATGGATACTTACAATTATAGTACGGTCGCTAAGGAAATTTTATCTTAACCCAGCCTTTCTTTTTCTTTTTTTTTTTTTTTTTTTAGAAACATGGCAAGATAATTGGAGAGTGATTCAGTGGCTTCAATGTAGAAATTGCCATAATATGCATTCTGTAGGGGGATGTGCAGAACAAAAACAGTGACTTTAAGGTCAGTATCATTTCCATTTGGATTTTTTTTTTCAACTCAATTTTATTTTAGTAATGCCTTTAAATTATATTTTTCACTAGCTCCTGTGTCAAACTGCACATTCATCGAATTTCTAAGCCTCTTTAAATCCCGTTTGAGTTTTAATTTACTACAGCCCATCGATCTAACATCTTTCAGATGTACTGTTTATGTATTTTACAGCTCTCAAAACACAGATTTGCTTTAAGTATAAGACAGTGCCTCTACAGGAAACAGAAACCACTTATTTTTAAATGGTGTTTACTAACCATAAAAAGCTTTATCTCATGTGGGCCACCAAACTCCGGCAACATGAGGCAGGATTTCACTGTGCATTTTGTTCCAGTATATTCCCGAAGCACACAGACACACACAGAGAGAAGCACTTCAGAGTCTTCTTTAGTTTAGTAGGAGAAAACCAGCTGGCTTCAACAAAATTTATGCAAACCCCATGGATTGGCACCACACACAAGTTTGAAATCTGAGGCACAGGTTTTGTGAATTAGCAAATCTAAGCATGGACTATTCAAAACATGTAATGCTGAAAACATAGGGTAAAAAAAATCACCTTGTTCAGAATATAAATGTACAATTTCAAATAAGTGGCACCACATTGTTTTTTGAGATTTAAAGGAAAAGATGTTTCAGGGGCTGGGGGTATGGATAGGTAGGAAGAGTTTCAACTCTGTGGGGAAGATCTTCCTGCCTACAAACTAATTCAAGTAGGTGAGTCAATGCACATCTACTGGCTACTATTATCCTGCAGGGAAGGAAGAAAGAAGATTTGAGGTAAGGTAGTCATACTCAATTATCCCAGCATCAGAGAGTGGTGACATATCACATGTTGATTAGTACATGCAGGTAAGAATTTCACTGTACTATGTACATGTGTCAATTGTCACACAAGTGTGCATGGGCAACAGCTAAAGGGCTCAAAAGAAGGTAATTCCCAGTCAGACCAGGGGGTGGCAGAGAGCACTGACCCTTTCTCTTTTTCCCCCCACAGACCAAAGGTGGGAAATTGCGACTGGGCCCTTTAACACCACTTCCGGTTCAACCCTTGAAGACGTCACTTCCTCCTTACACCTTTAAAACCCACCCTGTCTGTACCAAACCTCAGTTCTGTTTTGGACTCAGGTCTGTAAAGACCACTATTTTACAACCTCTTTCTTCAATTTTGCAGCCATTTCCAAGTATATGGGAGGCTGCCCCAAACCTCTTTTGTGTCAAGACTGTGTAAAACGTATAAAAATAAAACATATTTCCAGAAACAGTTTAGCTCAGTTTAAAATTTACAACATTATAATTGGCTGCAATTGTTCTCCTTTTTGCTCTTGGATTTTTACTTTCAGCACTAACTCTATATACTTGATATTGACAGAATAAATTAAGTGGGCTAATGTGAAAATGAGCATTCATGTGAGCATCCTGCAACAGACTTGCATCCACCTGAAAGAGGGTTCCTGAATTATACCCAGTGCTGCTAGTAGAGACTTGGGCGTCTATAAAAACTTCAACTTATGAGTAAATACAATGTTTGAATGTTATTGACAATTGAGAATTTCAAGTCTCTGGGTACCATTATTTTCAAGACTCTGAAATGGCAGGTCAACACGTTCATTATGGTCAAGGACACTCTTCTACACATGCCTAAGTATTTTTCTAAAAACTGGTTGCCTGTGAGCTGTTCAGGAATGATTGTTACTGTTGTTCTTATGCTGTATACTTGTACTGATATTTTTTGATTAAACACTGCCAAATCAAATTTTGTGCAACAAGGTTAATAAATCAGTCATCTAGCAACAATGTACAGGGGAACATTAATGGATTAATATAAATTATTGTAGCTAACTGAGAAAAAAAGAATATAAGAATGCTTAAAAAAGAGAGAATGTATGAAACAAATATGAGCTTTCCAGAATAGCCTTTAGTCAGCAGCTCAGCTAATCCCACTAGTACCGTGAGGCAAAACAGTTAAAGAACTAGCCACAAATCAGCATGGTTTCAGACACTAACTCAAGTGAGCTGGGTGCTATTAAATCTGACAATCTGAAATTTCAACATGTTTGTACTAACACTCAAACTCCCAGTGCACTTTTAGAAAGTTAGGCAGTTACAGGAAAAAAAATAAAAGTGCTACTTAAATCATCATTTTTGCCTGGTGTCCCATAAATAACAAGTGAACCTTACAGAATATACTTTTATCTTTTCAACAACTAAAGAAAAGTGCAAATTTTATAATGCCATGGTTTATTTAAAATAATAAAAAAAGATAGTGTACATTTCACATTTGCTTAACTAAACAATTCATTTAGTGGCTCAGAGTGTGGCTTAGGCTTTGGACTGCTTTTCATAAGGATGCTTATTCAGGCCCTGATGAGGAAACTATCATGACCTGCTCATCAAGTACCCTGTAAAAACAAATATACAGTAGCATATTATAACAGGAGTTAGTTTGATAATTAGGAGGTAAACATTAAAATGTGCAAAGCTAACATCCATAAATTATAAAGTAGTTGTACTTGCCTCCATTGAGGTCCTATAATATAGATATTGCAGGAAATAGCTTTTCATTCTTTTCACCACCAAACATGTCTTGATTTGCAATTTTTTAATTTAAAAAAAATCCTCACTAGCTCCTCTGTGTATATTCACTCTTAAATTCAGCATACAAACCAACATTGAACTTGTCCTTGAAATACACAGCAGCGGAGTTTGTCTAGCCAAGCAAAAAATGAGTTCTTTTTGCAGGGTTCATACACACCATTTATAATTGAACAATCTAGTAACGCAGTGTTTCGTTTACAATTTAATTTCAGCCTAGTGAGCTGAAAATGAAACCTAAAGAACTCCTCAGCTCCATCGATCCTTAGGGACACAGTAAGAATAAAAGTAATGCAGTGCTACATTTGTATTAGCATGTTTCACGTCTTTCTTTTCAGAGATATGGAAATCTATTAGAGATTTGTAATTAAAGGAAAAAAGAGACTTGAAAACATCAAAGAAATGGGAGGGGATACTGCACCTTAGCGTCATGCATTTTCTTCTTGTTTATATAATTATTTTTGCAGTATCCATGAATTGTAGTCTCTAAAATGGTAAGTGCAAAAAAAGAATTTAATGGGTCCCTGCTACTGGCTAGACTAGGAAGGCTTGTTTCCTACCAATACTTAGACTATGCTAAAAGGCTTCTGGGTAGGCAAGTGTTTGACAGGGTGAGGACAGAAACAACCACTGCATCATCACCAATCAAGCCAATGAAACAGATAAAAAATGTAATGGACATACATGTTTCACTTCATCTAAAGAGAAAGTGAAACACAAGTATAAAACCATGTTTACCTCAGACATCTTGGGCAAAAAACACTGTCAGACACTTCACAGTTTAAAATCTCTCAAGAAACTGATCCTAAGCTAAAGGTAGTAGTGCAAACTGTTTTCAGAGAGAAAGTGGCTATGAAGGCAAATACAGCTGGAACCACTGGTTGGGATGGTATACAGAATTGAGAAACAATAAAAGGAAGGAGTTTACTCTCCGGCTATGAAGGGAAAAAGATACATATACTTAGAAGTAACTTAGCTAAAACGTGCCACTTTGTATAACCTTGTACAAGTCTTGATCTCTCACTGGTTTTTCACAAAATATGGACGTTTTGTTTGGATAAATGACACAAAGCTATAGTCTTCACTAAGGCTACATCCACACTACTATGTTTTCATTCCATGCATGTGTTTCCGTTTTTCACCTTTTGCCCACACTACCCCGGTGTTTTTAACTCCAGGAAACAGAGACTTTTGAAAATGCTCTCCTGGGGCCTCACATATAAAGCTTGTGTATGTTCAAAAAGCAGCTCAAAATGTGCATATGCAACTTCCCGCACAAACAACGGGATTTAAAAAAGAAAACTTGATGGGAGAACTTGTCTATATGTATGGAAACTCTGACCCATGCGTAAGCAACATTTCGGACAAACTGGGAAATGACAACATCCTTGATCAAACAGGCAAATGCTGCCAAACCATCTAAAAGACGACTAGGAACATATATTAATTTATACCACTGAGCCATTATTATAATGGCCATTGACATAACAAACATATTACACCTTAAAAGTGATGACTATGATATAGACTTTGTTTTAGTTCCTTTTTAAGAGGGCCAAAGCCTTGTATTTGTACTGAAGAATGTTTGAGGTTTTTTGCCAGTTATATCAGCTACCTGTTGTCACTTCTCAGGGAACTGGCCAATAGGTCAGGAATATCTCAAACTTCACTCTGCCATGCCCGCTGTGCTGGAAGCCACTAACTACCCAGCAAGGCACTACATCCACTTTTTGCATGGTGTGGGTGTACATACATAAAACATAGCATGTTTTTGCCAACATAAAAAGGAAATTTACAGCAGTGTTCAGTTCTCCTAAGATAATCAGAGGAATTTACTGCAGTCATAAAACAACAATAGAATAAAACTGCTCCTGCAAAATAGTGAGCAGTGACATTCAGGTAATGCAAAAATCATCTATGATGCCAAGATATAGCTGACAAACACTGTGTCTCAGTAGCCTAGGTCAACCTGTGATTTATTTATTCTGTGGCAAAGTAGCTTTGGCAGATGTGACAGTATTGTACATGATGAATGGCTTATTGGTAAGGTAACTGGTTGAACCCTTAGTTTTTCATATGGCCTGTACTATTCATTCAACAGCAATTATGTCATTAAATGTGTCAAGTGACAGTAGCTATCCAATCAGACACTGAATAACCCAGAATGCAGAGCAGTACTGCTATAATGCCACACATGATCTTGTGCTCTCAGTTGTGGAGCCTCGTGTTCTGCAGCATTATGATTGCATATGGTGGATAAGACTGATTAGCATGCTCCATATAGGGATACTTCTGGGCTGCGTTCAAGTCAAGTTCACATATGCATATTTACAAACGTCATTGTAATTTATGAAAGGTAAATTGCGTATAAATGTGCATACATAGGTTTTATTAAATCAGATTTTTTCTTTGGTGTACACATTTCCCTGTTTTTATGGCGTGCACATATTTTCACGCTCAAATCCGTGAAGAATTTTTATAAATGAGGCCCCAGAGCCATATATTTTCTGAAAATGCTGGCTCGGCATTGTATTGTGAAAACATCATAGTGTTGACACAGCCTAAATGGCTAAGTACACCGAGTATATTCTTTCATGTGACAGCAAGAAAAGGGTGAGTCCTGGTTTTACAAGTGGTTTGACTGAAGCAGTAAGGCAGTCACAACATACTTTTGAAGCACACTAGCCTCCTATCTGATAAGTACATTATCTAAATAAGTACATGAATCATTTATACTTTGTCTGATCAATGATTTAACAGCAACCCGGTCAAAGGGACCCATTTCATTGTATAAAAGCATTCTCAATAAGAGAAAAATCATAATTCAATGGACTTGAGAAGTCAGAGATGGCAGCAATGTGCACTAGGCAGTCATTAGAGCTGGATGAGGTGCAAGCCCATGGCAGAGAGCAATCACAAACAACCCCACCGAAGGCAAATTTAAAGTTACCATTAAGTATAACACGCATTTCTGTGGGATGTTGGAGGAAAACCTGCCTTTCCACTACTGGATTTGATTACTGATAATTAACTTTTTGTGATATCATTCCAGTTACATAACCTTAAATAACTCTGCCCTCATCATTTCATACACAGGAAAGCATAATGAAGAATGTTGCACATACTGCATTTTACAGGTTTTAAAAATATGTTTTGAACTGTAACATTTTTGTTTTGTTTAGTGGTATTTTGTACTATGTTGTATTATGAATGTTTGAGATTTTGCTAATTGAAATGACTAACATTAACTTCTTTATAGATGTCTGTATAGTAGTGTTCATTATGAAAAGTCTACAGAGCCATCCATTATTGTACTTGTTCAAACTGGGTCAGGATTGGAGGGACTATCCCAGGATCAAGGCTGAACTTGGGTACTAGTTCAAATCATGGCACAAATTAGCCAAACACTCATAATCTTCAGGATGTGGGAGTGCCTGGAGACAAACATACACTGACATGAACAAAACATGAAAACGTCTCACATACAATGATGGGGTCAGGACTCAATACTAGAGCTGTAAGGCAACATGGCTATCTTCTGAGTAGCCTTGCTATAAGAGATGAACTATAAACAGGGATGTCAAAATCAGTATCTGAAATTCAAATTACGAATTTTAGGTTTAATCACTTTTCTCTGTGTAAGAAATCCATGTTGCAAATAATTTTATGCAAAGTGAATCTTTTTATAAATCCTCACTTCCGTAGGGAAATCATGCAGCCAAATTCAGTTTTGAAAATAATCTTGTTTGTATTTCCCTAATGAACCTAAAAATTCCAGAGTGAGAATAGTTCAAAAACTGAAGAATGGCTGCCTACAAGATGTCACTTATAAAAGAGAAGAGATTGATAACATGGAAAAGCGACCTCTTCAAAAAACGTTAAATGCGGTCAATTGTCCACTTGTGCTCTATAGTATTGTTCTGTGAATAGGGCGCAGCTGAGTAAAAAGTCTAACACCACCACAGTTTGTTGTTGCTACTCCACAGACAACCAAGGGCAGAAGGCACTGACCTAAAGCATGGACCACGGTATGACTCATCTGTCTAGGTGGGTGTCAAGCTTTAAAAGTTACTTTATAATGTTGGCCAGTTCTTTTTTCTCTTCAAAAAGAGAAGGGATCCATTCACAAATGGAGATCCATCATCACTGTTGACAGGCATATTTAAGGAATACCTGTATTTGGATTTCAATCTGTCTTGTGTGCTGACCCCAGGCACTTTAAATCCAGAGAATGAATTAAAGAAAATGATTCTTTCCCTGAACTAAGTATAGTGTTTTTATTAGCCAGTAATCCATCTCCCAGTCATTTCTAATTCCCTCAAAGAGACTCATCAGCTTTGCCAACTGAGAGATCCTAAAAGCATGGTTGTCACTTGAAACTGATCTGTCACATCATGGTACTCTCAAACGATGTATGAATTCATAACATAATTAGATACAACTGTCTATAACTCCAATGATTTATTTCAGTATTTTGTTGCAGCAAAAATTTCAGACTTTTTCCATCTGTGATGGATTTTTAAATTAAATGAGTAATTCTTTTACAGTTACAAGCTGAAATTTGAGTCTTGTAAACAATACTGTAAGTAACACTAAGTTAATTCTAGTATTTATCTTGTTTCCTTGTAAAACACTGGCAATCCAGGCTGACTCTGTATTAATATGTAACTCTCTACCTGGTGTTTAATAATTCCTTTCATTAATGTATTCATGAAACACTTTAAGCTAACAGACTTACCACCACCCATAATACTGTTCTTATGGTTATTAAAATTTTCTTTAATGATTGTTATTCTTGGAATTTTTCGGTTAGTGCTGGATTAAAGTAAACAGTCACGTGATTATCTCTGAGATTGTAAACAAGCACCACAGATGCAGAATGAAGCTAAGAAGGTCAATACTGTATGTCAAAAAAAAAAAAAAACTATTAAAGAAAATAAGTAAAGAGAAAGATGTACAAATGGTTAAATAAAGTATAAAGGAGCAGGGGAAAACACAACAAACACCTAGGGCCACTGTGGCATTTCTAAAATGGTTCAAATCCCTCACTACTAAGCGAGGTGTCTACTCCACTTATTCATGTCCAAATACTATGACCCAAAGGCATCCTAAAAAATTCCTGTCTGTAACTTACATTCCTTCTCTCAGGCCTCTTTTCCCCCTGTCATTCAAGCTCCTGCTAATGATTATTGTCCTAGCTCTAGGCTCAGTAAGGATCAGGATGTGAGGTGTGTTTAAACTCATGTCCTGAAATGTCTTCTGGTGTAAGGGTCTGCCTCCTATATGCTCCAAGAACACCAGGGTACAAATCCCCCCAGTAGCTCCTGTTCTCTCTGAAACCCTGAGCATTCCATTAGTCTTAAAAGGTCAGCTGTTTGAGGGAGACCACAATCCAATACATAATATTCTGAAACTGTGCCCCCTCTAATTGTCAGGAGGTGCCGTCACCTCTGGTGTTTTGTTTCTTGATGCTCTTTCTCTTTATCCAGAAGGTTAGATGCCCCTGCTTACTAGTCCTCCTTATTATCCTCTGAAAGCATTGAGTTGTTCAACCCAGGTTGTCCTTTCCTTACACCTAACTTGTGCCTATAAAACCTGGAGGATCATGTAGGAGTTATATATGTCTTAAGTTTTTATGTTTCCAATTTTCTGCAACCGAAAATTTAGTATTTGCAGATGGAGAGTTCTGAATGACTGTACACTTATTTACTAAGTAAGATGGTGGAATTCATTAATATTTTTATGGGTCACTGAATTTGAAGGATGTGTTAAAATATACAACATATACTGGTTCACAGCTCAGTGACCATAATATGAGAAATTGTTTTAAGGTTGAAGGTTACCATTATGGATAGTGACGGAGAACTAAATACTGTGCATATATAATTATCAAAATCGCTTCCTATTTACAGTCTTGCTTAGTGGCCCAGGTGCTTCCCTGCATAGAATTTGCATGTTAGCCCCATGTCTGAGTGGATTTCCTTTGGGTGTTTCAGTTTCCTCCCACAGTATTTAAACATGTCCAGTTGTTGTTCCTACCTTGTTCCTACCTTATGATTGATAAGATAGGCTCCATCTTACTCTGCTCTGGATAAATTGGTTAGGATGGATGGATGGACAGAGCTATTATGAAAGCTTGAAATCTTACTGCCACCATCATACTTAACAGTAGAGCTAACATTTGTTGGTTGTAAGCCCCGCTGGCTACTTGTCAAAGATGGGCCTACTTGTTGTGCCCAGATATCTCAATTTTGAATTCTATACATGGAGCAGACTTCCAGAACTCTTCAGGCTTGTTCAGATGACAAACATCTAATGGGAAGTATTGTTCTCTTCTGACAGAAGAGATATCTTCCTGGTGACCCTTTCATAGATGGCATTTCTGTTCAGGATTCTGCCTATTGTTCATCCATGCATTATTACCCCAGAAGCAGGTAGGGAAATTTGCAAATCTCTGATATGATTTTAGAATTGTCTCTTAACTCTTTTATTATTCTCTCCGAGGCTTTATGAGCAATTTTAGGGGGACATCCAGTTCTTAGCAGGGTTGCCATTGATTTAAGTGCCGCCCATATGAAAACCATTTGCCAAGCAGTGGATTTATTTATCTTCTAGAAAGGCTTTCTAACCTTGTCCAGATGTTTCAACAGCTTCATGCATGATGCTAGATTCAGAAGATGAGTATCTGACCTGCCTTCTTGCATTTAGTTTTATTTGCTCTTCCATCACATATCATTTCAGATCTCCAGTTTCATTTGTTAGCTCAGTTTATTAGTTAACACCCTGTCACTGCTCCACCTGATCCCACTTTACTTTGATGTAAGTCATATGACTAAGGGTTCACTTATTTTAGCCCTTGTACAAGTTTGTATACTGTGTGTATTATTTTGCAGCATGGACATTTTCTTTCAAAACACTAAAACTGGTGAGTAACTGTACTTTATTACAATTAGGAAGAGATAACTCCTGATTAGATATTTATTTAAAACAAAAAATATCATGGTTCCAACCAATATATTCCACAAAACCAGCAAGACACATTAATTTATTAAATTTAGCCACATTACTGCTCACCAATCTAATAACCATTAATCAACAGGCAAGGTCAATTGCCATATTTTATGGGCTATAAGCTATAAAGCTAAATATTGTTTAGAGCTGATTCACAAATTAATTTACCTAATGGCTCACTTAAGTTGTCTCATTCCTCCAAAGTAACTCAACACAATGATGCAGCATATTTGAAATCTGCCTCAGACCAATTAACATTTAAATTGAAAAACAAAAATAAGCAACTCATTCACTGACTTTCAAAAGTTTGTCATAGTTCACAGGGGAAGTGCAATGGTTATTAAAAACTAATTAAGCTATAATTTAATAACACATTTTAAATTCATTTATTCACAGTTTGCTTTAGTATGCCCCCCTTACCATCACTACAAGAATCAGGTATTATTAAAAGGGTTTGAAAGTTTACAGCATATACTGTAGATGAGATCAACCATTAGTTTAAGGATGGTGTTCATAATTGGCTGCCAAAGACTGCAAGTCCATATTGAGTAAATTATTTTTTTGTAATTTCAAATAGTATAACACAAATTGTTCTCACTTTAAAACTAATGGCAGACAGGGATTCCTCCTGATGAACAAGACAGGAGGGCAAGCTAGTAGTGCAACCAAAGTTACACCACAACACTACTGTATTTGTTGAACCGGGGTGTTCACACCAGTGCTATTCCAAACATATCTATAAAAAGAGAAGGCTCTAGGTTAGACCTATTTTGGTTAAGAGTATTGAGCCAACAGATTACATCCACACTTTGTCTGAGAATCTAATGTTTAGGTCCTATTCCCTGCATTGTTTCACAGTTTCTACATCACTGATGTAGTTGGTACCATTGATGTAGACATGAAAAAGAAGATAACTTCAATGAATTCCCACATATGAGGAACTCTGCCCAAATGACTCTCAAGGCACTCCAGGCACTGAATACTGCATGAAGTTGGGTGCATAGACTTTATAAGACTCCTATCTTTACAAGATTGCAAATTTTACATGACCAGTATGCGAGAGATTTCATATAATCCCTAGTGTCCTGTTATTTGGCTTGCAAAGTGGTCTCACAGTACACAGGATAAAACAAGAATGATATCAAGTGTTCCATTTGTTTAGTACAGAATTGCAACTGAATTATTAAAAATAAAACATTATACAGTAAACTCTCCATTGGATAATATTGTTTCTAAGCAATAGGTTACTTGAAAGTTCACCATACATACAGTACATTCAATTATTTGTATGTGGCGCCATTTGAAAAACAGAATTTACCACCTACACAAACTTTCGTCCTTGTTCCCATGAGGTCTCAGTTCTCTGCAAAAGGTAAAGAGCCAAGTTAACCTTACAAAATTCAAAGCCATTTTAGTCTACCATATAAAGTTCTTCAAGGAATTCAATTTAAAGTAACATTTATAATGCGTAAAGGTTAAAATGCTTATCCTGCCACCACGAGACACAAGGCAGCCCTTTGCAGGGGTTGACTATACACATTTTTAAAAATGCTTCCAAAAGCGTTTTAAGGTTACACATTAATTTTTACTTGGTAAGGAATAAAAATGTACACAGCACTTTCTTGGCGTGCTTTTATTCTGCAAAGAACAAAAAATACCATCTGTTTTAAATGCACTCTGGTTTTTGTATGAAGACGAATTTATAATTTATAATTTCCAAGATTACCACATTTTTTACCCTGGAAGCAGTGAAAGCATCAGATTGTTTCAGTCTCTTTACACACATTTACAGAAATCACACACTTAGTAAGGTAAAACATGCAAGTGTAAGGGAGGATTCTTAAACTGTATTTAGTACAGTATATCAACAAATATTATAACAATCTTAACTTCACTGGATCTACTAGAGGTTAGGTTAGGGTTTGTAGAGATTGGTGTACCCCCGAGGAGAGGTTAGGTTAGGGTTTGTAGAAATTGGTGTGCCCTCGAGGAGAGGTTAGGTTACTGTACATTACTAGGATAGTTAAGGGTTAAAACATACATAATATGTACTAAGAAAGTGCATTTAAATTAAAGTGTTTTTTTTGTGTCTACAAATTTGTGCATGCAACACTAGGATTTAATGTGTACAGAAAAGACTTTAGATAGCAATCATACTTTCAAAACATTGAAAATAAAATATGTAATCTGTAATCTGCAGGGTTCTGCTAGTGTGACAGAAAGAAAAACATAAAGAAACAACTGTCAACAGTAAAACTGGATTGTAAGTAAGCGAGGGTGTTAAAGTAATTCATTCTTTAGGAGGCAATACAGATGATTGGGACTAAGAAATGGACAGCATGGAAATGGCAGTGACAACATCATATGACAGGTAGAGGTCAGAAACCGGGAAGGCAAAATGAGCTGAAACAAACTAAAACCAGAGATGTTAATTGTCAAAAAGTCCTAACTACAACTTTCTATTACTTTTTGGAAGCGCCTTTTAGCTTCCATTAAATGTTGATGGAAAAAAAGGACTGAGAGTTTAGGAAAGAGAACCAGTCTTGGTTGGATGGTGTACCACCATCTTATATAGATAGACCATGAAGGCACAATATGTCATGTGAATTCTGCATCACATGACTGGCAACAGGAATGAGTGGCCACAAATGACATGGTTGTGGGCATGCAAATAGTGTCTCAAAATTTCCAAAAAGTTTACAAAAATTGCAAAAATTAAGTAGATTACTAGTAGAGACAGGTGTCACACTGAATGACTTGTAGTAGTTGAAGCAGTGTAAATATATTTTACTTGTCATAATTCATATGCAATATACTTATTTACAGCAGTCAACATATACATACTGTACATACTTTACATTTACATCATATAAAGTGACTATAAAAAGTATGAACCCCCTTCAAAGTGGAATTAAGTTGGGTTTTTTTAGATTATTCAACAGAAAAACACACTTTAATACCAAAATGTAATCAGATCTGTGTAAAGCAGTCTAAATTAATTACACATACAGTACAGGCCAAAAGTTTGGACACACCTCCTCATTCAATGTGTTTTCTTTATTTTCATGACCATTTACAGCACTCCATCACTCTCCTTCTTGGTCAAATAGCCCTTACACAGCCTGGAGGTGTGTTTGGGGTCATTGTCCTGTTGAAAAATAAATGATCGTCCAACTAACCTGACTTCTGCACAGCACAACTGCTGGTCTCAACCCCATTGATAAAGCAAGAAATTCCACTAAATAACCCTGATAAGGCACACCTGTGAAGTGAAAACCATTTCAGGTGACTACCTGTTGAAGCTCATTGAGAGAATGCCAAGAGTGTGCAAAGCAGTAATCAGAGCAAAGGGCGGCTATTTTGAAGAAACTAGAATATAAAACATGTTTTCAGTTATTTCACCTTTTTCCACATGTGTTCATTCATAGTTTTGATGCCTTCAGTCATGAAAATAAAGAAAACACATTGAATGAGGAGGTGTGTCCAAACTTTTGTCCTGTACTGTACAAAACACAAAATAAATGATCACATAAGTTTTAACCTGATTGAAGTCAGTATTTAGTGAATGCACATTTGACTACAATTATAGCCTTAGGTCCATGTGCATGGGTCCTCTATCAGGTTTGCACATCTGGACAATGCAATATCTCTGCATTCTTCTTTTCAAAACTGTTCAAGCTCTGTCAAGTTGCATGGGGATCAAAAGTGACCAGCCTTATTATAGTCCAGCCACAAATTCCCAGTTGGATTGAGAACTGGACACCGACTCAGCCACTCCAGGATATTAACATTGCTTTTTTTTGCTATTCCTGTGCTGCTTTGACTTTATGCTTGAGGTCATTGTCTTATCCCATGGCGCACATTTCTTTCAGACTACATCTCATTTTCTTCCAGGATTTCCCTGTATTTTGCTGCATTCATTTTACTCACTACCCTCATAAACCCTTCACAGCCTGCTGCGGAGAAGCATTCCCACCGCACAATGTTGACACAACCATGCTTCATGGTGAAGATGGAACATTTTGATAATTTGCAGTGTTTGGTTTACATCAAACATTGGATTTTTAGTCTTAGCAGACCATAGAGTCTTGTTCCAGCTAATTTCTCCCATAGAGTCTTCCATATGCCTTTTGGCAAACAATCTGTGCATTTTTTTTTTTTTTTAACAATGGCTGTTTCTTTGTCATTCTCCCATAAAGCCGTGACTGGTGAACACCCAGACAACAGTTGTTGTATGCACAGTCTCTCCAATCTTAGCTACTGTGGTCATGCCAAAAATACCAAATTAAACTGACTCTGAATGTCGTATAAAAATAAAATGTGAAAATTTCCAAAGGGGTGAATACTTTTTATAGGCACTGTATATTAGTATACATGCTGTATACATTATATAATGTAAATAGTTGTGAAACTATTTTTGTATCCTTTTACATTATTAACATTAAATCTTAATCCTGCCTCATTGTAGGGTTCACTTATAAACACACAAAGTGACCCTTGTACACACATTCACAGTCAGTCAAGGTTAATTGGTGATTCTAAAATTTTCTAACAGGCAAGTTTAGTGGATGTGGATGAAAAACTGGAGTATCAGGAACAAAATCAACACAGATATGAGGAGAAGGTACAAATTCCTCACCTCAGAGTCAATGATGGGGAACAGGATTTAAACCCATGCCACTGTACCACCATGTCATGTTATCAATACGAGAAAATTTAAATTGCACAGTTAGATGAGCATCAGTTCATATGAAAGTCAATGGATCAAACTGTGACATCTGTTAAAATAATAGTCTTGAATATCCACAGACTACTCTTTCATAAAGTCAAATAAATAAATGTAAATGCAAAACAGAGTTCTGTGGTCAAAGTACTGCTATATCTACTGAGGAACACCCATAGCCCAATTCAATATGTAAAGAAATACAAGGCTATATAATTTTAGAAACTTTATATAAATAAACAGCAGTATAATCAAATTGCTTTGAAATTGTTTGGCGACTTATTCTACTTCGGAATAGTGACATCTGGAGACTTTTTAACATGTCTTTGTTGATTCCAGTGTC
Organism: Polypterus bichir lapradei; assembly: GCA_026402145.1. Classification (NCBI taxonomy): domain Eukaryota; kingdom Metazoa; phylum Chordata; class Cladistia; order Polypteriformes; family Polypteridae; genus Polypterus; species Polypterus bichir. The sequence goes on from JANRMT010062808.1 coordinate 53,401,694, forward strand.
TATGTCGCTGGCAATGCTAGCTAGCACATATGTGAAGAGCAATCATGCTCTGGCAGACAAAAGTATGTGGCCTTTGATTATAAATGTATCTTGCTTAAAATTTGGTAACGTGGAAGTGAAGCAAATAAAACATTTTGAAAACTATAGCCCCATTGATCTAGGGATGAAAACACCCTTTAAGGCATTTATATTTGTGCTTGGCTTTCCATCTAGCACTCTTTGAGCTCTCTTTGAGGGACTCTTTTCAAAGTCACTCAGTTTTCTGGCTCTCTACAGGACGTGCACAGATACACACTCCTAAACGTGCATCTGACAGCCTGTCCTTGGAGTATGAAAAGAAACCTTAGCCCTAAAAAAGAAAGAACTAAAAAGAACTAAAACAAGAAAAATTTGCTAACTCCACACATTCATTAAACCATACTTTTGTTGAAAGTATATACTGTGAGAATGCAGTTAGAAAAGTACAGTACTATTAAGAACTATGGTTTGGCTTGTTTTAACTTTTTTTTGGTGTCGTTATTGTTTAATTTTCCATAAGACTAGGTATAAACTCCACCATCCTCATACTGGATGAACATTTCTCTTGGACTATATAGGTTTGGTGCCCCCTGTGTCATAGTAGTTAGTGCTGCCATCTCACAGATTGAATATCTTGGGATTGAACCCAACCCCACATCATTGTTCATGTTGAATTTGCATGTTCTCCCCATGTCTTCATGATGTTTCATCCAGGTACATGGGTTTCCCTCCACATCCCCAAATATGTGCTAGTTAGGTCAGCTGGTGATTTCAAATTGGCCTGCGTGTAAGGTAGGTGTGTGAATGGGTGTTGTGATGGACTGTTGCCATGTCCAGGGCTGGTTTCTGCCTTGAGCCCAATGTGGCAAGGGTAGGTTTTGGCCCACAAAGCCATTAATTACATTAAATGGACTTAAGAATGTTATTTCTCATAAAAAGTCCATGCAGTGGTACAGTGCCTCACAGATCCAATATCCTGTGTTGAAACCGCATGCCCTTTGTTGTTATGGAGTTTGCACACTCTGCACATTCCAGAATTTGTATTCTACTCGGTAACCCAATTTTTACTCCCACATTCGCAAAAATGTGCAAGTTAGGTTAAACAGTAATTCTAAATTGGGCTTGTGTAATTGTGAGTGTGTATGAGAGTGTTAGAGGCTGGCTGGTGCTATTAAGATAGGCTCTGGCCTCTTACACTCCTGGATTGGAGTAAGTGGGTTTGAGCATGTCATATTAAAATATGTTAAGTGAATAGGCTGCCTCTTTTATCTTTCTAATATACCAAACAAACATACACCCATGAACTTGTGTGACTGAATGAATGTGTGACTGTGGCCTGTAATGTGCTGCAGCAATAAGCACTTGCTCCATGCTACCTTGAAAAGAATAAGTGTGTTAAAAAAGTAATGGATTCATTGCCAGCTACATCTGTTTTATCTTTTAAAATATCAACTAGAGATTGTATCTTAAATATATATATGATAATGATGATATATATATATTGTAATATGAAGGCGCTATATTGCGCCTGACCCGGCACAGACTGACCCAGAGGCACGTGTAAAAGCACAAAGACTTATTTTTCTTCACCTGTGGGGCACGTCTTCCCCGTGAACCCCACAGGCAATACACAGTCCCACAAGCACTTAACTCCACACAACACAATCCTCTGCCGGCGGCGGCACCACCACCACCACTCCTCCTCCTCCTCCTCCTCCTCCTCCTCCTCCCAGGCAACCGTCCTCTTCCTCCCGATTCTGGCTCCTGAGTAGTGGCTGCAGGCTCTTTTTGTAGCCCTCCCGGAAGTGCTCCAGGTGGTAATTGGCCTAATTAGGCTGCACTTCCGGGTGTGGCTGCGTTCCAGCCCACAGAGGCTTGTTAAGCCATGCAGCTCCTCCGGGTGGTGGCCATGGAGCCCAACAGGTCTGAGTCCTGAAGTCCCACACCTGTGGCCCTGATGTAACCTAGGAGGGCTGCCACCAAGCGTTCCGGGTGACACAGAGTGTATCCCATGGCTGCTCCCCCTGATCCAGTGTTGAAGGGGCGTCCTGGCCAGGCATGGGACCCGGCCGCCCGTCACACTATGTAGATATATGATAATGATGGGTGTCAGTGAAAGGCTGCATAATTGTTCATCTGCAAAATGACCATAAGGTACAGTAAAGGCTATTCATACAATGTAGAAAATGTGAAAAAGATCAGATAAACAATGTTTCAGCTGTAAAGTGGAAAACATTGAGTCACTAACATACTTTTCTATTTTTTCAAAGCCGAAATAACCTTTACCTATTGTGGACAGTAGAAGGTGCCAGAGATCACCCAACCCCAGGCACAACCTCACAGACACAAGTACCATTAAAATAAAGATGCAAATTATCGCCAATATACTAATAACCCAATAGTGCTTCACTCACTCAGAATATGGAACCAGTGTAGGAAGCATTTTAAGATAGGGAATCTTTTATTGGTAGCACCTCTGCACGAGAACCACCTTTTTCAACCCTTGCAAACATATGCAGTTTTTAATGTCTGGAAAACATTTCGGATTAAATCACTTAGAGATCTGTACTTAGACAACGTCTTTACATCCTACGAACAATTATATTCTAAATTTAACTTTCCAGCAACATATTTCTTTCACTATCTTCCTCTCCCACCTCCCTCCATACTGGAAAAAATATTGATCAGTTTCAAGGACTTAGACAGCATCTCTAATATATAAAATCATTTTACAGTCCCTCCCTTTCAAAAATCCAAGAGGACAATGGGAAAAGGATCTCTCACTCAACATATCAGAAAAGGAGTGGAAGGTAGCAATGCAGATAATTCATTTGAGCTCCATATGCGCAAAGCATACAATTATTCAACTCAAAATTATATATCAAGCACATCTATCTAGCTTAAAATTGTCCAAAATGTTTCCAGGGCAAGATCAGCTTCACTGGGTCACATGTTTTGGGCCTGCACCAAATTAACATCATTCTGGACCAAACATTTTAAATACCTTTCAGACAGCCTTGGTGTCACAATCCCTCCTAACCCATTAACAGCTGTGTTTGGTGTTCTTCCAGATGGGCTTAAAGCGGAGAAGGACAAACAAACTGTGATTAACTTCACTACACTATTGGCACACAGACTTATCTTGCTCAACTGGAAGAATCCTAACTCTCCCCTTTAAAATCAGTGGGTAACTGATGTTATATACTATTTGAAATTGGAAAAAATATAATTCTCACTTAGAGGATCTGTGCAGAAAATTTTCAAAACCTGGCAGGATCTAATCAATAACATTTTAGAATAAGCTTTTAAAGCACAGAGTTTTATTCTGCTACCCATGCTCTCTTTCTCAGGGGTGGGGGTTGATTTGCTTTCAATCCTATTCTTGTAAAACTGATCTATTTGTATGAAATGTTGTGTGATTTCAATAAAATCAATAAAATTAAAAAAAAAAAAAGATGTTTTATTTCACAGCTACCTTCCACAAAGGTTCCAGAAAACACAAATCCTTCCCTGCTTCCTCATTTTATTCTCCTCCTCCCCACCTCCCAGGCAAGCTTTGTCCACTTCCACCCAACTGTGACTCACCTAGATGAGTTTAAGCGGCTTCTTGTATGCTGGACCTAGTGAGTACTTGCCACTGCTAGGGCAAAGCCCAGTGGCATAGCACTTCCAGGTTGAATGGAAGTCCCATAAAGCATAGATGAGGAATACTTGTAACACCCCTTGGCGGTCCCCACTGAAACTGACAAGGCTATTCTTGATAACTACAACATCCAGTGTGCCTTGTGGGTATCTGTGCGGGTACGATAGCCCAAGGAACCGGCCTCCTATTGTGTCGGGGGAGTCTGTAGTCCTGCTGTGTTGTCACCCCTGTCCTTCCATCATGCTGTCCTCCTAGCTGGGTACTGTCCCAGGGTCCAACCCAGCCGGGATGCCACTGTACCCACTCTGGCATTGCCATCTTTGCCCTGTTGCTTGTGGTGACATACAACTGGCCTCCTGTCCACTTAAGGAACCATGCTCTATCCCGGCTGGGATACCCGACCATCCGTGTCATCTATCACACTATATTTCTTTAATATAAAAATAAATTGTATGAATTCCTTAATTTATTTTACATTTTACATAAATCTTTAAAGGCATATAAAGGATACATGAAACAAGTACTGGGTTTTGTGGGTGGTTTCCATGTGCAAGGTAATGATAGTTCAGAATTTTTTTAACAAGATATTTTTAAACTTCTACATGTAATACCGTCACTGATCTCAGCAATATTAGTAAAACACATAAAATATGAAACCTGTTTATTTCCTGCAAGGAAAAGGTTAATTAAATTCTTTTCTGTATCCAAATTTGGAACAGTACTGAACAGTGGCCACAGCTTTAATTCCTAACAGGATGGTTGATACTGAAATGTAATTTCAACATTCACATAAAGTTTTCCGAGTCCAAAATAATCTTCAGTTTAGGATACTGAACTTTGATTCTCTCCTTAAAATTATTTATATATGGAGGATCCTAGTTGGTACAAAACGTTGTAAACCCAGCGTTGCCCGGGAAGAAAATAAAGTGGTTTTTTTTTAACTGTTTGAGAAAAACATAATTAAAAAAAACACAATTTTAAAAATAAAAATAAATTAACAAACAATAAAGACTCACTAATGTCCTTGTCTTGCAGTCTTGTATGTATGTTATCATCCAGTTGACGCTCGGAACCGGCTAACTCTTTAATTTGAAAAGCAACAGGGGTGTGGTGCTGCTTAAACATAAAGAATGCTGGCAGTCGCCTGCTATATACTAACTGTGTAAGCCGATCCTAGAAAGTATTGAAATTGTCAGAACTACTCTGGGCATCTCTCTGCTATGAGAGTTTGTGTTGCCGACGCACTCACATTGTTTGTGCATTAGCAGCTAAGTGACTGCCTTTCTTAGGAGGTTTCCTTTTGCTGGTGTGCTGGCCTCGCTTGCGTATCCTAGGAGCTGGAGCCCTCACCCCGACTGTACGACTCACTTCCAGGCTGGACAGACACACACACTTGCATGCGTAGAACTCTATGTAACTTCAAAGTAACAGGGGCGCGGTGGGGCTCAAACATAAATAATGCTGGCAGTTACCTCCAGTTCGCCCTCTGGGGGTTGTTCTGAGTGTCAACTGGATGATAACATGCATACAAGACCATAACATCACCCCCCACCCTACCCAGAAGGGGGTAGGTTAGGGTTGATTTCACCCTACAGTATTTTTAGTCGACCATTGAGAAACATGTGTACCAAGTTTCATGAACATCGCTCCAGCCATGCAGACGTGATGCTGGAACATACATACATACATACACACATTGACTGCTTCACTATTATCTACAAGATTTTGTTGTTCACTTATCAACTGAAACAACCTGTCTTTTACAAATCCATGTGTAGAGGCCTCCTTCTGGAGCTCTCTTAAAATTACAGTAGATCCATGGAGCACCATTTTTTCTCCACACACCTACAGTTGCTCCGAATAATTAAAAAACCAATCATTAGACTTAGATTTTGTATCATTTAATGTTCTCACAGCAACCCATTCTTGACTAACATATTTCCCTAGCGTGTTTCTACTATTATACTTTACACATCCAGTACATTGCTTAGGGTGCCCATAAAAGTACCCTGAGTCAATGTCAATGTTGTGTCAATGTTTTAATATAGAAATTTAAAAAAAAAAACGTTATATTACACTTGAAACTTTTTTTGTTATTTTAGTGTAATTAGAGAATGTTGTTAAAGAATGTTACTGACCATTTTAAAGGCCGTGCAGCCTGTTTTTTGTGCTAATTGTTAAGTCCATAAGAAATTCTTTCCACAAAATCTGCAATGTTAGTGACAACCTCTGGGGTACAGACCAATTATTTTTTTTTGGTTTCAATGCTTAACAGATGAAATATGCTTTTCCAGTTAATATAATGTCTTCTCTCCAGCAAGCACTTAAATATTATAGCATAAATAAAAAAAAGTAAATGATAGTGGGTAGTTCTGCTGATGTCACCTATATTTGCTGTTACTAACATCAGAATGGTCTCCTTACTGTGCTTGGGGCTACTTTTTCATGTGCCAACCTGTATTATTTGCTTTGTTTATGATAGCACTTACTAGACTCTATAAAAAACTGACCAATTGACTTACTGATTACCAAAATGCTCCAGGTCATCTAACCATACCGCTACCCTGCACGTTAAAAATTCAAGAAGCAAGTTATAAAAGTAATACAAGTCTTCATTCTCCATTTTATTCTTTTTTTTCCAGAATCTCCAGTTTTCTAACCCATCCAAAAGACACACATGTAAAGTTAAATAGCAACATTAAACTGGCCTTGTATGGGTGAGTGTGTCTTTGTGCAAGTGTGTGCCTTACAATAGAACGTCTATTATCTTGGGTTAGTGTTTGTGGACTATAGTTCAAGGACAGGTACTGGATTTCCATTACCTTTATAATAATAAAAAAGGAGGTTTTTAGAAAATAAATGGATGGATAGTTATGGTACTTTATCAAAAACAAGACATGTACGACATGGCAGTATGGTATTTGCTTGTTTTAAAGGTATCCATGTAATTTTTCGGAAAGGAATGCAAGTCTCATTCCATAGATTCTATACTGATGGGCAATATTAAATTGACCTAGTTTATGATATTGTTTTACTGCTCTCCAATAGGCAATGTGCCCAATACATTGTACAATCTTACACCAACTCCACTAGACAAGCCTGTAAGAAATTAGACAGTACAGCACTTACAAATTATTGAAAACAAAAGATGGACAAAGTTCCAGAATGAATAATTAAAAAACTAAGCAAAAAGGAAGAATTGACACACAAAGTATACACAGAATTATGCAAATTGAAACATCCAGTTAACTGATGTCTTGATTAAATATAATACATTCTGTTTAAGGACAGAAAGCCAGCAGAACACTTTTATTGTCCTATTACAAATGTTGTAAGGGAAGCTGTGCCAGGTTTTCTACTGCTAAAAACTGCACAGGCCCTACAATTGATCAAGATAAGAGGTGATATTTAACATTTCCCACATTTTGAAAAGAATCATCAGTGGATATGCTCTTGTTTTCTGCACTTATGGCAGATAACTGCTTGCAGTTTAAAAATAAGTTAAGTTACCTTTAAGTGTGTTTGTTACTTGCACAGAACATGCTAGAACAAGAACAAGAGAAAAAACACAATTTTTTCTGCCTACACTCCGCAGTTTTAAAATTCCTTTTATAACTGGTTCTGTTATTTTACTTGCAATACAAGTTATGGATCCTCAAAACTGAAAGTAAAGCAATGATTCACAGTCTTGAAGTATTTGGCTTATAAGTATATACGTTTGTGTCACTTTTCACATGAAAAACAGAAATAAAGGAGCTTAAAAAACACTATGAAATATTGAGAATTTGAAATGAAGTTTATAGTAGAAGTTATTAAAAAAAGAGCTTTCAGTGTCTCTGGTGAATGCATCTGGTATTAGCAGATAAGCTAGTATTAATTCAACATAACAAAATATTAATGAAATTATTTTTGTCAGTCATTCTGAAAGATGATTATATTACATGTACTCATTTAGCATAAAATGTAGCACATTTGTTTTTTAAGAAGTGATGGTCTGTATTAATTCATATAGAGTTAATTTAAATGAAACATCATTTGATTCTTCCATATGTTGCAGACTGATAATTTCTATTCAATGCCCCATTCGCTTCTTAATCAGGGGCCAGTTATAGCACGTCTAATTATCTGTGGACATTGCAGTACAGTGCACTACAGTGTGATATTAACTTTTGAAAGACTTTAAGATGGACATTTGTGTTAAAAGCTTTAAGTACTACTGTGGAGTTTATGTATCAAAGTTGTTTTTAAAAAATATGAATTTCATGAAGTTCTAGAGCAACAACCTAAAGAGAGACTTCAAGAAACAGATCACCTAAGTGTAAACACTAATAAAATGTTTGTAGGAAATAGAATTAGTAACAAAATGTGTGATTGAACTATGAATCCAATACGCCACAATTAACAGCCAAGACTAAGATTACAACCATGAATTTCAACTAAATTTAAAAGCACAGTCTTAAAACAACTTTTATCATTAAATATACATATAATCTGTTGTTTGAAGAATTAATTGGATATGTTCAAGTTCTAAAAAAGTCTTAATTATTATTCTTGTTATTATTACTACTACTACTATTACATGTTTCCAAACCAACAGAACTACCAGCAGAGACACCTATTGCTTTTGTAAGGAATCCTCATTATTACTGTATAATGCTCAAATATACAGTAACATAAATATAATAAATTAACACACAATGATGTGATATTACAGTATATGACCTATAGCCTAATACCTTTCCAGTGGCAGGGAAAATTGAATTCAATTTTTGTTTAAGTATATTTTGGGTGGAGTGGTGGCTCTGAGGCTAGGGATAGCACTGGTAATCAGAAAGTTGCTGGTTCGAATCCCGTAAATGCCAACTCTACTTCATTGGGCCCTTGAGCAAGGCAATGTTAACCTGCAATTGCTCTGTCCTGGGTATGACGTTAATCTGCATCCAGCCCGGCATGTTGGCCCTCCAACCTGCAGGGAAAAACTTGGGGGTTGGTGGCAGAATTGGCACTCCAGCCACCATGAAAAACCTCACACTGTTTCACTCCATCTGAACTAGTGTGGTGCTGAGGTTGAGCGTGAGTTGGTTTGTCGTGTAGTGAGTGCAGCAATGCTCTGTATAAGCGCGTGCTTCTAACCTCTCTTAAGTATATTTTGCCTAAGCACTTTCCTCACCTCCTTTTGGTCATTTTTTTTTGATATTTATCAAATACATCTCAAACTGAAATGATCTTAAACGCCAAATAAAGAGCCAGCAACAATGAATAACAGGGAAGCTAATCTTGTATATCTTTCGAAAGATGGATTTTAACAGCTCAATGTAAAACAAATCGGGAGTGGTCTACCCTAGATTTTCTCGTATACTCAGATATTTGAGGAGTAAACCGCTAGACAATGATTATATTTTTATAATAAGTACATTAAAGAACCAATGACAACAAACCAAATCAAAATAATAATATACTGAACAATTATTATAAAAGTAAAGTTGAATAAATCGGACTCTGCAGTTGCATGAATAAAAGGTAAAGTATCACTTCCAGTTAAGGGAAATAGCCCAAAAGTTCCTAGAAATCTATGTTTTGTACTTAATGCTTGTATGCAAAATTTGGTTGACCTAAGCGAAAGCGTACTCAAGTTATTGTGTTTACATACACACACACACAGACAGACACACAGACATAAATCCAAAAATTGTATTTTCGGACTAAGGGAGGTCTAAAACGTTGAGATTTATCAAAATCTCAAAATGGAATTTTTGGAGGATTATAATACTTTAACCTATTTTTCATATACTGTGCGAGAAAGTTAGGGAGGTCTAAAACGTCGAGATTCATCAAAATCTGGACATCGAATCTTGGGATGATTACAATACTTTCCCTATACTTCATATACGAGAAAGTAAAACTAACTGATTTTTAATTTTTTATCTATGAAAGCTGACCTCTAACATTAATACAGAATGTTTGTGTATATAATTTGTAATTTTTCTCATTAACATTCTTATTTTTATTTTATTACCGTTGTAATTATATAGTAATATACAATAATAGATTTGTAGTGAGAAGTCAAGCAAAATGACACATTTATTGGCTAACTAAAAAGACTACAATATGCAAGCTTTCATATTGCAATCTTTTTAGTTAACCAATAAAAGGTGTCATTTTGCTTGACTTCTCACTACATTCATAATGGCTAACACGATACAACACCCTAGTACTGCAATAATAGATTTGCAAAAAATGACATTTTTCTAAAGCAGAGACCAAAAATAAAAATGTACACAAAGTTATATAGTAAATGTATTATCAATCAAAGCAGAAAGAGTAATAAAAACATGCCTGCATATAATGCTTTTATCACATGAAAAAGGTAAAGTAATGCTGGTCTTATTGTTACACAGCAGAAAAGAAGGACAGTGTTGCACTTTGAAAGGAGGAAAGTGCACAAAAGAATTGCTGCAACATATAGTTCAGTAAAGAACTAAAATCCTTAAGCAGTCCAAAACAGACACACAATTTAATGACTCATTACTAAGTCGACTCAATGACACTACTGCAACATAGGTTGCAAACATAGAGAAACTTACATTTTATCTGAACAGATTAATCTGATTTCATTCTGCTGCACAGATTTATTGTATTAACTATTTTTAATTAGGTCCTTCTCAAAACCGCTGCCTGGATTTCAGTTTTCAAACTATATTATGCTCAACTTAATAATTCAGTTATGTAATGCTTTGTAGGAAATTATTCCAGTGTTCTACTGTAGTCTCATAATCACGTAACCTAAGCTGCAAGGTTAGCAAGATGTAACAGACAGAACATACAGTCAAGGATAAGGCATACTTGCTATAATCAAAATAAATATGGAGGTGCAATGTGAAAAAATAATATGCGCATAACAGCAGATAGCACTATGTTAATGAACATTTACAGAATCTCAAATTATAACCTGAATGAGTTAAAACCTCTAACATGATGTACACTCTGCATATATGAAGCTGCAAGGAAATTGTATGCCAATCTTAAGGTAAATTATCATCTTTGTCACCACTTTATCTGTGGTGTGAGAAGCTAGGATCTACTTTAGTCCCCCAACTTCAGACAAGTACTTCACAAGTATGCAGCCCACCAGACTCAATGTGAGCCCACATAGCAAGGAAAAAAAGACGATAACATTCACAAAACCTGCCAAAATTTAGCAAAAAGAAAAAGCAACACAAAAATACATTAATTTGCTTAAGTTATTTATAGTAAAACAACACCAAAAGCTAAAGCTACATAAAGGACCACTATAAGCTAAAAGTTTATTTAACATTTCTTTCTTCAGCTTCTTCACTGATTTTGCATCAGTGATAGGCTCAGAATGCTAATACAAATAAAACAACAGGAAAGTATTAACATTTACGCAAATAAGCACCTTATACTTGTTTCAATTAACATTAGTAGAGAAATCCACAAACAGAATGCCAACCAGTTGGTAAAGATGGTGCAAAAAATGTCTCACAGTCTTGCACAGAAAGAAACACCACAATTGTGCTAACTGTTCAACTAGACCTATCACATCAAACAGGCTGGTTCAGTATTACTTTCAAGGGTCTATTGATTACTCACCATGCCTTTAATACGAATACCACAGGAAAAAAAGTCTATGTTGTTAACTCCATATAAACTGTTAGGAAAACCAAGTTAATCTGAAACAACCTTTCTTTTAAAAAGTCTTAATAAACCTTCACTTAAATTTATGGAGCCAATGTTCTAGAACTCTCTCTAAAACTATAATAGATCCAATAGAAAATAAACCTCTGGTGGGGAAATAAGCCAACAAATAGTAAGACAAGCTGGATATCAAAAAAATTAGTGCTGCGGAAGGAGCCAAATGGTGAGGAATGTGCTTAAAATAGTTGGGGAGTGACACAGTATAATTAAGATTCAACACTGTAACAAGACACAGATCTCGCTAGTAGCTTATTAGACATAACACACTTTAATTACAAATAACCTTATCTAATTTAGCACTGTGTGAACAAAATGTAATAGATAGATAGATAGATAGATACTTGTATTGTGAAGGGATCAAACTCTCCCTGAGAAATGACTCTTTTACACTCGCCCACAACTAACAGTGCAATTCACCTGAAGACACACATACTCTGCAGTACTACCAACGGAAGGACAAAACACTAACATGATAGAGAGAAATAACCTTACTATTAATGTTGGTTTCACTTTGTACATATAATCAGCTATACAGACAAACTGCATATCGTTATCAGTGAACAAGAATAATCTCTGGTCTGTGATATTTAAGGCAGGGACATAAGATTCTTATCCAACTTCAAGTTTTTAGACATTTTTACTGTAGGTAATTTTGTCTGAGGAAACATCACCCAAACAGCTAGAGATCTTGCAAATTCCACAAGATGGCAGTCAAATGTTAAACTATACCAAAAACAGCATCAACAACAGCTTATCTTCTCTTTTGAATCAGTTTATTCAAATTATCTTTACAAAGACCCTTCAAATATCTGTTTCAGAATACTCTGGAGCATTAGAGCTAAAGATTTTTCAATGTCATCTTGCTTCTATATCCTTTCCTCTCTAGTGGCCTCTCCTCTCGGTTCAGATGTTTACACTTAAAAAGGTTTTGTTCTTTACAGCATAAATATGATGCTCGATGATTTCAGATTTTATCTGACATTAGTATAAGCTGTGTGAAATCACTTTGGCAGGAACCAAAAACAAAAAGCAGCCAAACTCAACTGAAAAGGAATGACAAATCCTACAAGAAGCTTGGAAGAATTTACTAAAAGTCTCTTCCTTTGACAAGTACATTATTTTTATATGTAATCCTTTGTTATCATTAAAAAATATTTTGTGTATTGCAGTATTGATTTTGTCTTTGGTTTTGTTCTTTATCTGTGTTATTTACAAAATATTGAGAGTTGATTAATTATATTGATATTCTGCATTATATTAAAGTTATATGTATCAGTGTCCTGTATTTTTACCCTATTCCCTTTATATGGACCCTTTGGTGGAGACACCTGGTGATGCAGCTGGGGGAATGCACCCTGTAGTATAAATGGAGAAGCTGAAGTGTGGTGCTGGCTTTTGAGTCCAGCTTTTGATTTGTGATTCTTTTTGACATTTGGATTTCTGGTTTTTGGCTCTTGCTATCACTTAAAGGTATTGCTTCTAGCTTGTGATTACTTGAATTTGCTTGTTTTTAGGTTTTATTTTTCTCCTTTATGTCCCAGCCTTGTTTTTTTGAATGAATCTTTAAAGATGAAGGAACACCATTTTGTTTTTATTTTGGACCAGAAAGTTTACAGTTTTTGTCTCCTCTTTTTGAGGATGATTTGTTATTTAAAAATCTTTGCCTTATGTTGCGCCTGTGCAGCCTGTAAGGCTGCCTTTTCAGTTTGGGGTGAGGCCTTTTGTGGTGGTGAAGTCTACTAACCTGACCTGTACAGAAGGCGTTTCTGGCTTTTTGTTGATTTTTAAGGCCTGCACCCCTTTATTGGTATTACTTAGTGGCAGGATCGCAACAACAAAATTTGTAAAAATGAAGTGCTTCAGTATTGCATCCTAAGGGAGATCAAACAAAAAACTGGCTTTTGAAAAATAAAAAACATTACTGTTATTTTTATTACATCAATGTTTATTTGTGTTTCTTCTAAAGTTTATGTTGTATTTTTCACAAGTAAATCAACATTTACCCCCATCCCCAATAACTCATTTTAAAGATAATTCTCTCCAGGTGAGGTAAAAACTTTTCACAGTATAATATACACACTGACCATCACAGTGATGGAAAGACACATAAATATAATTTCTTGTATGCATATATGTATCATTTAAAACTGGAGACAATACCTGTGTTGTTATGTCAGGACATTGATCCAAGTGAATCATTGACTCTGCATATGACTTCAAAAATCTGTAAGAAAAAGGAAATTGAAAAGATCAATGAATGAAATGCTTAGTAATAGACAATGCTGAAAGAGTACTTCAAATAAAAAAAATAAAAATGTAGCCATAGTAGTACCTACTGCTTATTTCAATTTTTTTTTCTGTTTGGTGAAGCAGAAATACAAATTTTTATATTCAGTATAACAAAGCAGTCTGATAATGTCTTATAGTTTGGAAGGATTGAGTTCATTACTTGCAGATCTCAAGCGAAACGCCATAGACTCAAACTTTGAGACCATTCTGAAAAAGGCAAAAGTGTGCTTGTTTTTATTTAGTGTTTATAATATACATCTGTTGTATTTAGTGGTGTGTTTTATCCATTAAAGGGAGAAAAAGCATAAAAGGTGGTTGTAAAGTTATTATTGTTGATGCTTCTTAACTACAAGAGACTGGGATTGAAACCTGACCCAGTGACTGTATGTGAGGTCTTTATGTGTTTTTTGCCATCTCTTTCTTATGTTTTTTAATCACCATGTACTCCCATATCCAAACCATTCTTGGCTATGTGTAAAGTATGGGTGTGTACCTGACTGTAGTGGATCTCGGGTTAGACCAGCAGTGCATCCAAGATTGATTCCAACTTTTAATTTAGTGATGCCCAAACTGCCACAATGGAAAAAGATGGATTGTGACTTAAGGCAAAGTGAAGTCGAAGCTTCCTCAAATCAATTCCTATTTAATTATTTTTTTTCACTTGTTGCTTTACCACGAATGGGACAGAGCTGACAACTACTACTTATTGCTGTAGGTACAATATTGCTATTAAAACAATTTTCAAACCTTTTTTGTAAAAATTGATCTATTTGTATGGAATGCTTACAATAAAATTTAAAAAGGGGAAAAAAAAAACATAATGAAATTAAAGTCTATATATTTTGTGAGGTTTCTGAACTTTTTTGGGACCCTCCCCCCAAGTCCCCCAAACAGGATGACACGCCAAAGTGCGTCCCAAACCATGTTTGCCGCATCTGTGGAAGATAGCTTATCCATTGCCGGGGCAACCGCAGGCTCACAGTGCTGCAGTGGGACACCACAGACGCAAATCCGGGCAGATCATGGTGGCGCTATATGCGCCTGTCATCGATGGGTGATGCAAGGAACATTATAAATGCATGGAATGGTAATTCTTGGCCACTAATCTGGCCATGACCATGTTTGACTGATGTGTCTGTGTATAGGAGAGTGGTAGACCCTGCTACAATAAATAACTGTGTTGTTCCTGTTTCAAGTGGAATAAAGCTACTTTTGCTAAAGTACTGAGACTCAGCCTCGTGCTTTAGGGTGCAAGACAGTGTCTCATGCGTCACAATTTTAATAGGTAAAGGTGTAGTTTCTTTGCCTATTATCTAAAATTTCTGAATGTAGTCTTCCATATTAAAATGTTATAAACATACTATAATAATACATTCACTAATTAAAGTGACAAAAGCCTAAATAATTCTTGCTAAAAACAAATGTGGCTTGTAAGTGCTGAATTCACTTTATTGCCTGAACAATTACAGTTAAGAAACCTTTCTTAAAATGTGTTTGACACATCTGTATTTTTCAGTTGCAAAATGTTTGCAATTAGCACTATTTATCTAAAAAATGAAGAACAATATCACAATCAAATCCAACATCAATCATTAGCTGATATATAGAGAGATATACAGTACATACATATATATATATATATATATATATATATACAGTACAGGCCAAAAGTTTGGACACACCTCCTCATTCAATGTGTTTTCTTTATTTTCATGACCATTTACAGCACTCCATCACTCTCCTTCTTGGTCAAATAGCCCTTACACAGCCTGGAGGTGTGTTTGGGGTCATTGTCCTGTTGAAAAATAAATGATCGTCCAACTAACCTGACTTCTGCACAACACAACTGCTGGTCCCAACCCCATTGATAAAGCAAGAAATTCCACTAAATAACCCTGATAAGGCACATCTGTGAAGTGAAAACCATTTCAGGTGACTACCTGTTGAAGCTCATCGAGAGAATGCCAAGAGTGTGCAAAGCAGTAATCAGAGCAAAGGGTGGCTATTTTGAAGAAACTAGAATATAAAACATGTTCAGTTATTTCACCTTTTTTTGTTAAGTACATAACTCCACATGTGTTCATTCATAGTTTTTATTGCCTTCAGTCATGAAAATAAAGAAAACACATTGAATGAGGAGGTGTGTCCAAACTTTTGGCCTGTACTGTATACAGTGTATATATATACAGTAATCCCTCCTCGATCGCGGGGGTTGCGTTCCAGAACCCCCCGCGATAGATGAAAATCCGCGAAGTAGAAACCATATGTTTGTATGGTTATTTTTATATATTTTAAGCCCTTATAAACTCTCCCACACTGTTAACATTATTAGAGCCCTCTAGACATGAAATAACACCCTTTAGTCAAAAGTTTAAACTGTGCTCCATGACAAGACAGAGATGACAGTTCTTTCTCACAATTAAAAGAATGCAAATATATCTTTTCTTCAAATGAGTGTCTGCATCAGGAGCAAAGAATTTAAGAGAGAGAGCGAGCGCTCGCAAAGAAAAGCAAACAATCAAAAAATCAATACGTGTGCTTTTATGTAAAGCGGCATTTTTCAGAGGAGCATCAGTATCTTCGAAAGTCGAAGCGCGATATAGCGAGGGATTACTATATATATATATATATATATATATATATATATATATATAGAGAGAGAGAGAGAGAGAGAGAGAGAGAGAGAGAGAGAGAGAGAGATACATATATATATATACAGTGGAACCTCTAGATACGAGTTTAATTCGTTCCAGCACTGAGCTTGCATAGCAAATTTCTCGTATCTAGAACAAACTTCCCCATTGAAAATAATGGAAATCCAGTTAATCCGTTCCGCACCCCCAAAAATATCAACATAAAAATCAATTTTCCTAACAAATAACACTGATAAATAATATATACAAGTGGATCCTTGGTTTGCGAGTAACTTGGTGTTTTGCAAGACGAGCTAAATTTTTTAATTAATTTTGACTTGATAAAACGTGCGATATCTTGCAATACGAGTAGTATGGATACACTTTGTCTGCTGAGCGTCATGTGATCATAACTGAGCTGATGGTTCTTCTCTCTCCTTACCTCTCTCGCTCGCGCATGCATCTCTCTCTCTCCTTATCTCTCTCGCTCGCTCGCCTCTCTCTCTCTCTCCTTATCTCGCTCGCTCGCCTCTCTCTCTCTCCTTATCTCGCTCGCGCCTCTCTCTCTCTCCTCTTGAGGGCAATCGTCTCTTATTCTCCGTCTGCATGTCCACGATATTTCTGGATACGCTTATACGCCGAACTGCTACAGCGAAACAATGAAATCACAAGCGCACAAACACGTAGATCCTCACGCTACGGGAGAACAAGGAACACTGAGTGAGCTGACGGGCTGGCAGCGTCAGCTTGGGTGAATCCCCGAGTCGAGGCGGATCGGGAAACGCGTCAAGCATACCCACAGCCTGGCTCGTGGCTCGTTACGCGAACCAATGCTCGTATTTAGATCCGAATTTTTCGCTCATACTTTCCTCGCATCTTGAATTTCTTGTATACAGAGGTGTTTGTATCTAGAGGTTCCACTGTATACAGATATAGATATACATAGATATACTGTATATAGATATAGATATATAGATACAGATACAGATCAAAATGCTGCACATGTAAACATAGTATTACAAGTTCCCTCTGCTACTTTCTAATCTTAAATAAGTGACAATTCAACAGGAGTGGGAGTTTTCAGGGAGAAAATGAAATGCAAATTACAAATTAGAAAGCTGCAAGCAACTTTACTTGACAATGAAAGCCCAGCATGTTCAGAAAGCATAAAAACAATTGTCAATACAGTATTTCTTACAAGATTATAAATTGCATAATATAAAAGAATAGCAGTGTTATTTTTAACCAACTGTATTTCTATATGTGTCTCTATCACCATACCCTTCTGGTCTATTGTAGGAGCACTATACTGTACAATGGCCCATGCAGCAATTTGTTACAATTCTTAAAGTCAGTGCACATTTATGGGAGAAAATGGCTTCAAAATTCACTTAAACAAACAATATATTTCTGTTTTTACACAATGTAACCATGGCAAGCATTATCATTAAATATTGTTTCTAATCAATACTGTGGACATACAGTAAATGGAGTCTCACAGCTCCAAGAAATTTAGATTGAATTCATGCCCAGTTATTGCCAGTTTACAGGTTCACTCCACATTCATGTAACGTTTCTCCATGTATTATGAATTCCAGCCACATCCCAAAAGAGTGCATGCTAGGTCAATTGTTGTGGCTGTGTACATAAGTATCCCCTGTAATGGATTGGCCTGCTGTCATGGGGTGTTTTTGCAACTGTATAATAGAGAATGTGAATATAGCCAATAGTGTTAGGTGTATGTTGTCAAAAAAAAAAAAAATCTGAAGATTTCTCTCATGTTGTGAACTGCGGTACAAACACTGTACATATTTAAAGCATTTTGCCCTTTTTACAGGAAATGTAAGGAATAAAACAAGGAGTAAATCCAATTTAAAATAAGCAATGTGGTCAAAAGAAACATGTCATTCTACAGTAAGTGTATTTAAATTCATAAGACTAAATTCTAGGGACACATTATTCTCATTTAATGCTTCCAAACCTACAGT
This sequence comes from Polypterus bichir lapradei, assembly GCA_026402145.1. Taxonomy (NCBI): domain Eukaryota; kingdom Metazoa; phylum Chordata; class Cladistia; order Polypteriformes; family Polypteridae; genus Polypterus; species Polypterus bichir. The sequence goes on from JANRMT010062808.1 coordinate 53,419,981, forward strand.
GGATAATTTATGATTATTTATTTACAGTCCCAAGAAAAATTTACCACATGACCGCAATTTATTCCCACATCTGACAATGAAGTATTGAAGTACAGCCTACAGGGATAGCATCTGCATTAAAGCAACTCCATTTCTTATTTTAGGCACATTCATAGTGACATACTTCAATCACAGATTTGCTCTTTTCATGATCAAGGGAACAATAATTATGAAGCCAACTACACATATATTTTGTGTTTATATGACAATTTTAGCACAGCGGAAGCATCATTCAGAAACAGAATTAAAGCTATTCCTGACCTAAGATATACTTGCTCACAGCTTCGTGATTAAAAATATATTATTCATGCCAGGTATATCCATCTTTTGAAATATGCTTACTGGATATAGCTTTCATTTCCTCCCATGTACTAGTATTAATAAAGAAAATTATAAGGCTGTAACATACCATATACATAAAAATCTTTTCAGCATTGTCAATAACTATCTAACCTTGATTCATTATTTTCTTTTAATCAGATAAATAATTTAGACTCCTCAGTTACCTAAATATAGCCATAACTTGTACCTGGAATGTAATTCTGTTCCTATGGCAACATTAGATCAATATCTTATATTACTATTTTTTCTTGAATGTACTGTAAAAAGTAAACACTACATACTTTAAGCCAACAAATGGAAGATACAGAAAAAGGTCTTACTCTTCTCTCCCCAAGACAATAGCCATCTGCTGTACTGCTGATTTGTTACTATTACTGCAATTTCATGCCTGCCATAGCTGACATTGTTCAGGTAACATCTTTTAATATATTTAGTCCTGGATGAAAACCATAGCCTGCATGCAAAAACTACTAAATAGCAGAGATCTTTTAAATAGGCATTAGGGACACAAAAAATGAAACAATACTCAAAGTAAATTCCATTATAACTTACCCAAGGTCCAAAAATATATGAACTTTTGTGTTCCTGAGAGATCAAAATATGTTTTCTTGATAAAGATTGGTCAATAGCAAAATAAGTAAAGTGTTTTTTGGATATTTTTCATCCATCACTTCATCCCTTTTCTAACCTGTTTATTCAGTTCAGATTTATTTTGTAAGCATATCTAATTACAAGAGGAGTTTTCAAAAATTCAAAGGGGTAATCCAAAAACAAGAAAAAACTGTAAGACTTTATTATACTACTATAGTGTGCATGATTATTAGGGATGTTACAAAACAAAAGCAAGAGTGCGATACTTAAAATGAGACAGATTTTAAAAAAAAAAACACAAGGATTTGACCCAATGAAAAGTTGAGCTTTTTGTTTTGATCCATTAAATGAACAAAATCTTTTCTTTCAATACTTACAAGCCTAATTCAGTAAGATAATATTTGCTTTACACTTTCATTTATCTATAATGTGACCTTGTTCTTTAACATTTTCATTACTGAATTTTAAATGATGAGAAATTCTATAAATTTATAATTGAAATAAATCAATTTCTTACTGTAACAGTATCATAATACAATTTATTTATTAACTAATCAACTATTGATAGAAACATTCTCTTGCCCTTGAGTTGAGCAATATTGATTTTACATTGTTGGTTAACATATGGCTTGTCGGATTCACTAAAACCAACAGAAAGAGTTTTCCAACTAATATGTAATTTTATCAGTAAGAGAGATGGTAGAAAATGTAGAAAAGTATTTTGAAACAGGAATTTTACACTATATAGTATTTCATTAATTTGAAAGAAACTATTTTATAACTCCACCTTTTTTGACCCTAAAAACTTCAGGTTTGATCAATTTGTCTCAAATCACAACAAATAGATACGATTTGGTGTAATGGAATATTACTGAAATGTTTTTTTCACCTTTTCACATTATGCTTAATGAGCAAAAATACCAAAGTTAATCAGCTTGTTAATATTCATAGAATGCCCAAGATCTCTTTCAAGTAATTACGTAGAACTTTAAAGTGTCTGATCCTGACCTATATATCAATGACCTCATGATGTCACACACTGCACAATTCCTGTTGAACTTACCAAGAAACTCCCTAGCAACCAAGACAACAAACAGCACAAAATGACAGCATCCATAACAAAATCAAAATAGCATCGCATGCAAAGTAATTAGTTTTTAACATGATAAACACTTCTAACTAGCCCAAAAATTTTATATATGTATATATATGTATACAGTGTGTGTATATATATATATATATAGTGGAAGCTACTTATCCGGTTTAATGACTGGCGCCCGTCATCTGGATAATCAAAAATCACGGATAATGAAAATAATTCTAAAAATTCGCAAATGTTAGAATAGGTGCTGTACAGTGAAATTCATACCTTTCTTGTGTTGTTTAAGTTTTCTTGAAAAAAATCAGACAGGAGACACTGCTTTGTGTTCTTGCAGCACTTCAATTTTATTGACGTGCAGAGTTTGCGAAGTGTTAGGATGTCACTAAAATTTGAATCCGTTTCCTGCTCAAGAAGGTCTAGCAATGTTTCAGCACAATTTACCGCTTCTGCAAGCGAAACTTTCTTTTCTTCCGGCAATTCCGTACTTGACTTCGCTTCTGCAGCAATGGCGGCGTCATCTTTCACTTGATATCCAGGCTGATCATTATCAGAGAGTAGCCATTCTTCGATGTTTTCTCTGTCGATGTCTTCAAATCCATTTACATTTTGAATTTCCTCCAAAAGCGATGCCACTGTTATTTCTTGGCTTTCACTGTCATTGACGTTTTCAACACTATCCATCAAATCAGGGAACAATTTTTGCCATGACTTTCGAAAGGTTAAGTTCGGCATATCATCCCAACTTTCTGAACATGAGAAAAATGCATCCTTAATTGTCCATTTCTTGTAAAACTCACGGAGATCTCCATCTTCTTCCAAGACTGAACGGAGTAAAGATTTCCTGTAACGATGCTTGAATGCTTCTAAGATGCCCTGGTCCATAGGTTGCTTAAGCGACATCACGTTTGGAGGAAGATATGTGACGAAAATCTGGTCATTGCTTGTTTTCAGGACATTTTCGCTAGGATGGGAAGAAGCGTTATCCAACAGTAACACAGGTCTTTGTGGCAAATTTTTGGAGCATAGATGGTCTCGAACAGCAGGAACAAAATGTTTAAAAAAACAATCTTTAAAAATCTCTCTGTTCATCCATGCTTTGGTCTGATTGTAGTAAAGGACAGGAAAATTGCGCATTTGTGTTCCCTTAAATGATTGTGGATTCTTAGATTTTCCAATGCATACGAGTTTCAGTTTGTGCGAACCACTAGTGTTAGCACATGCTAGCACTGTTATTCGTTCCTTACTGGACTTGTGACCTGGAGCAGACTTTTCTTCTTTTTATATGAGCATTTTGACAGCAAAGCCTTCCAGTACAAACCAGTCTCGTCAGCATTGTAAAGTTGGTCAGGTAAAAGATCATGAGCCTCGACAAGTTGTTTAAATTCAGTTACGTAGAGAGCTGCAGCGTCAGAATCACTGCTTAGTTTCTCACCTTGGATATCCAACTGTCTAATTCCGTGACGAGATTTGAAACATTGAAGCCATCCTTGAGACGCAGCAAATGGTTCAGGAATCTTCATCTCACAGTGAAACCATTTCGCTTTTTCGAGCAGCAATGGTCTGGATACAGGACATCCCTCAACGTGTTTTTGCTTGAACCATTCAAACACAGCTCTATCCAGATCGTCAAATTTTGAACACTTTTTTGTCTTGCGTGCACTCATTATTTTATACAACCCCATCAATGTATAATATGCCAATAACAATAGGAATTTTTTTTCATGGGAACGGATTATTATTTTCCCTTTATTTCTTACGGAAAAAAATTTGTTTGGTATAAGTCCAAGTGTCTGGAATGGATTAAGAACGTATACCGAGGTACCACTGTATGTGTGTGTGTGTATATATATATATATATATATATGTATATATATATTGTGGCAGGCGGCTGGCATCCATGCCCAGCCGGGACGCCCCTGCACACTATATTCAGGGGGAGCAGCCCTGGACAGTGCAATACCTCCCCGTGGACGCTAGATGGCCATCCCCCTGGGCTAGAGTAGTGCCTCGGTTTCCCACAGGGCTCCCTGAGAATTGGAGATGGGGGCAGCCCTGTTGGGTCCCACTGGTACCGCCAGGAGGTGCTGTGTTTGGGACTCCTGAGCCCATGTGGGCAACAGATTCATCACACCTGGAAGTACCGCCGGAACTCGGTGATCAAACACCTGGAGCACTTCCAGGTGACCTATAAAAGGAGCCAGCGACCACCACTCATCGGCCAGAGTCGGGTGGAGGAGGACAAGGTTGCTAGGGAGGAGTGGTGGTGCCAAGGAAGAGAAAAGTGCTCGTGCTGTACTGGTGGTTACTGGTGTTTGGGACTGTGTTGTGGCTGGGGGGATTACGGGGAAGACGTGCCCTCCAGCTGAAGATAAATAAAAGTCTTTGTATTTCACACGTGCCTCCCGTGTCCAATCTGTGTCAGGTCAGGTGCAATATAGCACCTTTCTTACAATATATATGTATATATAAATATGTATATAAATATATATATACTGCTCAAAAATTATGGGAATACTTAATCATCAGAGTCTAACACCAAGTCAGTTAAGCCACAGGGATATAAATCTGTCCAGTTAGGAAGCATAACCCATTGTGAATCAACTTCTCCTGCTTTCATGTAAATGAAAGTGACAACAGCTACACTGGAGAGGCAACAGCAAGACAACCCCCAAAAAGGGAATGGTTTTGTAGGTGGAAGCCACAGACAATTGCTGAACGATTCTTCTCTAGTTTTGCATTTTACTATTGTCCTTGTCACTACTGGTAGCATAAGGCAGCACCTGCAGCCAGTTCAGGTTGCACAAGCAGTCCTGCTTCTCCAGGATGGCACATCCATGTGTGTTATTGTAAGAAGGCCTCAAGAGCATTGAGGAAATACCAGGAGACAACTATATTCCTTGCCCTCTAAAACTAAAGTTTACACTAATGAAAATGTGCACAAAAATTTATAAAGCGCAGAACATTTTTAAAACTATCATAATCAAATGAAAACAAAAAAGACTTTTTTCACAACCAAATGCTGTGCTTATTTGCCATGTTGCCATTTGCATCAAACTTATATCCTTTATATTTATAGTCAGAAGTAAAATACCTTAAGTAGAAGAGTCTTTAGTTAAGAATACAAGTACATACCTGATGGATGAGAGAAACGTGTCTTGAAAAACTCCAAATGAAAAGTACAAAACACCCAGCCCTGAGACTAGATGTATTGTTTTTGAAAGGTAACAAAAATGGAAATGAAATTGAAAAAAAACAAAACAAAAACAAAACAATGGAGTCACTGAACAAATGCCAGGTTTGCCAAAACTATTTACTACATGTGCAAAAGCTTTGTATATACTTGCAATATACTGTATTGACAGACATACTGTAAGTATTTTACATCATGGGACACACCATTAAATTGACAATTTTTAAACCGGATTTCTTTTGTCAAATTACCTAACATGCATGCCTTTGGATTATGTTTGGAAACTGAAACAACTAGACAAAACCATGGGACAACTTTAAACTCACTACTGACCTTGATTGGACTGGGAATTAAACCTATGTCCCTATAGCTATTACGCAGCACCAGTAATTGGTAAAAGTCACCCCTAATAATCATGTTGCACTTGTAAATTGTGTATAATATCATGTAGTATACTCCTATCTCCCCGCCAAAGTAATCTTTCATTTTTATAGTTACAGTACCTAATATAAAGCTAATATAAAGCTTGCACCTCAGGCTTTTGCATCAGCACACAAAGTGCAGCCAGCCAATGTACATGAAGACACACACAGTACATAAAAAATATGTGCAAAACTAAAAGTGGAATAAAAAAAAAACTTCTGCTTATAGGAGAGCAAAAGAATCTAGCCGTCTCCTTTTTGGAGACTGGAATTCAGAAATTCAGATTGTCTAATTATAAATAAAAGGTAACAGTACTGGTTAAAGCATCTGCATTCACCTAATGTTGTTACCTTTATCTATTTTTTTAAATTATATATACAGTTTAAACAATATATACTGTATACATACAGCAATATATATATACAGTGGTGTGAAAAACTATTTGCCCCCTTCCTGATTTCTTATTCTTTTGCATGTTTGTCACACAAAATGTTTCTGATCATCAAACACATTTAACCATTAGTCAAATATAACACAAGTAAACACAAAATGCAGTTTTT